>PKMM01023714.1:1152441-1188268 GCA_002933915.1 Eutrema heterophyllum
TTGGTTACTCAATAATCACGAGGATCACACTCTAATTTATCCTTCACCGTTGATAGGATTAAATCCAACGGATACCAAATCTTCTCCTTCTTTTTCTTTTATCTTAACACTTTGCTTATCCGACACAAATCCATTCTGAAGCATTCTGGAGCTTTTTGGAGCAAAGTAGAGATCATGTAGCTGAGAAGTTGATTTGAAGCCCGAGTGTCGACCGATACCACTTATGGTATCGATCGATACCGACTGCAGAGAAACACAAGTCGCGACTTTTCTGAAGTTTGAAGAATCTGCACCTTGGTCCAGAAGACTTTAATAATTACAAGAAGCCCCAAAACATGTTTTAGCATTATAATTAGGTTTTTCAGCCACTTTGTTGGCTAAGCTTTATTTTAATTTTGATACTTTGAGAGAGATTGTTTTTAGGGATTTTGGGGAGACAACTCTGAACCCCTTTGTTTCTTATTGATTTCTTTTATGCAATTCTATTCATCTATGATTTCTGTTCCATTGATCATGTCTGAATAGATCCACTTTAGGTTTAGGGTTTTCTCATAAAGGATTTCATTGAGTGCTGGTAATTGATTAGTTTAGGATTCATAATCTGAATTAGTTCTTCACCTTAGGTTGTTCTCAAAGCTAATTCTAGGTTGACGAATCTAGAACTTAGATCTTAGGTTAATCGATTAGGCACGACAGTGCAATTGATAATCTGACAGAACTTAGGGTGAGCAAAATAGCTATCCGCAAAGAGATTTGGTTTAGTTGTTTTGTGAACATATCAAACCTGAACTTTAAAGCTGGTTTAGATCTTTAGGATTTGCAAAGAGATTTGAGATTCTAGGATTTAGATTTAGATAATTCTCGCAACGACAGTTGGTTAATTCTTAGTGATTTGAGTTCAAGAACCGTGCATAACCTGAATCCTGATTAATTGGTTTATCTGCATTCTTTGATTTCCTGAGAAACACCATGGGCCTATATTCTCTCCATTGAATTTACAACAGTTTAATTTGCATTGTTATTTCCTTTTCATTGATTTACTTAGCTTAATTCTAATCTATATAATTTATTGTGTGATTCTTGAGTCTTTGTGGTTCGACCCCTACTATACTGCAGCTACATGTTTAGTACTTTTATGGTATTAATTTTGAGCTTATCAATGGTGAAAAAAATATTCCCCTCGAGAACTTTTCTATTTTTTGTTCGCTTTATTCCCTTCAACTTTTAAATTTTGGAAGATTACGGAAGTTTTCCATATTTTCAGTCAAATTTGAATTTCAATATGCTAGTCTGCCATTTTTTTGGCAGACTCTACGAAAGTTTTCCAATTTTTTTGGCAGATTTGAATTTTTAACTGCTAGTCTGCCATTATTTTCGGCAAACTATGCAATTTTTTCGTAGACTTTGCGGAAGTTTGGAAGACTCTACGGAAATCTTCCATACTTTATGGCAGACTAGAATTTCGGCAGACTATTCAAATTTTTCGCCGACTCTACGAAAGTCTTCCAAAGTTTCTGACAGACTTGATTTTCAATCTGCTAGTCTGCCATTTTTCGGCACTCTACGAAAGTATTCCAAATTTTCTAGCAGACTTAAATTTCAATCTGCTAGTCTGCCATTCTTTTTGGCAGAATATTCAAAATTTTCGCAGACTCTACGGAAGTCTTCCATATTTTTTGGCAGACTTGAATTTCAATATGCTAGTCTGCCATTTTTTGGCATACTCTACGGAAGTCTTCCAAGACTTGAATTTTTATCTGCTAGTATGCCATTCTTTTCGGCAAACTATTTAAATTTTTCGCAGACTCTGCGATGGTTTGGAAGGCTCTATGGAAATCTTCCATACTTTATGGCAGACTTGAATTTCAATCTGCTAGTTTGCCATTTTTCGGTAGACTCTAGAAATCTTCCAAATTCACCAAATCTAGAAGAAGTTGCAAAAGATAAAGTCGAGTTTGAAGTTCCACAAAATCTAAGGATTCGTTCACAAACATCATAAAACACTAAATGACAAATTAAAACAATAAAACAATATAAAATCATAAACTATATAGCAAAGAATTTGTTCAAAGCCATCACATATTAACTACTTCAAAGTAACGCAAAGCCAACAAGTCAAGCTTAAACTTCAGAGAAACTCCATAACTATGTTTGCTCACTCAAACTCATCGAATCTAAGTCACCAAATCAAGTTAAAACTAGAGTCATTAGTCTCCAAAATCAGCTTGTGTATTTATACTAATCACGAGATTGGCTACCAAATAATTTTCAATAAAAACTGTATATGTTAAGATCAATCGACTTTCTAACAAGTCACAATTTTTAAAAAAATTCTGGAAAATCAAAGTCAAATTTACTCCCTAGACCTCCTCTGAAAAATGAAAAACCAGAATTTTCGAAGAATAATAGATTTGAGAATTCACAATTAACTTCCAACAAAACTATAGAATAATGATGAAAACAAAAGATAATCCTTAATCAAAGCGAATTAGACATCATGTTACCTTAGGGATGGGAAAGTAACAATTGTTCATGATTCCGGCTATGATAAGAACACCGGCGATTCCGACGAAAATGATTCTGGTTCAACGAAAACGGTCACGGTTCTGACGACGATAAGAAAATCTTCGTCGGCGATAACGCTTGGGTGGGAAAAAATTGGTTGACTTAGGGTAAAAAAATAATGAAATCTAAATTTTCTTTTCTTTTATTATTAATTAATTATTTTGTTTTTTATCTACCAAAAATAAATAACTAATTATTATAGCATATTTTATAAAACGAATTCAACATAATTATAAAAGGGTAATTTGAGAATTATATAATTACTTAAGTGATTAGTAGGTTACGTGGGTAATAACAGATATAATGAGTTATTCTAGCTATTAAAAAAAAGTGGGTTATTTTGGGTAAATGTTTCAAAAACTTTTCATCTTTTAGTCTCTAAACAAAAATATATAATCAATACGTTCCTAGCCAAAGAGTCAATATATATTATTCGTTTTTGAAATATATGAATGTTCTAAGTAGTAAATACTCCAACCAATATTAATTTACTAACTAAAAAAGATCAGCTAGTATAAGTACGAACTTTTAATGATTCAAATATGAAGACACCGATTCTATCTTAATACGAGAAGGTTGTTGTTATTAATGAAAAGTTAATCTAACTTTTCAACATATTGAAGTAGAACAAGAGAAAGCAAGAAAGAAATGTATTTGATGGATACATATAGAGAATCATAATCATATTCAATTATCCAAACTAATTGGACGCATTAGCCGATGTGGGGATGGGGAGGTCTTCGTCGGTCGTCGGGGGAGGTTTACAATTGCAGATGTGGTTGATACATTCCGGTTCAGGAACAACTCGTTTGCAGTATACTTCACAATCTTTATAGTCGTGACAATGGTCCTCGTGATAGTTTACTCCCATTACCATTGATGATGAACCTATAATTAATTCATATATGTAAAAATATATACAATTCTATATATGCTATTATAGTTGAATCTTCATCTTATGAATTAATTTGATAGTACTTACATGATAGAATAAGCAATGCAGCAATGAAGAAAATTGAGACCTTCATGTTTTTTTTTTTCCTTCTCTATCTTTTTGGATCCACGAAATGCTTACACCAAAAGCTTGTATTAAGTTATTGAGTCGATCTAGGATCATTCGCTAATTTATAGTAGAAAATCTTTGATGCTATTAATGGGAATTTATTATAATTCCATTTTATTTATTTACTAGCCGTTAAATTCATAACATAACCATGTATATCTTCTTTTTTTTGTCAACTATAGCCATATATATTAAATAACAAATTTTTAGGTGTTGAATGTAATTATTCTTAAGATAACTTTATATAGTATAGAATCATTTTTATTTTTTGACTTTAGTATAGAATCATTCTAATTACAGGTAATTGATAATATTTATAATTCGCATTAATATATTTTCCTTGTATATATTGTTTTAGTCTACGTTGGAATTAGTATATCATTACCGGAGATTTTTGTTCTTTCTAATTTTCTATTAACCGTTTTCACTTATCGTCATCGTCGTCATCATCATCCTTATCGCATTCTCAATACCATTTTTTATTCAGAATTTTGAGATTTATCCTTCCTTTCATCTTTTATTAGCATGTTTTCAAAAACAATAACATAAACAAAAATTGTGTGCTCTAAATCATGATTTTGCAGTATTACAAAATAGCTGAACAAAAATCATGATTTTACAAAAATATATATAATTGATCACATCAAGTTGAATCGTTATTCTGCCATTATGCTAAGTACCAATCGAAATCTAGTATTCTATGGATATTTTAAACAAGAACATAATTTTAATTTTATTGGGCCAATTCATTTCAAAATAATTGTAACCATCCAAATGAAAATGTAAACCCTGTAACAAAAAAAAAACTTATTATAATTTATAGTAGAAAATCTTTGATGCTATTAATGGGAATTTATTATAATTCCATTTTATTTATTTACTAGCAGTTGAATTCATAACTATAACCATGTATATCTTCTTATTTTTTTGTCAACTATAGCCATATATATTAAACTAGTTAGTTATCCGCGCTACGCTGAGAGACTTTATATATATATATATAATGTTTTATAGATAACATTATGTTTAGTGTTTCAAAAAAAAAAGATTTAACATTATGTTTTATTTGATAAATGTGCTTTCGAAGTTCTTTTAAATCATTTTTTATATTAATATCTTATAATCTAATATTTTCTCTTCAATTGAGTTTCTTTAGTATACACATAATTATCGTTCATATGCAGCGAACACCATGAATCAAAATTTTGTTAACTTTAGACTTTAGTGAACCGACTTCTATTGTTTTTTTAGATCATTGTCGATTCGTTCATTTTCAGTAACTTCGACATGTTGGAGGTTGTTGTCATATTTTGACTATATTTAATCCAATTTATTACTCTCGCATCCAATAACTTCCACCCAATAACTTAATCACTTTCTTATGGGTTTACAAAAATAAAACCATGAACAAAAAGAAAACTATGGAAAATTTCAAAAATTCAAGTGAACTCTTTATTTCTTGTTCGTATACAAACAAAGATTGAGCAAAAAGCAATAAATTAACATAATATGATTTTGATCGATGGTGCATTTATCACCGTCTCATATTCTTACTTAAACTATTTCCTCTCGTATTTTTTTACTTTATATATCAACATTTGAAATGAAAAACAAAAAAAAAACTTTAACATATTCAATATTATCATCTCTCCATGTCTTTAAATTCGTTTAATCTCATTTTCGATTGTACTCATTGTTCATACTCCAAGGTTTCATTCACACCATGATGATAGAAACAACTTTATTGTTTGCTTATTTCACTGCTCTTTTTGGTCATATGCTTATGTTTTGTCTTATGTCCATACATGAATAAACACTCTTTACCGTAGTGTATTCAAACGTTTTTGATCAGCAGAGCGTCACTCCCACCCAAACCTCTAAAGAAGTAGTTTGTTTTTAGCTCGATATTAAGTAGAGAACTTGCCGGATCACTTGCCTCACCTCTCAACTCATGTTATATTCCAAACCGTTTTTTCTGCTTTTGTTCATTTACTTAATCTCATGTTATATATAATATCATGTTATAGATAAAAATAATTATTTCGAATGCATATTTTGAATGCACATTTTTATAAATAACACATGGAGTTAATTCAAAAACTTTATCCGCAGACTTCTCGCAAGTCTACGAGAAAATACATTTATAAAATGATTATTCTATATAGTTCTCAAATTTTGGTTGACGTGTGACACAAATTATATTACTAAATAAATTCAACATTTCTGCATTGTGGCGAGCTCTTGCCCTGGTCTCAAGCCCAACTCCATCTGCTTGATGGGCCGTTGCTTTGCTATTTGTGAAGCTTATGTGTGTAAAAATTTTAAGTGACTTGTATTATTTCAAATGTTGTAATTGGTTGACTTTTTTTAATGATGTGTCACATTCTCATAACACAAAAAAACTGAGGTGTCCTCTCCTGGAAAAGCACTTGTGTTTTTATTGTATTGATAACAAATTACGGATATATAGTATAGAATCATTTTATATAACTTTATATAGTATATAATCATTTTTATTTTTTGATTTTAACCATAATTACGGGTAATTGATAAAATTTATAATTCGCATTAATGTATTTTCCTTGTATATATTGTTTTAGTCTACAATGGAATTAGTATATCATTACCGGAGATTTTGTTTCTTTCTAATTTTCTATTAACCGTTTTCACTTATCGTCATCGTCGTCATCATCATCCTGATCGCATTCTCAATACCATTTTTTATTCAGAATTTTGAGATTTATCCTTCCTTTCATCTTTTATTAGCATGTTTCAAAAACAATAACATAAACAAAAATTGTGTGTTCTAAATCATGATTTTACAGTATTACAAAATAGCTGAACAAAAATCATGATTTTACAAAGATAATATATAATTGATCACATCAAGTTGAATCGTCATTCTCCCATTATGCTAAGTACCAATCGAAATCTAGTATTCTATGGATATTTTAAACAAGAACATGATTTTAATTTTATTGGGTCAATTCATTTCAAGGTAATTGTAACCATCCAAATGAAAATGTAAGTTATGTAACCCTTTAACCAAAAAAAAAAAAAAACTCATCCATTGCATCGTCTTGAAGCCTAACCTCAGACCCCAAAAAACCTCTGAAAAAGCCTAGTAGATGCCTTCACAGCATAATACCATCGAAAAGACGAACCCCAAAAACCGAAACCTAGTCGCACTTTGAACAACAACTGTAAAATCGTGTAACACAGAGACTTGAGTAAAACACACGAGATTGCAAAAACCTTTTTGCCTTTATTAGAAATCACTTAGACAATCTCAAACAGACTTGTCTAATCATAATTACATGACCTTGCTTACAGCAATTCGACACTGACCAATTCCTAATCTACCCAAGCTTACCACAACAATAGTTGTGTAACACTCGTATGTTCACTCACCAAGAACCTCAAAACTCTCTCTCTCTTAGTTTCTTGACTCGTTCTCTCTGGACGGCTAACCTAATTCTAGTATAGCCTCTTTGTATATATACCACATCTCAACACGAGCATGTGTATATATACTTTTCACAAGTTTAGATTTTCATATCTTTTTTGATGCGATCCTGAAGATTCTCCTTGATACACACATGAGCTTCATCCAAGCTCCAATCAGCAGCTGTCATGCCAGCTTCCTCTTAAATATTACTTCGAGACTCCATTCTCCACTCAGCTCCTGTCACATCACTTTGTTGTATTATTTTCCTGCGATCTGCTCTTTTGTGTGTTGCACATATCCTTCATGTTCCAGATCCAAATTTTGGATCTTACAACAACAACTTGAGAAGACTAATCAAAGTAGACGCATCAAGCTTCAACAACATTGACTAAAAAAGATCAGTTATGTCATATACCATGACTCCGTGAGGATTACGTCCAGGTCTAGCATAAGTACGAACTTTTAATTATTCGAATATGAAGACACCATTTATATGTAAACGAGAAGGTTATTATTAATGTATTTTGATGGATACATATAGAGAATCATAATCATATTCAATTCTCCAAATTGGAAGATTTAGCCGATGTGGGGATGGGGAGGTCTTCGTCGGTCGTCGGAGGAGGTTTACAATTGCAGATGTGGTTGATACATTCCGGTTCAGGAACAACTCGTTTGCACCATACTTCACAATCTTTATAGTCGTGGCAATGGTCCTCGTGATAGTTTACTCCCATTACCATTGATGATGAACCTATAATTAATTCATATATGTAAAAATATATACAATTCTATATATGCTATTATAGTTGAATCTTCATCTTATGAATTAATTTGATAGTACTTACATGATAGAATAAGCAATGCAGCAATGAAGAAAATTGAGACCTTCATGGTTTTCTTTTTTCCTTCTCGTCTTTTTGGATTCACGAATTGCTTACACCAAAAGCTTGTATTGAGTTATTGAGTCGATCTAAGATCATTCGCTAGTTTATAGTAGAAAATCTTTGATGCTATTAATTATGTGTTGAAAATCTTACAATGGGATTGTTGAAAAAAATATTCAACGGATTAATTGTTTTAATGGATGTGTTGAAGAGAGTGTTGAATCTGATATATATTAAACTGAGTTGAATAAATTCAACAAGTTGAATCATGCAAGGTGAGAGACAGTGATACATGGCGCACTATCATTGGGCATTGGGATTAGTTGTGGAATAAGAAAAAGATTGAGACATGTGTTGTGCTGTCATTGGCTGCAGAAATTTTTGATATTTTGTTTTCATCATAATTATTTGGAGTCAATTATTTCATAGTAAAATAATTGTTTTTTATATATTTTTATACCAAAATTTCATCATTTTCATACTCTATAAATAGAGACTTGTTTCATTTGATTTGGATACAAAAACGCATATTTTTACTATAATTTTCTATTAGCTTCCAATAAACTCTTATTTATAATTTTAAACATATTTTTTAGTGAAATGGATTCCAACAATTATACTTAATTGAGAAAGAAAAAAAAATACAAAAATATTTAACTCTTAAATATTTTAAATTAATTTCAATCGATGATTATTATTAACATGTAATCACAAAAACAAAAACATAAAAGAAAATAAGAATATGAAATAAAATTTATGGGATAGGGTGTTGAATTTTATTAAACAAAACCATTGTAAATTGTAAAAATTGAGTGAGTGTTAAATTATGAGGTGGAAGAGAGAGAAGATGATGTGAAGTGTTAAAAAGAAAAAAATAGGGTGTTGAATTGAGAAACCATTGTAGATAGTGGGAATTTATTACAATTACATTTTATTTTTACTAGCCGTTGAATTCATAACTATAACCATGTATATTTTTTTTTGTCAACTATAGCCATATATATTAAATAACAAATATTTAGGTGTTGAATGTAATTATTCTTAAGATAACTTTATATAGTATAGAATCAATTTTATTTTTTGACTTTAGGATAGAATCATTCTAATTACGGGTAATTGATTTTGTTTTAACCATAATTACGGGTAATTGATAAAATTTATAATTCGCATTAATGTATTTTTCTTGTATATATTGTTTTAGTCTAAGTTGGAATTAGTATATCATTACCGGAGATTTTGTTTCTTCCTAATTTTCTATTAACCCTTTTCACTTATCGTCGTCATCATCATCCTTATTGCCTTCTCAATACCATTTTTTATTCAGAATTTTGAGATTTATCCTTCCTTTCATCTTTTATTAGCATGTTTTCAAAAACAATAACATAAAGAAAAACTGTGTGCTCTAAATCATGATTTTACAGTATTACAAAATAGCTGAACAAAAATCATGATTTTACAAAAATATATATATAATTAATCACGTCAAGTTGAATCGTCATTCTGCCATTATGCTAAGTACCAATCGAAATCTAGTATTCTATGGATATTTTAAACAAGAACGTGATTTAAATTTGATTGGGTGAATTCATTTCAAAATAATTGTAACCATCCAAATGAAAAGTAAACCTTTTAACAAAAAAAAAAAAAAACTTTCCAAATGAAAAATAAGCAAAAAAGAGGTGTAACTTTAAGCATTCTCACCATTTTTTGGAAGGGAGAAACAAGAAGAAACAAGACAAACAACAACAACAACAACAAATGATTTTCAATCCAATGTTTTTGGAACAGATAAGCCGTGTCCTAAAAAGTCAGTTTCTATGTTCCAAAAAAAGTTGGGAGAAATTAAGATTCTTATATGTATCTCAAGGTTGTCCTGAAGCAACACTTGGAGTAGGCTCCTGCTGTTTTTGCAGTTGCGATTCGGAGAGTTTTAAATCTTGTTCTGATTGGTCTAAAGCTTTTGGTGATTCAAACAAATGAACACTAGCTACTTCATCAACCACTTTCTTCTTCTCTTCTTCTTCCTCAGCCATTCCAATTTTCTCTTTCGCCTTTTGTCCAACTTCTTCTGCAGCTTTACTCACTTTGTTAAACGCACCAGTAACCCATGTTGCACCGGTTAAAACATACCGGTTTTTCATTATAGTCGAACCAGCATTGCTCACTGTCTGCTCAGTTGCAGCGATTGCGGATTTGGTTTTCTCTGTGACTTGAAACTTGTGATCAACTTCTTTGACTTTTTCGCTCACAACCGTTGTCCCGGTATTGATTTTCTCCGTGAATCCGATTCTTTTGTCCAAGGATGCGACTTTAGCTGAAGCTGTTGATGTTAACCGATGCTTCTCATCAAAGCTTTTCGCTTTAGCTATCGCGTCTTTCCCTAGAATAAACCCTTCTGAAATCATATTCCTTACAACATCTTCAGCTTTTCTGAATACCGATACATCTTCCCGTGGAGGAGATGATGATTTGTCGCTCCCTTTCGATGATTCCTGAAGAGATAAAAACCGGGAAAAAACGAGAAAAAAATTGAAATCACATAGAGGTTCTTGAGGTTTAAGAAATGGATTTTTAAGGAGCTTACAATGGAAGCTAAAGCATCAGGAGGTAATTGATAATCCGGTGACATTGTGACCGTGACCGAGGAATCAACAATCGTCGCTCCCTGAAATCAAAATCTGACAGTAAACAAAAGTGCCAAATTTAAATCATTGAATTAAAGATTTGAGTGAATTTACTGTGAGGAGAATTGCGGTTTCAGCTCCTTGTAGATCTTTGAATGTGACATATGCTAATTTGGAACCTTCATTCTCACTGTAGAAACCAATATCAAGGAGTTTTAGAAATCTGAAAACAATTTAAGAGTTTAATTCTATTGAAACTGTAAATCGGCAAAAGAAAAATAAAACGACCTTTGCGTCTCGAGGTAAACAATATCGCCGGAAAAAGAAAAAAATTCTTTGAGTTCTCCTTCTGTTGCTGATAAAGAAACGTTGCTAACTTTGACAGCTACCATCTGCAATAAAAAAACCAATGAAACCTTTTTTTCAGACAAAGACATTAGCGATTCTCAACGCCAATTTCAACAGATCTATTCGCATCAGGCGATCAAAATCATACAAATTCGAGAAGAGAACGAAAATTTGGATATGTAATACTCACCGACATTGCGAAAAACCGCTTAAATCTGATTTAGCGGAAGGTTTTCTCTTTCACCAGCGACGAACGAATTTGAAACGGAAAAAAAACAAGCGGATTCCATTTAAATACAAATATGGCACGTGTAACCGTCAGTATATTTTTTTCTCGCCGGCGATTTCATACGTGTGAAGGGAGAAACAGGTCGTGCTTAGAGCTATTTTCTTTGTCGGGGGAGATTCTAATGAATCGAAAAAGAAAAAAAATTGTATGATTAATACAAAGACGTGTCATAATCACTTTATCACTAATATACAATATGTCGTCCACGTGTCGAAACCGTTTCCGCCTTCAAACAAACAGTAACCTCATCATTGAAAAAAAATCTTGCGCGAAAATGCTGATATTATCGGAAACATCCTCGTTATTAGCATTTTACCCTTCAGTTTATAATTAGTTAAATTATGACTCCTCTCCAACATAAAACACTACATGGAAATCAGAATGATGATATATATAAGTAAATACTCACCAAACAGTGGCCGGATGGATTGTACGCAGGGCCGGCTTAGATAGGAGGGCGACCAGGACGACCGCCTCAAGAGCTTTTTTTTTTTTGGTTTAGATATTTTAATGTCCAAGGCCCCGATTTTTTTTATTGCCCAGAAGGCCCCGATTTGTTTTTTATTGCCCAAAGGGCTCTGTTGTTTTTTTAATTACTCAGGGACCCCAAAATATGTTTTTCTTGCCCAGGGGTCCCAAAAGTATTGAGTCGGCCCTGAGTGTACGGGATAATGCTGATTTTGACCTTTGTTCTGAAGCTTGTCCACCATTTAAAGCATATGTAACAAAAATTCTTATAGCAATGCAACATGTTTGAAGTATGGAATTAAGTTTCTTTACTATTTTTTTTAAAGAAGATTGCAAATTTCTTATAAACTTTAATGTTGAAAATATTTGCTGTGAACCAAGATGTTGTAGTGGGGTGGTTCCTTTTTCGTTGGAAGAGTTGACATGCTGGTTCAGGTCAGGGATCGATTCTCTGTGGGAGCGGAATAATCACATTAACTCTTGGCCACCTAATCTACAACTGCGCAAAAATGATGATGGGCCGAAAAGAGATTAGTCTGGGCCATAAGGCCCATAATTACCTCCGGATTTCAAAAAAAAATATATATTTGATGTGATATTTTTTTAGTAGAATAATAAGTTCACAAAGTGTCTATTTTAACTTACACATATATCAATATCTATACACTTGAAGAGTGGTATGGTTTCTCACTACATCTGGATAAATTTGTGAAGAGTAAGGAGGTTTAAACTTTTTTCTCTATCTCGCTCATTCCACGCGAAAACAACACAAATGCGGATAAGTTATGACGAAATGTTTGTCTACCATATTGATATTGCTTATGTAAACTCGATATCATCGGTTTAAGTTTCTGAATCATTCTAGATATTTATGTTATTGACAAAAAAAACTTACACAAAAATCAAACGACGTTCAGTCATTCACGCACATACATTTGCAAAGCAAGAACCACCAAATTCCAATTTAATATTTATCAAAATTGTACCATCTAAATAGCTGTCTAACTCTTTGTATTATGATTATGTAACTTTGTTTACTATAAAAAACACCTTTTGTCGGAAAAAAAATAAATACCAATTGTAGATTTTATCAAACCAAAAAATGTATAAAAACATATATNAAAAAATAACAAAATACAACTTTTTTTCTTTTTTTTTTTTTGTCAATGAACAAATTACTTATTTGAATTATTATTACTTTTTTGAAGAGCCAAACAAAAATTACTACTACTTCTAAACTCTAAAACAAATTACAAAGCGAGGCGAGATGCTTAAATATATGGAAATAAAAGGATCAAATAGGAAAGAAATATCTCTCGCCTTTCTTCTCTTTACTGATTTTAAACGCTTTTCAATTTCTGTCTCTCTGTCTCCACGATTCACGCCTTGACCGTACTTTTTTTTCTTTCTCAGAAAAATCCAATAAGTAATTTCTCCTCCTTTTCGTAGATCGGACTCTGATTTCGATCAGATCAACTTCCCGGGGAAAAGAAAAGGATTTAGGGTATTCGTTCATCTTTGGTGGGTTTCACGAGAACGAGAGAGATTTCCACGAAGAAGATGAGTTTTCAAGATTTAGAAGCCGGAAAAGGAAGATCGAGGAAGATCAACGGAGGTCGGCAAGATTCGACGCAAGCCGTCGCTTCCGGAATATTCCAGATCAATACCGGAGTCTCGACATTTCAGCGACTCGTTAACACACTCGGTACTCCCAAAGATACGCCGGAGCTCCGGGAGAAGCTGTAAGTTGTAATTGAAAATATAATCTCCTTGAAATCATTTTGATCTGGTCCAAAAATCGATTCTGACTGCAAAATTTTATTGTTTTATTGATTTGTGGAATTCGATTTTTATTCGAATTGAGTTTCTTCGTATGTTAATTGCGTAGGCACAAGACACGATTGCATATTGGGCAGCTTGTTAAGGACACTTCTGCTAAACTTAAAGAAGCTAGTGAAACTGATCATCAAAGTGGTGTGAATGTAAAGTGAAATCTTTCTTCTTGTTTGGTTTTATGTCAATTCTTCTAAATTTTTGTCTGGTTTTGATCATGATGATGATGATGATGATAGTTCTTTATTGTTGTTTTTTGTAGCCAAGTAAGAAGATTGCAGATGCTAAGCTTGCAAAGGACTTTCAAGCTGTTTTGAAGGAGTTTCAGAAAGCTCAACAAACAGCAGCTGAAAGAGAAACAGCCTATACTCCTTTCGTGCCTCAATCCGCTCAACCGTCTAGGTAACGAATGTTTATGTGGTTTCATGTATATTAAGCTCAATTCTGAATCAAGAATGGGAATTAGAAGTGTGGTTATCTAAAAGCGAAAGTATCAAACTTTTTGAATTGTCATCAAAGAGCAAAAGTATAACTTTTTGAATCGTCATCAAAGACAATGACGAAGACGGTTTATGTTGTTCTTGGTGGTTTCATGTATATGAAGCTCAAATTTTAAATCAGTATTTGGAATTAGACGTTTGATGATCTAAAGCAAAAAGCTTCAGTTTATGAATTGTTAGTCTGGTTTGGATAAATCATGTTCCTTATTTGTCTTGGCTCAATATATAGCTATACAGCGAGTGAGGTAGAAAAGATCCCGGAACAGCGGGCACAACTTGTGGAGTCAAAAAGGTTGGTGATACCAATAAGAAAAATCTCTACGCATCTATATTCGTTTAGTGATGCAACTTATCTTCCTCTTATTTGATTGTTGCAGACAGGAACTTGTATTGTTAGACAACGAGATTGCATTCAACGAGGCTGTGATAGAAGAAAGAGAGCAAGGAATACAAGAAATCCATAGTCAAATTGGAGAGGTTAACGAAATATTCAAAGATCTTGCGGTTCTGGTTAACGATCAAGGAGTCATGATAGGTAAAGAAAGCTGTAAATAAAACTCAATAAGGACATGTCCTCAAATCTACAGTTATTGAACTCACTTTCTTTTTTTTCGCAGATGATATCGGTAGTCACATTGACAACTCTCGAGCTGCAACTTCACAAGGAAAATCTCAGCTCGCACAAGCCGAAAAAACACAAAGATCAAACTCATCTCTGGTAAAAACACTCAAAACTTTTCGGACAATACAATGAATGAATTGTTTCTTAGGAACCTTAGGGATGGGTTTAGGCTACACTCTAATGTCTTGATCTTGTTTATACGCAGACATGCTTGCTCATGGTGATATTTGGCATTGTACTCCTGATCGTGATTATCGTACTCGCAGCTTGATTTTGGAAAGCAAGAACAAGTCTTTCGAATGTGTTCATCGATCTTTAAGCATCAATGAGTGGGAACAACTTGGTATATAACGCAATTTGCAGATAACACTTAGAAGTTGGTTTTGTATCGGTTTGGTTTGACTGTCTGTTATTGGTTAATGTATTAGAGTGCGTGTGTGTGGTTTTTTGTTGTGCAAACTTTTGTTGGAGATGAGTGAGAAAGTCTGCTGCTTGTGTTTCTCCTAAATTTCGGAATTATCATGCAAGAGATTGGTTTTGAACCGGTTTAAAATTGCCCAAATGTGTATTGACGTTTGAGTAAAAGCGGTTTGCCCAAGTTTATTGCTACGAAGAGTTATAGAGTGGATAGAAAAAAAATGGAATAATTTTGAATTCCACAAAAATTCAGATTCCATAAAGATAATTGAAGTTGATTTATCAAAATTACAATCACTCTGTGTCATAAGAGTTAAGTTTCTTCTATGACTACCACAAAGAAGTCCAAAAGCTGAATCATGACTGCTTCGGGTTCTTACAAGATACAACCTTTGAGCTCAAGAGAGATGCCACAAGGATCGAAAACGCGGATAAAACCGCGGCCACAAATGTTAGAACGGAAACATACTCTGTATGATTCCTGATTCCGGTAGGGATTTCCCAGACAACAGATCCGGTTCCAGTCTTGGATCCGCCAATCGACAAAACCAAACATCTTCTCTGTTCATGTTGCTGGTTTGGTACATGGCTCGAGCACAAGAACAAGTCTGGCTCTCCAAACTCCACTCTAGAGTAACCACTCTCTTCCAGAGGCTATGGAGATGAGCAAAGAAACAATCTTATCGATACTGATCAAAACAAGATGTACAAAAGTGTCCTTGTTCAATCTGGAAATCGAGTGATAAGTGATAACAATTTACCTGATACCGAGCATGTAAGGGAAGCTTTACACTGATTTCACCATTTTCATTTTCATAATCTCTAGAACTGATTTCGACATGAATCTCAACGACAGACCTGTTCGATCTGAAGGAAGGCAGCTCGAGATTCTTGTCTCCAAACACAGATACGTCTCTGAAAGCTACAAGAGGTTGAAAAGACTCCCTTCAGATATTCAGATCAAAAAGAGAAAAGCTAAATGCTTTGCGTTGCTGAATCTTATAACCTCTGCGTTGCTGAAGATTCTGAAGCTCAAAAGGATCAGCAAAAACTCCCAAAGGCAACCGTTCAACAATGACGAGCTCGTGAAACCGAGACTGCTCGTGAAGAAGAAGCTTGATGGATGTAAGTAGATGACGATGCGAACCTTCACCTGTTATGTTTCTGTGTTGAAGCAATGGAACAATGTTTGGATCTTTAGAAGGAATCTTATCAGAACATTCTTGTAGAAGCAAGAAGTTTCGAAACTCCGAGTCGTTTAAGGAAGTGTGTGTAGTGAAATAAGATTGCATAATGTATCGATCAGAGATACAAAACGAAGGACTATGATCTGAATTGAAGATTTCATCAGGATCTCCGTGATTTGTTCCGACCTGTAAGAAATTGCAATCATTCCACGAGTTTTTAGAAACAGTTTCATCGAGGAAATCACAAGGTTTCGTAGATCAAAAACCCTAAATCGTATCCGAGAGAGAGAGAGAGAGAGAGAGAGAGAGAGAGAGAGAGAGAGAGAGAGAGAGAGAGAGAGCTAGCAACCAACAAGAATGGATCGAAATATCATCTGATCCAGTTTCCTCTCAAAATCATTGAATCAAATCGAGACGTAGATCATCTAACCTGATCGGTTGAGATAGAATCCAAGCAAGAAATCACGCAGCAGATGAAAATCACGGCTATTACCGATCTCCGGCGTTTGCTACCCATCGTTTGATTTTCAAATCGCGAAACGTAAATTGCGAGGGAGCAGGGGAGAGAGAGAGAGAGAGAGAGAGATTAGTTCACTCTCGATTCCATTTGTTTCATAACTCTCTTCAAGCTCTACAAAGACCATCGTTTCTGCTCATTCCGGTGAGGTTTACTCGCCGGAGATCAATCGGATGAGTTACAGGCTAAAGAGCCCATCTCGGCCCACATTTGTTGGTTCTTAATGGGCTGTTCCAGTTCATTGAGTCCAAACAAACTATCTCGCCTCTGTTGTTTGAATAATGAATATCATCGATGACAACTCAGATGTGTTGGCTACAGGGGAAAGAACTTACAAAAAAATAAAATAATAAACAAATAAAGGAAAGAAAAAAGCCTCTTTAATATTGTGAAAAAGCTAAAGCGAAAGAGCCCACACAACCCATGAAAATTTTTAAACGAAAAGATATAGAAATCTAATTTTACAAAAGAAGAATCGAATTTCAAGCTTTACAGACTTTGAAATTGAACTTTCTATTTAGTATTATTAAAGAGGTTATTTATTATTTAGTTTCTTAATTATTTTTAATATTATATATTTTTAAATAATAATCCATCTATATATATGTAAAGAAAAATTCTATTTGAAATCTTGCTATTTTTTCACGATAATTTATTATATTTTATTTGAATATATATCAAAATAATATTTTATTTGAATATATATCAAAATAATATTTTATTTGAATATANTCAATTAACGGTGCATATTAGAGATATGTTTTCAAGATTAAAGGTTTTGCGGGTTAGCCGAATAATATTTTAGTCCACTGCAAAACGGGTTAAATAGACAAATTATTCTGTTTGACAACTCTATCTATAATCATGAGTTAGACATATTATAATATTTAAATAAAAGCAAATTTTCAAAACAATTTTGTTAAAAAAAAATTATTCCATGCTATAATTAACGCGGATTAAGTCCTAGTAACACATACAAAATAAAATACATAGTTTATTTTACTTTTTAAACATCTAAACTAAATTCATTCATTAACTTGACATATTTTCAATGCTTACAAAAAACTAAAGAATTTGAAATGAAATTACACGATTTTATTTTTTTCGAAATTATTCTCGGTAATATGTTTTTGGGCAATTGACAAAAATAGAACATTTTAAAAAATTTGTTCCAAATTTAGTATCACTAGTTGAAAATGACAATAATAGCACAAATTTAATATTAAAAATGACATAAAAGTTTTTCCTAATGGGAAAAACTAAACCCTAAATTAGAAATGGTGAACTCAAACATAATGTTTAAATTTATTTTGGATAAACAAATATTTTTACATAATTATTTATGCTATTTTCCAAATTTTAAATTTAGAGTGCTAAGTTTGGAACAAAAAATAATTTTGTGCTATTTTAGGGTATTTTTCTATGTTATTCTCTTTGTTATAATCATCTTTAACGTAACCGTAATATGGTTCACCATTGGCTATGTCAAGGGCATTTGCAAGACCTTTGTTTGGAACAACTTGAAACTTTGGTGGTAAATAAATGTGTGTTTTTATTAAAAAAAATAAAAATAAATAAATAAATAAATATTGTGTTCATAGTGTGTCTACAACGATAAAAACAAATTTCTTCATATTATATATACACTTTCGAAGTTTATAAAGAATTAAGATTTTGATTTCAACCCCAAATATGTGTTTGCATTTGTATGTTTTGAAGTCACATTTGTGTGCACATAAAAAAATAGAAAGATGACTCATCTTTATATTTTTTTATGTATCAAATAGCATATACGAATTACAGGGTTAAAAGAAAAACGTAAACGAAATTTTCTTCTTCTATTTGCTTTTCACGTTTAATTTTACAATTTCCCAAGAACTTATGATAAATACAGCAAAACATTATAACCTTTGAAGAGAAACACATTATTTTAACTTGTAAACATTAATACAAACGCATACTCGATCAAACTAAAAAAAAAAAACATAAAACAAGCAAGACCTAATGGGATATCATTTTGAATTGTCCAACGCTAAAGTTTTGGATTGGAATGAAAAATGTAGGTCCATTGTGGCGATGAGGATGATGGATCGATGGTCCATTCATTCTTTCTTCTATAAAACTATTTAATTAATCAAAAGTAACCTGTTGCACACAAAAAAAAAAAATCAAAAGTAACCCAGCAGGTACTTGCACTATGCACGCTGTGTAATCTTTGTTACCTTTAACAAGAAGAATCCATATTTTGATTCTATCTTCCAATATACAAATACATATTGGAGTTTAAGCAAATTTGAAATAGGAATAAACATTACAATATCCATTATGTTTGTTTTTCAATTGTTCTTTAAAACAATAATCTTTGCATGATTTAATTCTCAATAACTCTAACAAATTGTGGGAAAAGAGAAGCCTTTAAGGAAAGTGAGTAAATGGGTCCTCTTTTGACATTAAATTAAACCCCCAAAAAATTGAGACCTAACTTTGTTCACATGCTTTTGAATTATTTTTAGTTTGGCAATAGCATAATTAGCTCTGTTCTTTCTTTCTCCTTTATATATTTGTACCACAAATTCCTCTTGAACCAAAAAAATCTCCAATATCTCTCTCTACTTTCATTTTCTCTTCCCAACAGTAATAAACACATATTCTGATTCGATTCAAGCCATGATCGACGTATAAAAATGTCGTCCAACGTTCATGCTTAGAGGTTCCGTATATAATTACATATACATATATTGATTCATACATATATATTTGATTCATTGTCATGCCTGGCTCCCTGTATGCCACGAGTGGATACCGATTTTGGTTGAAAATCGGCTACCGGTGGCGTGCAAGGAGCCAAGCATGACCAAAAACTAATGGTAACTCATTTGCATTTGTAAATATGTTATATCTGCATATATATGGTTTGTGTATGGTGATTTATGTAGATTTTGGTTTTAATTTTCTGTTTTTAGTTTACTTCTGGGTTTTTGATCGGAAAAGAAGAGTAAACGAGAATGAAACAAAAAAAATTATAGTTATCGGCTTGATATGGATTATAGTTTTGGTTTGGAGTCGGTTTTAGTCAAAACAATCATTAGTTTTATAAGAAATTAGTTTTTTTTTTTTTTTTTTTGGTTCTACTTTGTTTCAGATTTCTTACATACTAATTGATTAAGATTCTATACGATTTTGAATCTATTTATGTCGACTTTTTTGTTGAATCTGTAAAGTTCTTCTAATTTTGAATTTTTGTCTATTATTTGAATTGCGCCGAACTTGTATCATTTTATTTGAAAATAATTCATGGCGGTCAAAAGTCTTATAGAAGGAAAAAATATTTGAGAGGCTTTCGGTGACAAACAGTCAAACATACCAATCAATCAGAGTATTATTGTCGATTTCATATTTGAATTCTGAAAACAAATATTCAGAATTTAGGCGTTAATTAAGTTTTTTTTCAAGATTTAAATCACTTATAAAGTCCTCCAATCACGGAACATTAGCAATTGATAGTGAACATGATGATTTTTAACCATTGCCATAATTAGTTATTTGGGTTGTGATGGATTATATAATAAGAACAAAAAGAAGGGAAAATAAGGATTTATGCAAGGGAAAAACGTTATATTATAACTTCATATTAATTCTTACGGATTTTTGTATTCATCGAATCTAAATATTTTGATTAAGACGTCGTAGGAATGCTTGATTTTTCAAAGTATATAACATATTTAATTAGTATAGATGTTTCCCTAGATATATCCATAGAGCTTGAAGGGTGGACATATTGTCCGTAATATCCGACTCGACTCGATTTTCGTTCCGATTTCAGATAGTCGGTGGTTCTGATACGAGTATGGGTTATTACAAATAGATACACATGGTTACGGGTATGTGTACAAACTTGGTTTTGGCTTTTGGACTTCTCAAAATTTTTTTTTTATTAATTAGAGTTGGACTTCACTTATATATATATTATATCATTATTATCTAATTTTATATCATTATTATCTAATTTTTCGGTGTATGTCGTGGATTGATACGGTAACGAGTTCCACTATTTATTTGGATATGAATATTTTGATTTCTCCCATCTGTTCGATGTCCACCCAAAGGCCTAAAGCCCTTCGATTTCGTCAAGATGCTCTGAAGTCGTAATCGTAAAAAGCAAAGCCTCCATATCCGCTAGAGGGCTTTGACAAATTCTCCATGTAGCAGTAGCTCTTGTCGCCTTTAACTGCAACAAACGGTGCTTAATCTTGCTAAACCAAAACAACTAACATTACCATTACATTTCCAAACAAATGTAAAATCCATTTTTCTCTGAAGCTGTTGTATAGTTCATACACAAGTTGAAGCTTTTTACTTTATTAAAGTTTCGTCCTTTGAAACCGTAACGATGAACTCATAAAACCCAATAAGAAAGTTGAAGTCTTTATCATAGATTATCCATAAGATGTCAAGTGTTAGCACAGAAACTCTGCAAATTCTATTTAACGTAAATAAATAAGTTGATTAATCATCAAAACAGCTTTCCTTTAAACTCGCAAGTAACCATAACTGTTGCAACATTACAGTGAGTTTATCATGTTGACATAGAACGATACAAAAGCGGCAAGTATCAGAGCTAAGGGAGAAGAAAGAGTTTCACATAATGGTTGAAAGAAACCGCCTAAAACCGCTTTGGTTTCTTCTTCTTAGAGAAGCTTTCAGGAGTTCGGCTTTCCTGTTTACGCTTAGTCCCTGCAAATCGCTTACCACCGCTCTCTTTTGAACCTTTCGCGTTTGCTTTCGCTTTTCTTGCGGCAACCGCTGGCCGTTTCTGACTTCGCTGCTTCAGAGCACTACTATTATTACCAGCTTTGTTGCCTTCATTGCTGCTGCTACTTCTAGGTCTCATCTTTGATTGCGCAGGGCTTTTCTGGTAAGGTTTCTTCTTATCATCAC
The DNA here is from genome assembly GCA_002933915.1 of Eutrema heterophyllum. Lineage (NCBI taxonomy): Eukaryota > Viridiplantae > Streptophyta > Magnoliopsida > Brassicales > Brassicaceae > Eutrema > Eutrema heterophyllum. Next base: position 1,174,148 of record PKMM01023714.1, read on the forward strand.
CTGATTTTGAAGCTCGTACACCTTGATATGAAAGATTAGCCTTTCCCGTCGCAACTGGTGTGACTACTTTATCTTTTTGTTGTCTTTTCTGAGCTGGCGAGTAAGCTTCAGAAGGATTGTTCTTTCTCTTTGATGGTGTTGCATCAGGTTTGACTCGAGAAATACGTAATTCTCTGTCCCTAAGCTTCAAATATCCTTTCTTGATTACGAGATTTGCAGCTTCCTTTAAGTTAAGGAATAAAAGGATTCATCAGATCTAGTTAGTTATCCCTGGAAACTTTAAATAAAAATGATTTTCCGACATACCCGTGTTTTAAACAAGACGTAAGCTATTCCTTTTCCAATATTCAAGTGAGGATCTCTAATAACACGAACAGCTTCTACATTGTCCTCCAGATTACTCTTACCAGTAAACAATTGATACACCTCCTCATCCTGCGTTAGTGATAAACAAAACAAAACCGAGAATCTGAAATTATGTTCGATAACCGCAGTTGAACAAGAGAGCCCTGAGATTACTACTACCAACCTTCACATCGAAAGGGAGATTACCCATAAAGACTGTCCTCTTTGAATCATACAAATGAGCATCCTGACCTTTCAGTTTCTTACGAGGCGGACATGCTCGATCAACGCGGATATGATTCCCATCAATCTGAAATGTAATCACAACACATTAAAACATAAATCAATCTACACACAACTCCTTAGACTACATCCCAGAGAAATTAGGCAAAGCAGGTTATATTACCAGAGACATGTTATGTGCCAGAGAAGCTTCAGCAGATTGCTCTGTTTCAAACACAACATAGGCATGAACACTGCACTTTCAAGAAGATTAACATTAGGCTTTTCTTCACTTAAAACTTCAAAATCAAAATCCACAATAGAATTAGAATTAGAATTAGAATAAAGGGTTTTCAAGCACAGACCTTGAAGCTTTCTCATTGATTTGCTTCAACATTATAGCTCCTTTCCTCGTCTTCTTCGACTATTCAATCAAACTTAGCTAATCAGAAATCATTCAACCTAATTTCTCGTTGTCTAATCCAAATTCATAGCTAAGAAAAATCTGACTCACATCGACAATTGGCACCGAGCGTATCCTCACGGATTCAACCTCACCGAATTTGCTAAACTCCTTCAAGATCAGCTTCTTCTTAATCTTCAATGGAAGATTCCCGACGAAAACAGTTCTAAGAAGCTTACTCTCATCATCAAATCCTTCCTTTGAAACCATCGTATCCGCTACTTCATCAGCTTTCTTCCTCTTCTCACCAACCTTCTTCTCCTTCTTCTCTACGTTTCCGTACTTCTTCGTCTCGTACTCGTTCTCAACCTCATCTCTCTTCCTTTTCTTCCTCTTTGATTCCAACCCACTTTCTACAACATCCGAATTCGTCTCTTTCTCAACACCCTCGGCGTCGGAATCCGAAACCGGAGATTTCAGTTTTCCCCCCTTTTTAGATTTCTTCGTCTTCACGAGCGGGACTGTTTCTTCCTCTTCATCGTTATCGACATTCCGTTTATTCCCTTTCTTCGATTCGGGACTAATCAAATTCGGGTTCTCTTCGTTTTCCTCTGTTTTTGGCTCAGGTTGCTTTCGCCGGAAAGGGTTATCATCGGAGAAGAGACTCGAAAAGCCAGAGCTTTCGCCTTCAGCCACAACGCCGGAGAAGAGAGTGGTGAAGATCCCTGATTGAGCCTGAGATTCGTCGTTTTGAGATTCTTCAGCCTTCGTCGTCTCCTTCATCTTCTTCTTCCCCATCCTCGTTTAATTAGAATGAGAAAAAGAAAGAGAAAGAGAGAGATTGAAACCCTAAAAAGTTTGTTATGTTACCAGAGAGAGCGGCAGAGCGCCATAGATTGACTACCGGGTCGGTTTAAAATATCCGAATCAACCCGTTAATTATTGGGCCATGAAAACACAACACTAATGGGCCGATGCACTTGTTAGTCCCAGCGCTATTGTTGTTTAGGTATTATTCTATGCTGGTTGTGCATGCAATGCAAAGCAACAAAACTATAGTGTCTGATCAGGGGCGGCTCAAACAAAATTTTGGGCCTGTTCAATTTTATTTTTTTGCAGGGCAAACAAAAATGGGCCCTAAAATTTTTTTTTGGTTCAAACAAAAAAAGTGTGAGCCCCGGGCATTTGTACATGTTGCACCTGCCCAAAACCGCCCTTGTGTCTGATATTTTCTTATGTAGCAGTCGCTGCAAATGTTGCCTCTACACCAGCATACGATAAGGTTTCTTCTTCTAGCATTGTCCTTCAAACCACAGAATCAGTCACAAAATATTACCACCATTGAAAATGCCCCTATCATTACAAAATCTAAAGCCATAATTAATTAAAGTTGTTCCCATAACTGAATCATAATTGAATCGGAAGACTGTCCGGTAATGTGAAAAGTCATAATCTTTCAGATTTTGTTAACCGCTTGGTAGAATATGTCCCAATAATATCATAAATCAGTAATTATATAAAGTTATACATATATATAACTAAGATAATGTACTAAAATATGACTTCAATGTGATTTTTATTTAAAGTTAAAATTTTGTTTGAACTCCTCTAAAGTTTTAGTTATTGCATCAAAAATTCTTAGTGTTGTATATATTCTCCATTTACATCGAAAACTTGTGAAGAATTCTACACAAGATAATTGATTATTTATATATAATTGTTTCCAAATGTATTGTAGTATCTTCAACTTCATCAACCATATAAATCACAATAGCAACAATTTTCTTCTAAATTTTGAATATCATTTTCATCTATCTAGTCCAATATGCTATTAATATTTATTTTATCACGATACCGATATTATTAATCATTCAAATTCATGCATTCTATTTTCACAATTGATCGAATTCAGTTAAATTCTCAAAACACCGTAAAAAAAACCCTAATTAATTTTTGATATCAACATAGCCCGAAGCTCCTCTTGCGTGAAGATTTTCAATCCCACCTTCACACTCGCTTGTTGTATCATAAGATCGTCAATCACTGAAAAGCTCGCGTGATTAACTTCTATCTCCAAATCCATAAACGCATTCATCAATCTCGCTCCAGGATGATTTCTCTTGCTCGATTCCACTCTAATCATCGCGTCGCAACCCATAATCCTCACATCGATCTTCATCCCAATCTCCGGTGCGTTTTTCCCACCGTTACAAACGCTAGAAATCGCGCTGCGTCCCACGATCTTCTCCCTGAGTTTGTTGAGTTGGATCTGAATCTCGTTTTTTTTCGATTCGGCGTTTTCCGCTTTCGATTTTAACTCGTTTATGTAACAAATCGCTTCTCCAAGCAACGACGCTTTGTCCATCTTAGATACGTTTGGTACAACCGCTCGTAACGCGTAGAATAGCTGGTTTAGCTTCTCGCGTCTCAACCGCTCCGCGTCGACATGATTCATCGGCTCTTTTCTACCGTTCGCCGGTTTTCTCCCGCGTTTGTTTTTGCGCACCACTGCGGCATCGATGTTAGAGTGATCGAAATCATCGATTTTTCCGGCGGCAGCTAAGAGATCACCGTCCTCGTTCTGTATCTGACCGGAATAAGAATTGCGGTTCGGATTTCCTGGACTCCGCCTAACATCGTCGCCGAAACTCAGTATTTCGCTGGGAAGAGCTCTCGCCGACCACGTGGGATTCGCCGTCGAGAAATTCAATACCGGGGAAAAACTATTCTGGATCTGAGGATAAGCCGGAGTCGGACTCGGATTCGGGTTATCGGTTACGGTTCTCAAACTACCATTCACTAACTGAGTTGAGAAAAGCTTCGACTTCGAATTCGGGGCTCCGGAAAAATCGTGGGATCTTTCGAAATTAAAAAGGAATCGGATCTTATTAAACAGATCCGAGTTTTCTCGGATCTCCGCCGTGGATCCAAGCTCCAACACTCCGTTAGCCGAAGGAATACATACGATGGTTTGCAACCCTAAATCCCCACCCTGCTTAGCCCGGTCACAACCCGACCCATTAATCTTATCGGACCCAGTAATCCAAACCGGATTATACGTAGCAAACGCCTTCCCAGCTAACCCGGATCCACTACCAAAGCTACACGTCATCGAAACCAAGAAAAACCATTCCGCATCCGTCACTTCCACGTCGTCACTATCGTCGTCATCGCCGTCAACCACCGGAAAATCTTCGCCGGAGATCATCGAGCTAAGCTCCCGTAAAACCTTGCTCCGGTGCTCTTTCTCCGCCATCGTTTTTTTTCTCCGGCGGCTCTTAACGTCTTCGCCTTTGTAAATGCCGTCGCCCCATTTAAGCACCGATTCGCCGGAAAAGTCGTAGTACGACGGTTTCCAGAAAATGGCGTAACTCCAAGCTTCGTGGGTTACATTTAACACAGCTTGTAACCGCTTCTGGAGAGTATTATTGTCTACGTTGAGATTCGCCGGAGGTAATGGCGGCCAGAAATCGGAGGAGGAGGAGGTCAAGAGAGCTTCGATGATGGTATTAAAGCGATTCATCGTCGATTAATCTTTGAAAAGAAAAAAATGTGTTTGCATGGGAAATTATAAGCCATATGAGTTTGTTATAAACTAAGCATGTTGTACGTACGGGACAAAACATTTAATTTACGCAGTAATAAGTTGTAATCCAACAACAAAGAAAGCTAAAAAACAAAAATCGTATGTTTTTTTTTTTTGACCAAAAATCGTATGTTAAGCGGTTTGTATTTATAAACTAACTAGATTATGATCCGCAGATTTATAGTTTAATATTTTATAATATGTGGAAAAAAAACTATGAACAAAAAATAAAAAACAAAATTAGATTTCCATGAAAATAAATAATATAAGGTTGAGACCGCCAACGCGAAACCATCTATAGAGAAACCTAACAATTATTTATTTATTTATTTTGATTCTCCTATTTTTTATTATATTATTTGGTTTTTAATTAAATTTTCTCACATATTTTCAAACATTAATTTTTCATATTCTTTTTAGAATGAGATTTTTTTATATTTTATTTATACACCCATATATTTATTTTTCCATACAGATGCAGAAGGATTTTTTATTATTATTTTATTAACTTTTCTTTTTAAGATAAATATAAATTTTTCTATTTTTCTATTTTTTTTATTAACTTTACATTTTAGAATTAGGAATTGGTCATAAAATTTTTCAAATTTTTATTTTTTTCCTTTTTAAAAATAAATAAATTTGGCTTTTAGGATAACATTTTCTATTTTTCATTTTTATTTAGTAACTTTACATTTTAGGATATAAGGAATCAATTATAATTTTCCTTTTATTGTTACTATTATATTTCAAAATTTAATTGGAATTTTGTTTACACGTGTCAAAATCTGATCGATTAACTTGATATGTGTCACGATCAAGTGAGTTGGCAACTTTGAAACATTCAACTTTATATAATAAGATTACGTACTGAATATGATTCATGAATCATGTCGACGTTGGTTTTTTTCTTTACTAAATTTACTACTCATTTTAGTTTCTTTTTTTTTAAAGGTAGATATCTTATGAAAATGATTCTACCTGATACCAAATCTTTTTTTATATCATTAAATTAAGGGGAATTAAACTCAATAACCAAAAAAAGAAAGAAAATTAACTGAATGACCATAAAATGATTTGGGTATGATATTTATATAATAAGAAGAATTAAATGGGTTTTTCTTAATTTTGTAAAATATTCTTAATGATATTTATGTACTGATGATCATGACCCGTATGTGACGACAAAAAAACCCATATGCAACTTGTTGACATATCAGTAGGGGAAAAGACTACATTTTATAGTTTTGGTTGTTTACCTTTACTAGTCAAAATATTCAGAAATAAAATTTAAATATCAAACATTTTATTCGAGTAAAGGAAATTCAGATTTTTATGAAAAAAGTGTTCTTCGTCAAGTGATTTAAGTGTTTTTAGTCAACGATCAATGTTAAAAATAATTTTGTTTACAGATCTTTGACACATAATTTAACAAATTTATCGGAGACTAAATTTCATGTAAAATAAACACGTGAAAGCTACAAAAAACAAAAATGGCATATTTTCTGAATATTCTCTGATGTTCAAGTAGGTAAAACGGACCACTGGATTTAGTCGAGAAATATAAAGAATCGAATACATAGTAGTAAAGTGGGTTTGGTTAATTACTCCTCGTTCCAAGAGAATTGATTCATGAAATATTCTATCATCTTGGTAAACGATTTCGGGTAAAAGAGATAATAAGGTGGGATTTTTATGAAAAAATATGACTTATAGATAAAAAAAGAAACGAATGTAAGACTAGGTTTTGAGATCCAGAAAGGCCAAGTATTGAGAGAAAATTAGTGAAAGAAATGGAAAAACAAGTGTGAAAAAAATGAAAACTGTACTCTTTCTCCGAGAGAAAAATGTTATATTTATAGATTTTGCTTGCCCCATGCTAGTATATCGATCGAGTTAGGCACGGGTAGATCAAATTGGATTGATTAGTCGGTTTACATTTCGTACGTATTGCTTTTCACCTATTTTTTGGATGTTAGCATAACAAATGGTTTGTCTCAGAAAAACACACAACAAATGGTCGACAACATCGATCCCCGATCGAGCACGCGAGAGCGAAATATGATCATATGCATGGTGCAACTAACTTAGTCATTCAATTACAAAAAAAACTAACTTAGTCATATCTATACGAGAGAAAGCAACGTGATGAGTTTTAAACTCACATGTTTGCACGTGAGTAAGTTCCTATATTTTATAAATATAAGTGTTTGATCTTCTTAAGAGTATCTCGAAACTCTTTAAGAGTATTTTTTTAACTCTTAATAGTTGGAGTGACTTACATGTCCCGAGCCTTGATCAAGGATTAAGCAAGAGGCGAATTTCGTTGACGGCTATCTTTTGACCACTATGCAGGTTAGGCATAACTCATTGATGTCTTGAATTGGACTGTCTCCAGATGGTGAAGCTTATCGAAGAAAAGGAAGAGTGGCATTCCTTGGCCTATGAAATTGATGATTTTTTTCATCTCCGTTCCACTTTTAATTCTATTTTTTTATTCCTCGTTCTTTAAATGTCCGTGATTTTTTTGCGAAAGAGACTCGATCAAGTGGTTTAGTTTATTCCTATGTAGACTCTTTGATTTCGAGTTGGATGGCTTCCAAAGCCAGCCTATTTGAATCATCAGAATAATATATGGTGTTTTTGATGTCAAAAAATAGATTTGGAAAATTGGTTTTTTTAAAAGAAGCTTTAATTTAAGCTATTTAAAACTCACCAAATAAATTATGAAATTTGCGTTGATTGAGCTATTTATATTAGAAAATAGTCAACGTAAAAGTCGTTTATTGATGTTAATGTGTATCTCCTTCGCGATTTAAGAATCCTTCTTGTAAATGCTACTATTTCGAATTTGATATTGCCGTGTTTAAGCACTATGTGTAGACCATTTAGTCACGTAGATGTGATTCTAAATCTAAAATCATAAGACTTTGTGTATATACAATTTTGAATCTTGAATCTACAATCGCAACAGAACTAATCACACTTCTATTGGCTATTGCAATTAAATTTTGTGTTTAAAATTTTTAATTAAGACCAGGACATATCTTGAATCTAGTGGTCTGTGATAATCTCATTGCTGTATCACCCATCCGGATTCATGCATTATTGAAACAAAAAACTTTAATTTTTATTTTTAAAACCGGCCAATGGTGGAAAGGAGAGCTTTAAGGAGATAACGAAACCAATAAAACTGGTGGAGGACCAATTAACCATTGCCCACGAGGCCCACGACAATACCACATCCTCTTTTCGAAATGTTGATGTCTTTTTCCTTTTTTTTTATTTTTTTTTATTGAATGTTAAATTTATTGATTAATACATGTGGCTCGAAGAAATCTAGAAAACTGTTAAGAAAACTTAAAGCGAACAACAAGTGCTAAAACCAATCAAACGATAAAAGAAGAGAAATTACATTGGTGAGATTGCAAACCAACGTTGGAGAAGGTCAAAAAGGTGAGGGGTTTTGTAGTATTGCAGCGATGTAATTCGATTGCGAACAAGCTTTCCAATCATCCTAACCAATTGTGGCGCAATGTTGTATCCCGTATGATGGATTCTCGAGTTTCGTTCTTTCCACATGGAGTAAATTGTAATCTGGAAACATAAACGACTAAGTATTTGATGGAGGCGATCCTCATGACAGGATATTAGAGCTTGGATCGTGTCATACCAGTCAGGGCAATTGCGATTGCCCATTAGTCTTCCCGCAATATCAGATCAAACCGTAAACGAGTACGGACAAGCAAAGAAAAGGTGGTCTCTCGTTTCATTAGGCTCTCCACACAATATGCAAGGCTGATAGGCTCCCCATCTACACATCCTATCGCCTGTTGATAGTCGGTTACGCATGGCGAGCCAAGCGATGAATCGACACCTCGGGATCCCTTGACTAAACCAAATAATCTTCCACCATGGTACTACTAGGTGATGCACTCTTATCTGATTCCATGTTTTGTGCGTTGAGAAGTGATCTTTGTAGTCTCCCGAATCATGTCGCCATAGGTAATAATCCGGCCCATGTTCCTCGTGAGGAAGAGGATGAGAGCGAATGTCGGCAACCAAATCTTCGTGTGGCCTTAGTCTAGTTCGGCGTATCTTCCACCCATGAGGACCAACAGCTTCTTTAACCGTGGCTATAAGGGGAATACCAAATATCCGAGGGCCCGCCAACCCCAATATGTCTATTAGTCTCCCCTGCGGCAGCCATGAGTCAAACCAGAAGGAGATTGTTTCTCCATTTCTAACCACACCTTTGACGAAGAGTATAACCTCCTCTCGTAGTTTCAATAGCTTCCTCCATATCCATGATCCTAATGTATTGTCCGGTGCTGTCCAAAAACATCCATTTTCATAAGATTTCTCTTTGTCCAAGCAACCCAAACCGATCTCGAAAGGGAGAACAATCTCCAAATTAAGCTCAATGAGAACACCCGTGAAACATCACGAATACGGCGGACACCAAGTCCCCTTTATGATTTCGGTCTACACACTTCTTCTCAAGATACTTTAGCGCCCGTTGATCTATTGGGGTTGCCTGACCATAGGAAAGCCCCGCACAAGCTTTCGATCTCATCAAAGCAGCTTGAGGGAAGCCGAAATATAGAACACCAGAAGTTTGAGATGCTTGTTATTACCGAGCTTATGAGTTGTAGCCTCCCCGCATAAGATAACTGCTTGCATGTCCATGACAACATCCTCGATTTGATTTTGTCGATTAGCGGAGCATAGTCGTTTTTCGTCATGGTTTTCGTCGTTAGTGGAAGGCTCAGATACCGGATGGGTAGAGTTTCAATGGGGATTCCCAACTCAGCAACAGTTGCTAAAATTCCTTGTTTATCCCTTACTCCAACAAACAGAGATGATTTGGTTGCATTAATACGGAGACCCGATATTCTTGCAAAATCGTCAAACACTCGAAAAGTTTCTTGTAGAGCTGAAGCTGATCCATCAGTAAATACCATAATGTCATCTGCAAAACCCAAATGAGTGACACGAACCTGATTACACCGAGGATGGTTTCCGATTCTGCCAATTTCCGATGCTCGATTTAGCATTCGGGACAACACATTTTGTACCATGACAAACATGTATGGTGATATTGAGCAACCCTGTCAAACACCTCGAGTGCTACCAAAGAACCCCTCTAGTTCCCCATTTACAACAACAGAGAATGACGCTGTTGAGATACATATACAAATCCAGTTAATGAACATCTCGGGGAACCGCATAGCCCTAAGGACACCAACGATAAAGGACCATTGTACCGTATCAAAAGCCTTTGAAATATCGAATTTTATGACACTGCAAGGGGATATAGAATCCTTGTGATAATCTTTCACAAGCTTCGAAGCCAGCAAAACGTTTTCAAGTAAAAGTCGTCCCTTGATGAATGCGCTTTGATTCGGTTCTATGAACTCCGACAAGACGCGCTTCAAACGGTTGGCGAGTATTTTGGAAATTAACTTGTAAACCATGTTGATCGGTAGTCCTTCATAGAAGGGCAGTTACCATCTTGTCTTTTCGGTATTAGAGCTAGAAGGGTCGCATTGATGGATTTGGGCATGAATCCATATAAGAAAAATGATTGGGTCGCAACAATGAAGTCCTTACCAATAATTCCCCACGCTGTTGTATAGAATTCCTTAGTGAAACCATTCGGTCCCGACGCTTTGTCCGAAGGCATAGAAAACAGTGCTTGCTTAATTTCCTCACTCGTGATTGGAGCGACTAGGTCATTGGCAATTTCCAGTGGACAGCGATAATGCAGAATATCTGAGAGAAAATGCAGAGACTCACTCTCGTAGTCTGTTGCCTCGTGTTGAAGAAATTTTCAAAAATATTTTGCTGCCTCTGCCTTGATCTTGTCCGGGTTTGTGATTTCTTCACCTCTTTCGCTGGTGTGTTTCCTTATAGCATTTCTCGATGCTCTTGCTTGAGCCACCATATGGTAGTATTTGCTATTCTGATCTCCCAAGCTAAGCCATCTCACTTGCGATTTTTGTTGGAATAAATGTTCCTCGAGACCCGCTAGTTTGTTCCAACGATCCGATAATGTTGAAACCGTAGCCAAATTTGAAGGAGAGGGGTCGATGAATGCTCTGTTTTGGGCTGTGCAGAACAGAGAATAAGCCTCTGCAGTTTGCTTTGGAAGATTCCCAAATTTTGTTTTGTTGAGAAGGCGGAGTGGGTATTTCAGCTTCTTGAGTTTCTGATGGAATAATAATAATGTCACTCTCGAGTGGTGGAGTTGCGGCGTTGATGACCAACTCTCATAGACCGTAGAATGAAATTCAGAGTGAGATGCCATGAAGTTGAAGAACCGGAATGGTTTTCTGTGAGTTGCGGAGACATTATATAAATGAACAACACATCTCGAGTGGTCTAAAATTCCCGACACCTCAAAGGAAGCGTTGGAGTGGGGAAATAGTGTTAGCCAATTTGAATTAATAAGAGCTCGGTCAAGCTTCTTACCAATCGGATTTGCGTCCTGATTATTTATCCAAGTGTACCCAGAATTTGATGAATCAATGTCGCTGACTTCACAAAACGAAACAACATTCTGGAAGTCCGTCATTCCCGACGAGCGTGTATCGTAATCCAAATATCGAGAATGTTCTGTAATGGACATGATCTCATTGAAATCGCCCAGAATGATCCACGGCATTGGCATTTGTTATAGAGATATTATGAGATTGCAGAGATCAAACCAGAGAGCACGTCTTTCGGCTTGGAAGTTAGAGGCGTAGACGAAAGAGCAAAGAAAACGAGTGCCCGACTTGACTATTTTAACCATGCATGTAATGTGTTGAGAAGTCCTGCAGATTAGTGTGATCTCCACTTCACTTGACCAACCAATCCATTTACGTCCCAATCTATGACAATCGTAGTTTGTAAGTGTTGACCAGCCTTGCATTGTGTAATCCATGATTTGTTTCGAAAACCCCTCTTGCACCCTTGTTTCAATAAAACACCCAAAGGATGGTTTAATAGCATGTATCCATCGGCGAGCTACGTCATGTTTGCGAGGCTTGTTGAACCCCAGCGTGTTCCAAGCAAAGAAAGACGTCATAACTTCCGTGAGGAAGTTTTTTTGGAGTTTTGTGTTACAATTTCCTTGCGGCTCACTATTGGTTTCGGAGGACCCCTCGATCTACTTCGACCAGCCCTTGCTCGAGTCTGCGTTTTCGGTGCTTCTATTGTCTCATTGCTGGTGTTACACTTAATTGGTTTCGTTTCCTCCTCTTCTATTTCTTCATCCAAATAATCTACTTCCCCCTCTTCTCTACCATTTTCTGAAATGATTCCCGCATCAATCTCCATTTCGCCATCCCCTCTAATCGATCCCAATACGTCAAATCCGTTTTGTGAGACGTTGTTCATGTCTTTCCCCGTATCTGGTTTTCTTTTAGGCGAACCCGATTTTCCAACTTTGGTCCATTCTGCCTCAGTTTCATCTCGCGGTTCTGTATCATCTCCCTTTTCATTCGCAGTTTGTGTTTTTCCCTCTTTTTGGGGATCTTCCTTGTAAGGGGGTGTCCTCTCCAAATCCTGCAATAATTTCTGAGCAATCTCTTGCACCGAAATCACTTGTCTGATTTGTATGCAAGACATGCTGCGAATCCTGCTCCTTCTCCCGAGCCAGAATGGTTACTTTCTTCTCCAAATTGCAAACTTTCTCTATATGTCCCCACTTAAGGCAAGTTTTGCAGCGCGGGGGCAACCATGGATAATTGACTGCGATGACAGCTTCCTCTCCTTGCTTGTTTTGGAATTCAATTTTCTCCGTTAGTGGTTTTTGGAGGTTCACTTCCACGAGGGCCCGTACTCGGGTGTAGCTTCACAAACTGACATGTAGTGCGCGAGAGAAATTTCAAACCCTGGTGTGAATACAGATATCCAGGAACTCCCAAGAAATCGACCCACATTGGCATCGCTGATAGGTCTGGAGGAGTGTTTGCTGTATCTGGGCTCCATTCATTAACAACCAGGGGGATGTCTGCAATGTGGCAGTACTTTCTCTTCAAAACACGTTCTCGGATCCTTGAATTTTCAATTCGAAAGAGAACTGTCGTCTTGTTGAGGATCTGCACATCAATCTTCTGCGATTTCTCAAAAGATGTCCAAATACGGTTGACCGTCGCGTGGATTGATCCCACATGAGGCATATCCCCCATGAAGTAACCCACTACAAAACTCCTCCAGAGTGGGATTGCATCGCCAATCACATCTTCAGGGATAGACACTCTTGCTACACCATTGCAAATCACGAATTATGGCTATAAATCGGAGACCATCGGATCCTTCCCCTCCGAGGTCCATGGTTCCTTGTTTTGTGAGACAGTTGAACGGGAAGAAGAAGTAATCTCCTTGGTCGGAACTGACACTGAACTGGCCGGCAGCAGCTCTTCCTTCTCCATAACTTGCGGCGAAGAAACCTCAGCATCAGGCTCCTCCATCGCAAAAGGGACTTTGGATCCTTCTTTACGATGCTTTTTACTGTTTAGAAAAATCACTAAGGTAGTCACCCTTCTTTACGATGCTTTTTACTGTTTAGAAAAATCACTCTGTAGTCACCCTTTTTCCTCATTTTTATTATATCAACCATTTTTTTTCTATATTTGAACAAGATGTTTTGCCAATTTTGTCTGATTTGTCCAAATATTTTTTTTGGTTTTCTTGATTTACATTTTGAGAAAAAATTGCAAATAGGAAGTTTTTAAGATTTTGTTTATTAAATTAGGTAGTTTTATTTAATTTGTTAGGTGGGATTAGATTTTAGTGTTTTTGTGAACATCCATATATTATAGCGAGCGTACAATTATGTCCAAACAGGAAAAAATACAATTTAGTCTATTCCTATTCTAAATAACTACAATTCCATTCTTTTTATTCCTGTTGCCAAACAGAAATTTTTTTAAAATTAAAAAAATTAATTATATTTGGCAAATCTCACTAATTCTTTAATTATTTACAATTTTGAAATTATAGCAAAATCTTACCAAATCTTTAATTATTTACTATTTACGAAAATATAGATATAATATCTTTACAAAAATATTCTTTAGTTTGGATTTTTTTTTTGGATTTAAATTCAAAATTTTTAATTTAGATTAGTGTGGATTTAATTAAATATAGGTTATATTAATTATCAAAAATCACAAAAATTCAGTTGTTATTATATCTTTACAAAAATAATAAACCGGATATTAATTTAGGTATAATTTAAATATTCAAATTTAAATAATATTCTCATGATAACGGAGATGATAAACGATATATTATTGTATATTTTTATCATAATCAATCAGCCTAAAATTTTAAATATTTGAAATTAATATATATTTATATCGTACGGTAATATGAACGGGTGGGTTAGAATTATGTTTTTATAATCGCGGTCATTTTCATTTTTCCGTTCCAGCATGAAAGTTCTTCATCTATATGACAAAAGGTAAAATTAAATATTTAAAATTATAAATAAAATCGATTATTATAAATTACATATTACAAAAATAATTTAATTTTTTATTATTATTTTGTTACGAAAATAATATTAGTTGTTTTG
>PKMM01023714.1:1194248-1214792 GCA_002933915.1 Eutrema heterophyllum
TTCTAATTCGTGAGGGAGGTGGATCGGTAGGTGTTCCATAACATCGAAGAAGGCCGGGGGGAAGATTTTCTCCAAGTTGCACAATAAAATAGGGATAGTAGCATCAAGTTGTGCGATAACTTCTTCTGACAAAGTCCGGGCACAAAGATCTCGGAAAAACGCGCCAATGCCTAAAAATATTTGGCTAGATTAGAAACGTACCCATCGGGAAACTTCACATCAGAACTTACCCATCTAAACAAAGCTAACTTTCCTTCCGCACCCAATCGAAATATAGGAATAGGTGATTTCCCATCGCTCGTAATGTGAAACTCATTCCGCGAACAAATATCAGGTAAGTCTAGTCTCGACTTACCGCTATCTTTAGTCCTTCCCCGCACATTCAACACTGTATGCATGATGTTATCAAAAAAAATTTTCTCAATGTGCATCACATCCAGATTATGTCTAAGCAAATGGTCTTTCCAGTACGGAAGCCTCCAGAATATACTGTTTTTATGCCAATTGTGCAACTCCCCATATCCATCCGGCATATTAGCTGGAATATGCCAGTTTCCACCACGAGTGACTGTTTCCTGTGCTCCGTAATGATCAATTTCCGCTTCCAAATCTTCCCCGGACGGATACAGAGGTCGAGAAACACGAACAACTTTGTTCTTTCTAAACAACCGTTTGTTTCTCCTGTACGGATGGTTAGGCGGTAGAAATCGGCGGTGACAATCAAACCAACTTGTCTTTCGCCCATGTTTCAGTTGAAACGCCTCGGTGCGATTAAGACAATACGGACAAGACAACCGCCCATGCGTAGTCCAACCTGATAACATCCCGTAAGCCGGAAAGTCGCTTATTGTCCACATAAGCACGGCTCGCATAGTAAAATTTCTTTTCCTTGCAAAATCGTATGTCCGAACTCCGGTATACCACAACTGCTCTAATTCCTCAATTAGAGGCTGCAAAAACACATCAAGGGACCGCTTCGGATGTTTCGGACCAGGGACTAAAATACTCAAGAATAAAAATTCCCTTTGCATACACAAATCTGGAGGAAGGTTGTAAGGTGTTAGTATTACTGGCCATAAAGAATATTGTCTACCTGACATACCAAATGGACTAAATCCATCTGTGCAAAGACCAAGATATACATTGCGTTTCTCTTTGGCAAAGTCTGGGTGAACCGTCTGAAAGTGTTTCCACGCTTTTGCATCTGACGGATGAGTAACCTCTCCATCTGACTGCAAATGATTTGCATGCCATCTCATTGCAGCCGCTGTCCTTTCAGAATGATACATTCTTTTCAACCTATCAGTTATAGGAAGGTACCACATACGCTGGAATGGTACCTTATTCCGGCTACTACCTTGCGGCTTATATCTTGGCTTATGACAATAACGACATTCCTCTAACTTATCATCATCTTTCCAAAAGAGCATGCAATTGTCAACACATACATCTATCATCTCAGACGGCAACCCAAGACTAGAAATCAACTTCTGTATCTCATAATAAGTTTCAGCAGCTAAATTATCATCTGGCAAATACTCTTTGATTAGATCAGCCCAATCATCCATGCAAGCCTCAGCTAAGTTATGATCAGTTTTAATAGTCATCATCCTAGCTGCTAACGATAATTTAGAGTGCCCTTCTCTACATCCATCGTAAAGTGGCTGATTTGCCATATCTAGCATATCATAAAATATTTTTGCATCTAGATTGGGTTCCTCATGGTCAGATGCAAATGTATTTCCAGTTTCATGAAATGCATCTGTAACCATATCATGAATCCTATCATGATCTAGAGTACCATGCTGCTCCGTAGGGTTATCATCAAATTGATGCAAATTACTTGATTCAACAAAATTTGATGCTTGATAATTGGTACCACTACTAGCTGTATCCCCATGACCTTCTCCATGATAATACCATATATAGTAATGTGGCACAAATCCTCTATTTAATAAATGCGACCAGACTTTTGAGATAGTGATAAATTTCCTATTCATGCACTTTGGACAAGGACAATACATCATACCGCTGGTAATTGTCCTTTGCATGATGCCTGCTTGATGCATGAATCCCTCCACTCCATCACTAAACTCCTTCGTTAGCGATCCCTCCGAATCAATACGATTATACATCCATCTTCTAGTTTCGTATATTGACATTTTTTTTGTTGGTCAGATCTAGAGAGAAGAAGTGAATGTTTTTGGTGAGAGAGAAGAAGTGAGGTTGGACTCTATATATAGATTTTTTTTTCATTACCATCGATTTAGCAACGAATTTAGCATCGATTTTACAACGAAAAAATAATTACCAATGAAATAACGACGATATGTTTCGTCGTTAAAAACGGGTACACCCGAAAAATAAACGTGTTTACCTAATTCATATATCGTCGGTAAATCGTAGCTAGTTACCAACGAATTTACAACAATCTTGAGAATCGTAGCTAAATCGTCGCAAATTACCAACGAATTATAAAATCGTCGCTAAATCGTCGCTAATTGGCAACGATTTAGCAACGATTTATATTCGTGGGTAATTTGCGACGATTTAGCTACGATTCTCGAAATCGTTGTAAATTCGTTGGTAAATCGATGGTAATTTGCGACGAACTCAAATCGTTGCAAAAAATCGTTGCTAAAACTGTGTTTTCTTATAGTGAAAGGTAATATACTGCGGTGGTCCCTTTAACAAAAAAATATACTGCGGTGGTCCAATGAAAAATTAAGTGTATTTTAACTAACTAGTCTCAAGTTTAAAAATAAAAAACAAAAATTAAATTAATGAAAGGCAGAAATAACATTTATCTTCATCTTCTTCCCGTGTCTTAAGGTGCACCAGAAATCATGGGATCAAATGGATCACTCCACACCTCAACTTTCTATATTTGGAACCAAATCAAGCAATTAATTTGAACGGGTATATCTTTTTGATTTATTCGACCCATATGATTTAGAGACCTTCCACACCATAAAGAGACCTCCAAAATGTCAATATTTCATGCCCAAGTTGTTCAGATACAGATCACCTTCACGTTTTCCTCATTTTGCCCAAAATCGAGCATTAAGAGTCATATCAATCAAGCCTTTTATTGATTTATCATTTAGCTTGATTTATTTGTATTTATGTTGATTTATTTTCTCTTTTAATATTTTAGATCAGCCATGTACGAGCCTATATAAGCTCATTGATAAACTGTGTTTTTACCGGTTTCTAACATTTGTTTTTGTGTCTTTTATCGAGTCATAGTGTCTTTTTAGAGTGTTTTCGTCTTTTATCGAGTCCTTTAAGGTTTTAGGTCACTTTGGGAGAAAATGAGCCGTTTTGGTGAAAATGAGCATATAGAGATGCAGAATCATGCATAGGCGTCAGAAGTTTGGCATTCGTTGAAGGACTTCCCACAGATAGATTGAGCTCAAATTTTGATACAAGATAGAGAAATGGATTAGCTTTAATTTGGAAGTGGTTTGAGGTCATTCCAACAGTGAGATCAAAAGTTACACCAGTTTTCGTGAAAACGGTCCAACCTGAAACCGACCGGTTTAATGACGCGAAAAAAAGAAAATTTTGGTTTTCACTTATTTTGACCCGGTTTTACCTAGGGTTTCGTGGAGAACGACCTAGACTTATTTATACTTATTTTTAGCCACTTTTGAGGCTACGCTTTCTTTTCTATTCAGACTTTTGGCTTTTGGCAATTTGTAAGCCTTGGGGAGACGAATCTCTGACTCTACATCTTTTGAGAAGAATTTCTGAACCCTATTTGATTTTCTATCATATCGATATGAGTTTTTCTCTATCTCTTTTCTTGTTCTCTGCTTCCATGTCTGAATAGTTTCATAGTTAGGTTTAAGGTTTCAAGAGGAACTATGAATAATTAAATTAGACATAGATAGAGATCTATCTTTTGTGGTCTTCGCTTATCGTTGTGTTCATTGCTTAGGCTAAATTGATCACTTAGTCTCTGATCTAGGGTTTAATATATTCATCAAAAGTGTTATAGATTGCTTGAAAGAACATAGGCGAGCGAATCGTCCTTAGCCAACGAAAGCTGATGCTAAGGCGATTCGTAAACATATCAAACCAATTCGTTAATGCTGGTCTAGAATTCTAAGTTCAAACGACAGTTTAGAATCTTAGGTTGTTAGATTTAGTGATCAATACCACGGCAATGGATTGATTAAACATTTATGTTTGAGTTCGAGAATTATGTTAAATCATTCTCTGAATAAGTGTCTGGTTCATGATCTCTAGATTCCTGCAAAAAACTCTTAACCTAACGCTTTTCCTTATTGATTTTCTCATCGTTATTAGTTTTTTAGTTTTATTTTGCAAATCAAAACCCATAATTTCTTCTTAGCTCTATTTCACTTTGTGAGATTTGTAGTGTAACATTGCTCCTTGTGGATTCGATCCCATTTATATTACTACGATAGACTGTCCTCTTGCAGTGTTTTATTTGGGTTATTCCTGAATTGTTTCAAGAATTGGCGCCGCTGCCGGGGACCAATAGCGTTACCTTCGAATCTGAAACTGAAATTTAGTCTAAGATTTACTAACATATTTTATATAGTTCTCTTGTGTGTTTCAGGTGACTAACCAAAAGTTGGGTAGAGTTACCAGAAGCAAAGGCTCCGAGAACCTTCTTGAGCTCAACAACCAAGAGCTAGCAAGGTTGGAACGAACGAACAAGAAAGCAAAGTCAAATCCCGTCATCATGGACGACCTAAACAACAACCAACTCCGAGATGGTTAACTTGCAGCTGACCTACAGAACGCTACAGCTGTTGAACTTCAGAGGCTACAACAGCAAGTGCAGCAGTTAATGCAGTAGCAACAACTGCAACTGCAACAAAAGCAACAGCAGCCTGCCACCGGGGACTCATACACGCCTCATGCCTTCTACCAGAACAGAGCTGCCATCCGCCCACCAGCTATTACGAAGCAAGATTATGAGATCAAAGCTCAGATGATTGCATTGGTTAAGCAGCACATGTTCCATGGTTTGCCTGCAGAACATCCAATGGACCACATTGAGAATTTTGAAGAGATTTACAGCACTACCAAATCGAATGGGGTACCATCTGATTACCTCAAGTGCAAGCTCTTTTGGTTCTCTTTGGCGGACAACGCGCTGAGATGGCTCAAGTTACTTCCTCCTGGGTCGTTGACTACTTGGAACGAATGCAGAGCTACTTTCTTGGATCACTTCTACACCAAGTCTAAGACAGCTTCATGCGGAATAAAATCACTACTTTCTAGCAGCATGTGGGAGAGTCTTTTTGCGAAGATTGGGAGAGGTTCAGAGAGTACCGCATAGAGTGCCCTCATCATGGGTATTCAGATGAGTAAATTCTTAGCATCTTCTACGATGAAGTTGGCTGGGATTACAAGCACGCTCTTAATGCTGCGAGCAATGGAGACTTCACGACCAAAACTAAAGAAGGAGCGTACCAGTTGATAGAGAACTTGGCTGCAAGTTCTGGAAATTGCTGCCCTGAGTACGATAAGTCTAAACATGTCAATAGTGTGGAGTCGCAAAAGATTGATGAGCTGACTGCGAAAGTGAACTTGCTGCTAAAGGGAAATCAGAAAGGTGTGCAGTCTTACGAGGAAACGGGAGATGCAGTTTTTTGTCAAGGATTAGTTGAGGATGAGACTGACGAGCTGAAGGATGTGAACTTCGTTAGTGGACAGGGGTATGTGCAAAACAGAGGATTCAACAAAAATTACAGAAACCACCCTAATCTGTCTTATAGAAGCATCAATGTCGAAAATCCTCAAGATCATGTCTACCCCCAACAAGCTCAACAATCCCAAGGAAAAACATTTGTGCAAAACACAGGCGTCTCAAGCTTTTCTTAAGGGTTTATTGGGCAGACATGCACGCAGAATCATGGCTTTCAAGGTCATAACAATTTCCAAGGTTCAGAAACAACCATTCAACACTTTCCATACAGCATCACCAACCCCATTCCAAGCTCCTGCGAGCTCTGCGAATGGCTCTCAAGATGAACTTAAGGTACTTATGCAGCAACTCCTACTCAACCAACAACAGTCTGCTAAAGAGATCAATGTCAAGGTGGATGGGATGTATCATGATCTCAACAATAAAATTGAGGCCATCAATAGCAAATATGAGTCTCTTGTTACACATGTGAAGAAACTCGACACACACATAGCACAGATTGCTGATGCAATCAAGAGACATCCAGGAAATCTTCTGGGAAACGTAGAGAGCATTGCAATGCAATCACTGCTCAAGGAGAAATGAAAACTATATCTGAGTTGAAAAATGAGTTGGAAGAACATGATGTTGTAGCAGAGGAAAAAAACTCTTCCGTCACCCCACCACTATATGTTCCTAAGGTGCCATACCTTGTACCACCCAGACACCTCAGGAGGCCTATTAGTGCAGAGAAGTTGAGTGGTTTTGATAAGTTGGTGAGGAGGATTCCCCATGAGATCTCATTTGAAGATGCCTTGGAAAACCGACCTTTGTTAGATTTCTTCCAGAATTTCAGAGAGACTCTAGAAGAGATTAAGGCACTCTTCATCAAGGCAAAGAGCACACCACCACCAATGAAGCAGTTGTCTAAGATTGAAGACCCCCATGAAGTTTGTTGTACCATGTTCCATCTTTGGAGTCAAATTTAAAGAATCTCTTGTAGATTCTAGGTCTAGCATGAATTTGATGTCAAAGGCTGTTGCAGAGAGGTTGGAAATTGCTGAGATGAAACCTTTTCAAATGACTCTTGCGTTCGCTAACTCCTCCACCACAACCCCATATGGTATCATCCCTGATTTCCAGGTTGTGGATGAAGGTTCTGATGTGTCTTTGATTCTAGGAAGACCATTCATGGCTACAGTGGGGGCAGTTGTAGACATGCCCAATAAGAGAATCTCACTCTCTATCATTGACAAAAAGGTCTTCTACAAAGCCATCCCCACTAGAGGAGCTCCCAAACACGTCTCTTGCATCAATGTTGTCACATGAGAGACGCTGGTGGTTGATCCTTGGAAAGAGCCTTATGATGAGGATGAAATCAAAGTAGTCTTAGATGATCCTCCTATCATCAGCAAGAGCAACATCATAGAGACTAAGGCAAAAGGGAAGGTAAAAATCAAAAGAGTTAAGGGAGATACTTATATAACTTTGATCCCTCAGAAGTGTGATGGAGATTCGATTGAGTATAAGGTGAAGTGCAAAGGCATTTTGAAGCCATTCTCTAAGGCTGGAGCCATTCTCACTTCAGAGCTGAGGGAGAAAGGAAAAGAAGCTGTGAATGGTATGTTGAGCAGAGTTCTGAGGCTGGAGATGTCTAATTGTGGAACTTGTTTTGGGTCAAGTCCTCATACTAACCCTGACTAAACATGAGCCAAAGTCAAGCTAGAGACTTAAAACAAGCGCTTGGTGGGAGGCAACCCACCGGTAAGTGGACATATCTTTTCTTTTCCTTTCTTTTTGTTTTCACTAACATTTTCTAATGTTTAGCTTTCAGTCTAAGTGTGTCAGGCCCAAAAAAAAAAAAAAAAAAAAAAGAGTCTCAAATCGATCGATCGGTCCCCATCTCGATCGATCGATCGAAAAACTGAAGGACGTGCAGAAAGAAAATCGACTGATCGGTCTCCTTCCTGATCGATCGATCGAAAGGCTGCGAGCTGGACAGAAAGAAAAAAGGATCGATCGATCCACCCAGGTATGTCATTCGGTCCAAATTTTTCCCCTTTTTTTCTTTTCTTTCTTTAAGTCTCCTTATACCTTTTCTTCGATTTATTTTCACACCGACACGGTGTGAAGTAAGTCTGGGGGAGGGTCTTTGTTGTTACTAACATTGTTTTCTCTCTTGAGTCATTTTGGTGTTTTTCTTGAGTCGTTTTATTGAGTCAAAAATTGTTGGAGATGATGACTATGATCTTGCATTTCTTGTTATAATTTTTCATCTGAGTGACCATTATTGCATAACTATTTTCATATCAGACTAATGAAAAATCCAAAGGTTGACCAGTTAATCAGAGACACTCATGTTTCCAGAAGAATTCAGATAGCCTGAGCTAGTTTCTTAGCTCTTCATTTTAAGTATCGTTTTCCTCTCCCTGTTCTAGAAATAAATTATTCAATGCAGAAATGATATGAATGGCACAGAAGTAAACCGGGGATTCGGTGGCAAAAACCATCAATACTCGAGTCTCATGAAAGTTGCCAAAAGGAGTGAACTGGGGATTCGGTGGCATAACCCATCAGTACTCGAGTCTCATGAACCTTGATCTTATAAAAAAAAAAAAAGAGAATGAGAAAAGAATAAGTCTGGGGAGGGAAAGAGTACCAAAGGTTGTGTGGTTGGCTTGTCATGGTATCGAAAAGGAAATAGTCTAGAAGGTTCTTGGCACTATGACCTTTCGGTGAGACCCAGCGATGATGGCTTTTGAATTTTTATGTGAGACTGCGGATTGGATCTGGGAAGCTGCAATACCCGCAGAGAAGTACTTAGTCAACCAATATGTGGATTACTAAGTTGGATATCATTGGAATGTTCTAAAGAAAAGGTGAGTCTCCGCGTTTTCAAACCTATTTTCTATTTCTTGGTTTTCGGTTTGCTTGAGGGCAAGCAAAAGTCTAAGTCTGGGGAAGTTGATAAACTGTGTTTTTACCGGTATCAAACATTTGTTTTGTGTCTTTTCTCGAGTCATAGTGTCTTTTTATAGTCTTTTCGTCTTTTATCGAGTCCTTTCAGGTTTTAGGTTACTTTGGGAGAAAATGAGCCGTTTTGGGTGAAAATGAGCATATGGAGATGCAGAATCATGTAGAGGCGTCAGAAGTTTAGCATTCGTTGAAGGACTTTACACCAATGGATCGAGCTCAACTTTTAATACAAGATATAGCAATGGATTAGCTTTCATTTTTAAGTAGTTTGAGGTCATTCCAACGGTACGATCAAAAGTTACGCCAATTTTTGTGAAGACGATCTAACCTAAACCGACCGGTTTAATGACGCGAAAAAGAAGAAAATTTCGTTTTTCACTTATTTTGACCCGGTTTTACCCAGGTTTCGTGGAGAATGACTCTAGACCTATTTATACTTATTTTTAGCCACTTTTGAGGCTGCGCTTTCTTTTCAATTCAGACTTTTGGCTTTTAGCAATTTGTAAGCTTTGGGGAGACGAATCTCCGACTCTACATCTTTTGAGAAAATTTTTTGAACCCTATTTGATTTTCTATCATATCTATATGAGTTTTTCTCTATCTCTTTGCTTGTTCTCTGCTTCCATGTCTGAGTAGTTTCATAGTTAGGTTTAGGGTTTCAAGGGGAACTATGAATAATTGAATTAGACATAGATAGAGATCTATCTTTTGTGGTCTTCGCTTATCGTTGTGTTCATTGCTTAGGCTAATTGATCACTTAGTCTCTAATTTAGGGTTTAATATATTCATCAAAAGTGTTATAGATTGCTTGAAAGAACATAGGCGAGCGAATCGTCCTTAGCCAACGAAAGCTGATGCTAAGGCGATTCGTAAACATATCAAACCAATTCGTTAATGCTGGTCTAGAATTCTAAGTTCAAACGACAGTTTAGAATCTTAGGTTGTTAGATTTAGTGATCAATACCACGGCAATGGATTGATTAAACATTTATGTTTGAGTTCGAGAATTATGTTAAATCATTCTCTGAATAAGTGTCTGGTTCATGATCTCTAGATTCCTGCAAAAAACTCTTAACCTAACGCTTTTCCTTATTGATTTTCTCATCGTTATTAGTTTTTTAGTTTTATTTTGCAAATCAAAACCCATAATTTCTTCTTAGCTCTATCTCACTTTGTGAGATTTGTAGTGTAACCTTGGTCCTTGTGGATTTGATCCCATTTATATTAGTGCGATAGACTGTTCTCTTGCAGTGTTTTATTTGGGTTATTCCTAAAGTGTTTCACTCACTCCTTTGTATCATTTACACCTTTTATTGAATCAAAAACCGAATTAATCTCTTTTAAGCCTTTATGCTTGTTCCTCTTGTTTATCTAAGTATTTAGGTGGATTCCTCATACTTAGTAGAAGTTAAGTCACTGTCTTTGTGTGGATTCACTCAAACTTTGACTTGTGTACTTACCGCAAAGGCATTCCACACCTTTGTGTGGCGAACTTTGATCCATTCAAGTCGTAGGCTTTGAAACCGTTGATATATTATGGTTTTTACCGGTTTTCAACTATGATATTCGTAGTTTTTATCGAGTCAAATTGTGTTTTTAGATTATGTTAGTCCTTTATCGAGTCTTCTCAGGTTTTTGGTCACTTGGGAAGAAAATGAGCCGTTTTGGGTGCAAATTAGCATATGGAGATGCAAAATCATGCAGAGCCGTCATAAGTTTGACATTCGTTGAAAGACTTCCCACTGATAGGTCGAGCTCAAATTTTGATACAAGATATAGCAATGGATTAGCTTTCATTTGGAAGTGGTTTGAGGCCATTACAACGGTGTGATCAAAAGTTATGCCAGTTTTCGTGAAGACGGTCCCGCCCGGCGAGCAGAAGAAACATGCGCGAAGATGACCCATCCGCGGGCACCAAAACGACCGATTCAAGAAACCCAGATCGACATATTTGGTCCCATAGGCAAAAAGGAAATTCAACTTTTCCTGTTTTGGTCCAAATCCACCCAATTTCGACCATGAACGACTAGAGACCTTTTTATACATATTTTTAGCCACTTTTTAGGTCACGCTTTATTTTCTATTGAGATTTTTGGCCTTTGGCAACTTTGTAAGCTTTGGGGAGACAATTCTGAGACTCTGTTCATTTGAGAGAAGAATTTGAATCCTTTTTGTTTCTTTATTGATTTCTCTTATGCAATTATATTCATCTATGATTTATGTTCCATTGATCATGTCTGAGTAGTTTACATGTTAGGTTTAGGGTTTTCAAAGGTTGGTCATGGATTGTTAGATCGGATTGAATTTGTTAGGTCATCTTCTAGTTCTTCATCTTGATTGTGTTTAATGCTTATTCTAGAGTCATGAGCTAGAATTAAGATCTTAGGTTAATTGATTTATGCGAAAGTGTTATTAATTGCTTGAACTATCTTTGATGAGCAAAATAACTTAGTGCAAAGAAATTTGGCTTAGGTATTTTGTGAACAAATCGAACTTGTCCTTTAATGCTTGTTTAATTACTTGAATTTGCAAAGAAATTTGGAATTCTATGATTTAGACATAGATAATTTACGCAGTGAAAGTTGGTGAATTATATCATAGTGATTCGAGTTCTAGAACGGTTCTTCGTTGAAATCCTAACTTCTATCTGATTTACAATTCTGACTTTCCAGAGAAATTCCCTAGGCTTAACGTTTGTCTCCAATTGAATTAAAACCAGTTTTCACATAGTTTTATTTGCTGTCACTTTTCTAGTTTACAATATCTTCCGCTTAGCTTAATTTGAATTGACGAATTTGTAGTGCAATAATAAGTCCCTAGGGATTCGATACCCTTTATACTACTTCTGCTTTTCTGCGCACTGGCAGAAGTTTTCTAGGGATAAAACTAGACCGATCAACCATGTGATCAATAAGTTTGGTGTGATTCAAATCTTATATCAGTTTTGGTTATACAATAACAATTTACAAGAAAATACAGACTCAGAGATTGGCTTGGAATATAGGAATTCAAAATACAAATTTATTGAATAATAGAGATAAAATGAAACAAGATCAAATGTCCCCAAAACAAAGATCACACATCACATAAACCACCTGGTCCACCGAAGTGAAAGTTTGCCGACTTGAGCCAAAATTATCAAGATAAATTGCATCGTAACATCTACCGGCGTCCGCGTCCTCGGCGACTTTGTTCGAATCAATGTCGACATTTTGATAATCCAGTGTCACATGTTGTACATGATGCATGTGACAAGCATGCCTTAGATCCACTCCCTCCTTTTCCTCTTGTGGTTTATTCCCGTTCTCCATCGGCGGGTTACCTATATCGAGTGGTTGCAAATTTTCGGACGCTACATTCGTGAATCCACCGTACCAAACCTTTTCCGCTCCATCGTCCAAATACGGTAGGAGTTCTCCTGGCCAATACCCTATGTAGGTTTTCCTGGATGTCAGAATTTAATTCCGCGATTTCGGATCCTATCATTTGTACGTGCCAATCCCCAAAAAACATAAAATGTAAGTTTTTTTACTATTGATAAATTAGACTACGAGTCTTGAAAGTGAAAGAAGAACACATAGTAGTGAAGAAGACGATGAATAGTAACTTTGACTTTCAATTCATTTTCGCTTAACATAGACATTACAATTGAGTTTTGATTTTATAGTCAAATACAAAACAACACGTGTCATAATCTATTGTGTTGCTTCTGCATTGAGGACTGCAAATCGGTTTGCAGTCTTGAGATCAAACCTCATCTCCATGCTCTGCTTTTGCCCATCTGTAGTTGTCTCCATACTCTGCTTTTTCCCATTTGTAGTTGCTCTGGGTTTGTCGTTAATCGACATTACTGTCTGATGCAAGTGGGGTTTTAATTTTTGTACCTGCGAACTGGGTTTCAATTGTGTAATTGAAGTACTGGGCTTTAGTGATAATTGGTCCAACTCCATTTTGTCATTGTCGTTTCCCTCGTGTTGAAGAGCTTCATCACCAGCTGAAGGCTTCACACTAATAGCCCCCCCTCAAACCTGGAGTGGGTGGTACATCTACTCCAAGTTTGAACCTCATATCACAAAACGCTGCATAAGGAAGAGATTTTGTGAATGTGTCTGCAATTTGTTGATGTGAGGGAACATGTTTTACCACCAAAGAACCAAGAGCAACTTTCTCTCAAACGTAATGATAGTCCAACTCGAAGTGTTTGCTTATGGCATGGAAAACAGGGTTGGCAGTAAGAAACACATAGGATAAGTTGTCATAGTACAGTTCCGGTGTAATCAAAAGTGGGACTCCGATTTCCCGCAAACAAGCATAGCCAAGTCATTTCCTTTGATGTTTCTGTAAGAGAGCAATACTCTGCTTCTGTGGAGCTCATAGACATAGTTGTCTGCTTTTTTAGAAGACCATGAGATAAGGTTACTGCCCAAGAACGTGCAAAATCCTCCTATTGACCGTCTAGTTACATGACACCCGGCCCAATCACAATCGCTATAATCTCGTAGAGTAAAATCTGTGTGTTTAGTAAAGGAAATACCCATGGCAATAGTTCCTTTTAGGTACCTTAATATTCGCTTGAGCAGTGTGAAGTCTGAGACCGTCGGAGCGTGCATTTTTTGGCACACGTAGTTCACCGCAAACTGAATATCAGGCCTTGTAAGAGTCAGATATTGTAGCTTCCCGGCAAGACTTCAAAAACATGTCGGATTAGAGAACAAGTCGTCTTGAGCAGGTACATTTTTGAGCTGGAGAGGCAGAGGTGTGGGCATTGGCGAGCACTCACTCATAGAGGCTACAGCAAGTAGATCTTCAACATACTTTTGTTGGGAAAGAAAGAGTCAATCCTCGTGAAATTGAGCTTGAATCCCGAGAAAGTAGTGAAGTATGCCCATGTCCTTCATTCTGAAACGTTTGTTGAGCTCACTTAAAAGTGTGTCCATAGCGAAGGAGCTGTTTCCAGTAATCACCATGTCATCAACATAGAGCAAGAGCATGATGATGTCGTTGATTTTGACATAGACAAACATAGACGGGTCTGGTTTACTGCAAATGAATCTGAATTCAAGGAGATAGGAGCTAAACTTGTCGAACCAAACCCGAGGAGATTGCTTGAGGCCATACAGTGATTTGTGAAGATGGCACACATGATTTGGTTTTGTAGGATCGACAAATCCAGCTGGTTGTTTCATGTAGACAGTCTCTGTTAGGTCTCCATGCAAGAATGCATTCTTCACATCCATTTGTTTGATGTCCCACTGCATTACGGTTGCAACGTTAAGAACTATTCTCACAGTAGCTGATCTAATGGACGGGCTATAAGTCTCCAAGTAATCAATCCCCTCTTCTTGATCAAATCCTTTGGCAACTAATCTGGCTTTAAGTTTATCAAGAGATCCATCTGCATTGAGTTTGGTCCGAAAAACCCATTTGCTGCCTAACACATTCATACCTTTAGTGTAAGGAACTAAAGACCAAGTCCTAGTTTCATTGCAATTTCCCATTTCTTCACGCATTGCGTTGTTCCAACCAGGATGCTTGAGAGCTTCAGTTACGGTTCTTGGTTATGGATTTAACACCTTTTGTGTCATCAAGAAATAGCGAGTATTTGGTTTGTGAATGCCAACTTGTGATCGAGTGGTCATATGATGATTTGTCTAAGACGGAGCATGAGAGAGAAATGATGGAGGAGCAGCGAATACAGACTGAGAAAGTACAGGAGCAGCTTGCCCACTGGTGTGAGAAGCAGAGCTGTTGCCAATAGGATCAGAGCATAACTCTGCCGTACACTTAGAACTCCCTTCTCCACCAGTGGTAGACGCTTCAGCAGATTCTCGATTTTCAGAGTGTGATGGTGCATGTGCTGATGCAGGTGTTGATGCAGATGTTGATGCAGGTGGTGATGCATGTGTCGATGATGAGTGTTGAATATTAGAATGATAAGCAGGAGTTGGTGGTGGTTGCAATGGAGGGAAATCATTCTCAATGAAGAGAGGAACAGCTGCGGAAGTGTTAGTTGTTGCTGCAACTGGAACGTCTCCACCAGTTTGGCGCTGCACTTCAAAATTGTTTTGCCACGCTGCAATGAGAGGTGTAACCTAAGATGATTGCAGGTGTACATAAGTGTCTGAAAACGGGAATGTTGTTTCATCAAATAATACGTGTCTGCTTATATAAACTCGACATGTGGATGGCAGCAAACAGCGATACCCTTTGTATTTCTCGTTATAACCCAAGAATACACACTTCAAAGAGCGAGAATCAAACTTAGTTGCAGCGTAATCTCGAAGAGTGGGATAACAAGCATAACCAAATACTGTTAAAGATGTGTAATCTGGTGCTTTGCCAAAGAGATGCTCATAGGGACTCCTTGGATTTGTTAAAGCAGCAGAAGGAAGAAGATTGCTTAGGAAATTTGCAGTGAAGAAAGCCTCGACCCAATATTTTTGAGGGACTTTGCTTTGAAAGAGCATAATGAGCCCAAGTTCAGTGACATGGCGATGTTTTCTCTCAGCCAAACCGTTCTGTTGCGGTGTGTAAGGGCATGAGATAAATTGTTGAATACCAGATTGTTGAAGAAGTGTCAGAAACTTTGTGCTTGTAAACTCACCTCCACCGTCACATTGAAAGGTGTTAATTTTACTTTGAAACTGATTTTCAACCAAGGTTTTGAACATAATGAAGATAGAGTAAAAATCTGATTTCATCTTCAATGGATACAACCAACAGTAACGAGAGTAGTTGTCAATGAAGATGACATAGTACCTAAAACCTTGGACTGACACTACAAGAGCAGGACCCCAAAGATCACAATGGATCTGCTCTAAAGGCTTTGAAACAACAAAAGAAGACGCACGAAACGGCAGCCGAGAACTCTTCCCAATATAACAAGCTTCACATGTTGTCTTGGTACTCTTATTGATGAGAATTGACTTGTTTGCAGCTAACTATTGCAGGACATGAGGATTTGGATGTCCTAACCTCCGGTGCCAGACTTCATCACTTGCAGCTTGTTGCCTCGAAGAAAAGAACACCTTGAAACGTTGATCCTCCAACAGATAGAGACCATCACGGTTGCTTCCCAGAACCATAAGCTTCTTGGTTTCCTTATCATTAATACGAACTCCATCACATTCAAACTCAACAGAGCATGGATAATCCTTAGTAAGTTTTGAAACAGACAATAAGGATTTAGCAACGCCAGAACAAACTAACACATCTTTCAAAGGTAAGTTACATGCAGTTGATGAAAGCTGAGCTGAACCTGTGTGAGTGATGGGCAGAAACTCACCATTTGCAACCATGACTGTATCTGAGCCCGTATAAGCCTGAGAATGTTGCAGATGGCGAGGAGAACTCGTCACATGAGCAGTAGCTCCAGTGTCGGGAAACCATTTTTGACCCACATGATCAGTCACATCAGTGATCCGCATAGCCGCAAGAGCAGATTGGTTGAACTCAAGTTGATAACTATTTGTTGAATATGTGCCAACAGCTTAAGGCAGAATGGCCAATTCTTCCACAAATTTGACAAACTGGACGGTTTTCCTAGGAAGAGACTGAGGAGGATGAAGAAATTTGCTGGTGAAAGCCCCGTCCTCGAGAGCCACCAAATCGACCTCTGTTGTACTGACCCTGCCTCTATAGTTACTGTTATTATAGAAACCAGGGTCTGGCCAAATGGTGTTAAGGCAAGATGGGGAGAGACTGTAGTTTCTGCAGAGTAAGCTTGAAGACGTTCATCGTAACTAATCAGCCTTGGAACAACAGCATCAAGAGTCAGACTAGTGTTTATATCCATTGAGCTTTCAATACTGGTTTTGATTGGCTCATACTCACGGCCAAGTCCATGTATGGCTGCATAGATCTTCATCTTTTCTTGAACAGAACTACCAATAGACTCTACCTGGTCACAGATGGACTTGACTTCTTTTAGATAATCAACCATGGATTTTTCTCCTTTCAAGAAAGTTTGAAGCTTTCGTTGTAGCTCAAAGAGGCGGGAAGAAGANATCCCCTGTGTGATCATCCCTCACCAAGTAGAATAATGGGATCGCTGGAAACATTCCTAGCCCTCTACTTAGGAGAAAATCATTTCATCTTTTGTGCTATTATTTATTAACTTATAACAGGGGAGAGAGATACCATTACTTTAAAACACATGGGTTCCTTTGTTAGATATGAATGAGGAATCAAGCTATGTGAATACTAACCACATCGATGAAGTACAAAAATTTGGCTTAGGCTTTAAAAGAACTCTGCTGGAAACATGTGTGTCTTCTAGTTAACTGGTCAGCCTTTGGATTTTTCATTAGTCGATCTGTAGCTGATTCTGTAACAGTGGACACTCAGAAGTAAAGTCAAAACAGCAGATTCAAGAACACGATCATAATCTCCAGCAAAATTTTGACTCNAACCTGTGTGAGTGATGGGCAGAAACTCACCATTTGCAACCATGACTGTATCTGAGCCCGTATAAGCCTGAGAATGTTGCAGATGGCGAGGAGAACTCGTCACATGAGCAGTAGCTCCAGTGTCGGGAAACCACTTTTGACCCACATGATCAGTCACATCAGTGATCCGCATAGCCGCAAGAGCAGATTGGTTGAACTCAAGTTGATAACTATTGTTGAATATGTGCCAACAGCTTAAGGCAGAATGGCCAATTCTTCCACAAATTTGACAAACTGGACGGTTTTCCTAGGAAGAAACTGAGGAGGATGAAGAAATTTGCTGGTGAAAGCCCCGTCCTCGAGAGCCACCAAATCGACATATGTTGTACTGACCCTGCCTCTATAGTTACTGTTATTATAGAAACCAGGGTCTGGCCAAATGGTGTTAAGGCAAGATGGGGAGAGACTGTAGTTTCTACAGAGTAAGCTTGAAGACGTTCATCGTAACTAATCAGCCTTGGAACAACAGCATCAAGAGTCAGACTAGTGTTTATATCCATTGAGCTTTCAATACTGGTTTTGATTGGCTCATACTCACGGCCAAGTCCATGTATGGCTGCATAGATCTTCATCTTTTCTTGAACAGAACTACCAATAGACTCTACCTGGTCACAGATGGACTTGACTTCTTTTAGATAATCAACCATGGATTTTTCTCCTTTCAAGAAAGTTTGAAGCTTTCGTTGTAGCTCAAAGAGGCGGGAAGAAGAGACACGGTTGAAGTGGTTTGCTAAGCCAAGCCAAACTTCAGAGGATGTGTTACAGCCCACAACCACACTCAAGATATCATCGGAGAAAGAACCAATGAGCCAAGATTTCACAACTTGATATGTTTTGCTCCATTTCTGAAAAACTGAATTTGGTTTTGTTGTAGCTGCACTGTCGTTGCCAGGGACCGTGAGGACAGGATCTGGTGCCGAGATTTGTTCAGTAACAAAACCAAGAAGACCTTGGCCAGAGAGAAAAGATTCAAACTGAAACTTCCATAGGATATAGTTTCTCTCGGTCAGGGTTACGGTAACACAGTTTGAAATGTTTAGCGGAAGAAGAGAATAAGAATCGAGCTCTGCATTTTGAGCTTCTATGGCTCTGATACCATGAAAGAGAAAGAAGAACACATAGTAGTGAAGAAGACGATGAATAGTAATTTTGACTTTCAATTCATTTTCGCTTAACATAGACATTACAATTGAGCTTTGATTTTATAGTCAAATACAAAACAACATGTGTCATAATCTACAGTGTTGCTTCTGCATCAAGGACTGCAAATTGGTTTGCAGTCTTGAGATCAAACCTCATCTCCATGCTCTGCTTTTGCCCATATGTAGTTATCTCCATACTCTGCTTTTTCTCATTTGTAGTTGCAAGGTTCTGGGTTTGTCGTTAATCGACATTACTGTCTGATGCAAGTGGGGTTTTAGTTTTTGTACTTCCGAACTGGGTTTCAATTGTGTAATTGAAGTACTGGGCTTTCGTGATAATTGGCCCAACTCCATTTTGTCATTGTCGTTTCCCTCGTGTTGAAGAGCTTCATCACGAGCTGAAGGATTCACACTAATAAGTCTAAGATGGGGGAGATCTCCCTTTGGTTAGTGTTATTCCTAAACCGATAACTAAATCCTCATCTTTGGTTTCATATAATCTTGATTTGGGTTTTCGTTATCAAATTTGACCTACATCTTCTTTAACAAAAAAAAATAATAACCTACATCTAAAATAATTTAAAGAAAATATAAGTTTCAACATTTTTTTTTCAATTTCCTTTTGAGCTTGAAATTCTGATTAGTTTTGGATCAATTCGGTTTATCCATATCAAATAACGAACATCCCTAGTTTCGTCGAACACGGCTCACAATGAACCAATGTCAAAGTGAGGATTTAGTTAAACACAAAAACATAATTGTTATACCTGATTGATTGAAAAAAAGGCGTCATATTGTTGGCCTCCCACCTTAGAGATGTTCAAAAAAGGGGAACCAAGAAAGAGTCTTGAGTCGACTTGAACGAAACCCTTACATAATATATTGTAGCATCCCTTGTCATCGTTATCTGGCTGAAAATTATTCGACATTTAGAGAAGTGAAAATCATATAGATACTAAAAAGAAACAAAAAAAAAAAACGTAATTTTTTTTTGTAATAGTCTAATAGATATAGGTGAGAAATTGTGGCATTGTTACTCACACTCCAATATGTAGTAAGTCTTGTACGAGCATCGCCATATAATTCTGGAATAACCTAAAGTCGAGATTAACACATTTTATAATTAATATCCACCCTTTAACTACCTAATACTATAATACCAATAATTAAAATGTATATCTTATATAAATCAGGATTTGAATTGTATTTTTTTAAAATAAATATTACATTCAATTCAAAAATATATATATAGCAATTCTTACCGCCCAGCCAAGTTGGATGGTGTTGCGTATGTCATCATACTCGCTGCTGAGCCAAATCAAAGCCATGCTTAATTGGACCTTAGTCACTTTAGGCTGGTAAACACTCATCCATGCTGATGCTCCACGCCATGGGTTGCCTTCTGTTTTATGAATTAACGCAGCCTATATATACGACATCTTATAATAAATATACACATCAAATCGTTTGGATCATATATTAGAGATATAAAAATTTAGTTACTGACATGTTGACCAATAGTTCCATAGCCATTAGGGTGCAAACGTTTCTCGGTGTAATTGGACTTTTTTTGTTTATGGATTGGTACTTGTCCTTCAGGACATCCTTCTCCTGGTATATCAAATTCTGCAACCGCTTCATCGATAGATAAATTTTCTGATGATGCGTCCATCGATAGCATGGCTAAGACTTCGTCGCTTGGTCTCATCTATGTGGTCGCATGCAACAATAACAAGATATATGGAAAATTAAACGATCTTGAAAAAATTTCGAGGTGCGAAATCGGCACAAAGATGTAAATATGTAGACATATACTTGGATTTGATGATTTTTTTAGTAGATGATGTTGTAGTGAAGGTTGTTGTAGATATCAACGCATTCGAATTCATGTTCTTGAGGCTGCAATATGTGAGAATTTTAAATATATATTTGTGTTATATAATTAATTTTACATCAAATTACTTACAAAATCGTGACATACCTGAATAGATTGAGACCTTCCATGGAGACAAAGTAGTGAAAGTATCAATAACCAAAGAGAAGCCATTTGCTTACTCTTCCTCTTCTCTATATTAATCAATCGTTGATAAATTTTTCTGCAATGGAGCTTACGGCCAGATATGTTTTTCATATATACTATTCAGTAATTTTCATTATATATAAAGAGAAGTGTATTCCCTAGATTGGCAAAATATAATCAATAACTTTTGCTAAAATTGAACTTCATAATCTTTTTTTATACATACTAGTTAAGTACCCAAGCCTTGCGTGGGACAATACTTATATATATATAGTCATTTTGTAATATAAA
>PKMM01023714.1:1215360-1231718 GCA_002933915.1 Eutrema heterophyllum
TATATATATATATCTCATTATATTTATAAAATATTAATAAAAAATATTTTTTTAATATATTTAACGGATTCGGATACGGATCCGGATATCCAGACCTCATAATTCAACTATCCGGATCCTTATCCGACCCCTTCGGATATCCGGATTTTTGGATCGGTTCGGATCAGATACCAGATCGGATATCGAATACCGGATAATAATTCCAGCCCTATCATGCGCTACCAGCCGATTGTACGCTTCCTAACTAATCTCATAAATATATAGACCCATCGAAAAAGGTTTTTCTACCGAGTTTTTTTTGCTGAGAATCTATTGTTCCTAGTGAAAATCGAACCCAAAAGGAACGAGTTTACGACTAGACCACCACGCATCATGCATAAAACCTAAGAATTATGAGTTTTCATCAACCAATTTCTGATTTATTAGCTTCTGAATCTTTGATGATATAAGAAAATGTCACGTGGTTAGCTCTAGCTTTAATCCCCATATATTTTGGTTGAAAAATAACATTTGTTGCCAAATATATATTAAATCTAGGGTAAACGATCTATTTCCCCACGAAATTTTTTTTATCTAACCAGATCCCCGAACTATGCCTTATGTATATTTCTCCACGAAATGAAAGTTAAAGACGTAAATCCCCAAAAAAAGAGTTCGAGGCATAAATCCCCACAAAATAATAGTTTGAAATCTCAGAACCCATAGAACTTGGTTTTATTCGATTTACTATTTTCTAAACAATTGTTAACCATTTAAACCAAAACTAAACCAGATTAAACCCGAGTAAGATCCGATTACACCTAAAACCAGACCCGAAATCAAAACCAGAGTACATCCAAACCCCACCCAAAAAAACTGACTCGACCACTTCTTCTTCTTCCCTGATCACACCGTCGACGCGAGACTCCATGCCGTCTTTGAATAGTCCGGCGAGTCCGGCAAGTCGTTCGACTACTCACGGGAAATGTTACGGCTCTCTCTTCACGGCGTCGAGCTCAATTCTCCTCGAGCGTGCGTTCGTGGCTCGAGAAATCACGCTGCTGAATCCGGTTTAGATCCACTCGAAGAACACTGGTAAACCCTTTTACGCAATTATCCATAGAATCGATGTTGGAGTCGTCATGCTTTCTGATTTGTTGAAACTTGCAGCATCTCCGGCGGGGAAATCGTCGACCTGAGCACGGAGTTGTTCGAGATTTGATCGGAGATTGTTAGCTGTAGCTTCATTGGTCTGAGCGAGATCACGCCAGATCTGATTCTCGACGTAGAGATTCTTCTTCACCCAATTGTGTGAAAAAGAAGAGACGAAGCCTTTCCGCTTTTCGTTATTGTTCGACGGAGAGATTCTCCCGTAGAGGAGCAACAAAAGCAAAGCAGCTGGTCCTTTCCCATTGCCCTGTAAATTGTCTTCGTCTCTACCTTCCATCTCACCCGCTCTCTTCGAACCAACGATTAAGGATCCTTTTTTGTATGATAATTTCAAACTCTTATAAGATTTTCTCGATCGATTTCGATTTCTGCAAGGATTGAGTCGATTAATCATTGTTCATACGGTTTTTCGTCAGAAATTATCACTTCTCTCGTATTTTATTTATCATTACCGTTTCAATAGCTTCAGATGATTGAAGATGGTATAATTCAACTGTTAAACAAACAAAACACGGTTCTCTTTTAGTGCCTTGTGTTTGACCAGCCATAGAGATGGTTACTGATGTGCTGGAATCTCTTGTTAGGAGAGTTACAACAGCAAAATCTGAGACGGCTGTTCAAAAGGAGATGCTGCTTTTGGGAGAGGAAGAACTTAGTAGGAAGACGGTCCAGATCGAGAATTTGTTATTGAAGTTACAAGAGATGGAGCGGTTTGCTCACGGGACTAACAGTGTCCTGAATGAAATGCGGGAAAGGATTGAGGAACTAGTTGAAGAGACGATGAGACAGAGGGAAAAGGCTGTTGAAAACGAAGAGGAGCTGTGTCGTGTGAAGAGAGAGTTCGAGTCTCTTAAAAGCTACGTCAGTACTTTTACCAATGTCAGAGAAACACTTCTTTCGTCCGAGAGACAATTCAAGACCATCGAAGAGCTCTTTGAACGGTCAGTCTCATTATCTTCTTTATGCAACCGTCACTCCTTCACCACCACAAAGTGTAAAATCTTTCCTTGTCTACATTCTGTGTCTTTAGTTTATGTGTTTCGTTAATGGTGAAGCAGGTTGGTGACAAAGACGACACAATTAGAGGGCGAGAAGGCGCAAAAAGATGTTGAAGTTCAGAAACTGATGGAGGAGAATGTGAAATTGACGGCACTTCTCAACAAGAAAGAGGCTCAGCTTCTAGCTTTAAATGAACAATGCAAAGTTATGGCTTTAAGTGCATCAAACATCTGAATTTGCTTCTATCTTTGTTTTTGGCCTCATCTTTTGTTGTCATCTTTCTCATCCTGACACAATGTTTCACAGACATTTTATACTACCATTATGACTTTCAAGTTCAAGTTTTTTTTCTCGCCATAATAATAATTTTTTTTTATGGGTTTCGATCGGAGTTTCAATTTTTTCTTTCTGGGTTTCAATCTTGTCCTTTCGTTGGCGAAGAAGGAGAAGAAGGAAAGAATTTTTTTTTTTTTAGTGCAAGTAAAGCCGTTCGTTGTGGTCCATGCGATAGTTCGTTGCGGTGGTCTTTGCGTGAATTCTTGTGGAACGGATAAATTGTCAGTTGAAAAATTATCTTTGTAATTGTTCTTCTAATCTGTAATAAAAATTTCAACCGGCAAAAAAAACTTCTTCAGGATTTTAAAATTTCTACAATTTTCCTCGTAAAAAAATTATTATTTATAGTTCATAATTTTACTATAATTTCGACAAAAACAAAAATTTACTATAATTTTATTTATAATTCATAATATTCGTTATAAAACCTATTTATTTACCTATAATTATACGATTATAAATATATATATATGGATTCAGTATACTTATGTCAACTCTCTATTCAAAAAGTTCAATTTTCCTAAATGGAATTTATATAATAGTTTTTTTTTCTTAATTTCTTGTTACTAATATAGTAATATGTTTAAATTTACTTTTTTTTTTTGAAATGTAATATTTATTTGTCATCAAAAGAAAAATTTACAAGATCAGTAGATCAATTGTACCTTACCTCAAGAGGAGGTCTACGAATGAAAAACTGGAAAACTGAAAAACAGAGCAGACTCGACAACAGAGTAAAATGAGAACACTTTGTTCTTGCTCTAAGCAATTAGGAAATGAACGATTTTCCTTCCAACGGTTGAGCAGATTATTTGCTCTAGCAAATGATTTAAATTTACTTTATCTTTCACCATTACTACATTTATATCTTTTGTTTTCAAAACGCCTTTTAAAACTCTACAATTATCAATTCACTCATATCCACCACCATATGTCACGCCTACAAACCGAAAAAAAATGGCTTTATACTTTCTAGTTTCTAACAAACTACAACGTTATTGTTATTGGGTTTTATGGAAGATAAAAGAAAAAAAAAGTTAAAGAAGAAAAATGTTAAAAGTTAATTAAGATATAATATGGTTCGATTACATTGCATAGACCACCCGTAGGTCCACAAGAAACCATGGTTTGACTTTTATGGTATCCAAAAAAATCTAAGATAATCGATATCGTGGTAGCAATCGCTTGAAGTACGGTCTGCAAACACTTTGGCGTCAATGTCGATCCTTTGATATTTGCTTGTCACTTAGTATATGATAAATTTCATATAACAATTATGCTTTAACTCCACTTCTTTCTTCAATGGCTTATACCCCATCAGTGGGTGAACTTAAACAAAACCTGGGTAAGTCACATTGTAACATTCTTTGTGGTTTGATTCCCTGTCAAAAATGTTAAGTATATAATCAACTTGATAGATTTTCTTACAAAACATTATCTTATCTACATTATGATGAGATCAAGGATTCGTCACTCTAAGGTTGGCAAATGGATAGGTTGTTTAGATAAAACCGTGAAATCTCAAAAAAACAAGATGGTGGAACGAATGGTCGCACATAAGTTGCGGAAAGGCTTCTGATTTACCGGTTTGATTCCTTGGATATGACGCACCAAGACGGATCGGGGTGATTGTTGGATATGACACACCAAACAATCTATTGTGTTCACAAAGAACAAAAGAGAATCACTCTCAAAGATTTTTATAAAAAGATGGATGATCAACTAAGTGATCTTACATGTGTTTATAAACTAAAAGAATGTGTCTAAAAATAATGCATCTCGGAAAATGAAGAGTAATAACTAACTAAGACTAATAAGTTTGAATGACTCTTCATCTCTTTTGCACTCGATTTGGCTCTTGATCTTCTTGGTCGAATTTTAATGCAGATCTTATTCCTTAACTCTTGGGCTTGCATCAAATCTCATCTTGGGTTTGTATCAAAACCAGAATGGTTTTAGACACATCTTCATCGATCCAGTTTTGATTCAAGACATGTTGAATTAAGCCTCCAATCGCTTCTTTGAATCTCTTTGCCTTAGCTCGGGTCATGGGACCAAAGGGAACATGCAATGCTTCCTCAGTTACAAGCTCATCCACAGGTTCAAACTTATCTACAAGCTCTGGTTCAATCTGCTTCTCTTTAGTGCTTTCCATGATCATATCACACTATATTAGATATATTGGTTTAGTCTGGGTTAAATGTCTTCAAGGTGGCTAGACCGAACCATTAGCTTGCAGTTTTTGACCCTTTTTCCGAAAAAAAAAGTTTTTTAATGGACCAAATTTTTTTTTTTTTTAGACAAAACAAAAAAAAACACTTTGAACCGGGCTTGAATACCTATGATACCTACCGTATCAAACCTATAAACTCCAAAATGAATTGAACCAGAAAAATGAATGTCCATATCTATTCCTTTTTTTTTTCCTAACCCTCAAAAATTTGAAGTCTAGCCCAAGAAAAAGACTAGATATCGAGTTCCACCATCTGCGAAATCAATATAAATTTTTTTTTTTTTTTTGAATACACTTTTTTTCATCTGAATTTTATTAAATTGTAAAAGGATAGTACAATTTGTTCACCAACCATTGAGGTGGAATACAGAAATTAGAATACAAAGAATCAAATTCATGTGCTTTCTTAGCTAAACAATCTGCAGCTAGATTCTTCTCACGGAAAGCATGATTCAACGAACACAATGGCAATTTGGAAATCCAATACCGGATATCGTATAACACATTACCTATTTCGGTATTATCTCCATTCGTTCCTGATTATCGTCTTCGAATCATCCACGAGCCCAAATAATTTGTAAGGCATGAAGAAAACCAATAGCCTACGCTTGTAAAGAAGATTGTACCTTGGTTGAGTTTTGCACATCCCGATAACAAATGTTTTCCGGTGTGGTTTCTTAGAATCCAGCCTACTCCTATAGCTTCCCAATCCTTATGGTAGCTACTATCGAAATTACCCAACCTATCGGTGGAAGTTCCCATTGACTAGACCTATCTTCATTCACATTCCTCTCCATCTCTACTTCATCTATTCCAGGGTGTATAGCCAACCATTTGTAAACACCTTAAATTGTAAGAATACTAATTTTCTCATACAAACAAAAAAAACTCAAAATATCTGACCCGATATGGCTGATTTGAATAAAGACGTACCTTACCTATTAGGCTTGACCGAACTTCTGACCGACATGTTTATCAAGATTCGAGAGACAAAAAAAAAATCATCTTCACTTTTCACCAACCACTGAAAAAATAACGCTTTTTAAAAAGAAATTTGAATACACAAAAAAAAAATATAATAACTTCTGTCTCTGCACAGCTCCATCCTTTGTGGCGTAGACAGCAGTTTGAGTGATTAAAACTTTTATGTCCACTTGAAAAGTTTTTCCTTTTTGGGTTTTATCTGATCACTTGTTTGTGTCTCTGATTCTATCCCGTGAGTTCGCATCTGGATTTGTTTTTGTTTTTTAATTGGAGAAGATTTCTGAGATCCATTCGATATCGATTGCCTTTTCTCTGATCAATCCCTGGTAAGCAAAAAATCTAATCACTTTCGATTGGTTTTCGATTCTGATTTCACTCATTGTTTTCTGAATCTTCCTAATTGACGATATTTGGATTGCATTAGAGTTCTGAGGATTTAAAGATTCAGACTTTCTCAGAAAATGAGGAAAAATTATATCTTTTTAGAATCTGAATTTGTAGATATTCGGATTTTTTTTTTTTTGTCAACTCTTCACTCATTGTCTTCTGAATCCTCCGATTTGGGAATGATTGCATTGCATTAGAGTTCTGGGGATCACAAGTTTCCAACTTTCTCGGGAAACAAAAATCCAACTTTCTGATGAAATCTCTTATAATCCCAAGTGGGTTAATAATCTGATTACACCAAACTTTTTCAAGTGGTTTAGGTCGAAAGTCAATCTTGAAGGATTCTTCATTAACAAAAAGTTTTGATTTTGGTTGGTTCTGAGAAAATTTGGTTGAGCTGGTTAATCTGGAAAGATTCTTCATTAACACAAAGTTTTGATTTTGGTTGATTCTGAGAAATTTGGTTGATTTAAGTGGTTTAGGTCATAAGTTAATCTTGAAGGATTCTTCATTAAACAAAATGATTTTGGTTGATTCTGAGAAATTTGGTTTAATTAAGTGGTTTAGGTCATAAGTTAATCTCAAGGATTCTTTCATTAAGTTTTGATTTTGGTTGATTCTGAGAAATTTGGTTGCTCTTTTGTTTCTTGGAGATGGCGGATGCGGCAAAAGATTTAGCTTCAGGGACTGTTGGAGGAGCGGCTCAGCTAATTGTAGGTCATCCATTTGACACAATCAAGGTCAAACTTCAGAGCCAACCGGCTTCAACACCGGGACAACCACCAAGATACACCGGTGCTATCGATGCGGTTAAACAGACCGTTGCTGCTGAAGGACCTAAAGGTTTGTACAAAGGTATGGGAGCTCCCCTTGCAACCGTTGCTGCCCTCAATGCGGTTTTGTTCACCGTGAGAGGTCAAATGGAAGGTCTGCTTAGGTCTGACCCTGGGGTTCCCTTGACCATTAGTCAACAGTTTGTGTGCGGGGCAGGCGCTGGTTTCGCTGTCTCGTTCCTTGCTTGTCCCACCGAGTTGATCAAATGCAGGTCAGGATTCTTTTGAAATTTTGCTAAGTTTTTTCGATATGGTTTTTAGCTTGATGAAAAATGTGATATGGCTCTGATCGGTAAGTCGCGGAATTTAGTTTCTTTCGCGGAAAGCTTGACGAAATCTAGAGAAGAAACTTCCTGCAAAGAATTATAGATTTGATCTGTTCTTATCTACTGCTTGTAATTCACTGAGCTGACAAGTGAAACAGAGCTAAAAGATGTCTCTCTATGTGTTCATTCTTGTTTTGCTATCAGGTTGCAAGCACAAGGTGGACTAGCCAGCGTCTCTACCACAGGCTCAGTGGTTGCGGCCGTGAAATACGGTGGACCAATGGACGTAGCCCGTCATGTTCTACGATCTGAAGGCGGAGCACGAGGTCTATTCAAAGGATTATTCCCGACATTCGCCCGTGAAGTCCCCGGAAACGCAGCAATGTTTGGAGTCTACGAAGCTTTCAAGCAGTTCTTAGCTGGTGGTTCGGACACTTCAAGTTTAGGACAAGGATCATTGATCATGGCTGGTGGGATCGCTGGTGCATCCTTCTGGGGGTTTGTGTACCCAACCGATGTAGTGAAGAGTGTTCTTCAAGTCGACGATTATAAAAACCCTAAATACGCGGGCTCGATGGATGCTTTTCGAAAGATTCTGAAAGCTGAAGGAGTTAAAGGTTTGTATAAAGGGTTTGGTCCAGCCATGGCTAGGAGTATTCCTGCTAATGCTGCTTGCTTCTTGGCTTATGAGATTACAAGGTCAAGCTTGGGATAAACCGGTTTGGTCTGGTTCTAACTGTTGGTCCGATTTGTGGATGTTCCATTGATTAATATTTCGGTTTTTAGTTGATTCTGTTAAATTTTCAGCAAAATTTCTGTATCTCTCTTTACATAATTTCATTTCTGAAACTCGAAAACTGGTTATTAAGACCGATTTAACAGATCAAAGTGAGGAGTGAACATACTAGCCAAACCGAACCAAAATGGCATCTGTTCGAAACCAGTTGTACCTTTTATTGGACAGGAAAAAAAAACGAATCGAATGTAACCGAATAAGAAAAAATGAATTTAGATCAACCCAAACCGAATTAACCATATCGAACTAAGATCGAACCAAACTGAACCAAACCGAAATCGGCTAAACTTGTTTTACCGAAACTGAACTAACTAAACCAAACCAAATACCAAAACAAGAAAGTGAAATGTCCACTCCTAATTTTTTTTTTCGTTATTCACACTATGCCCACCCCGAAATAAAAAAAAAGAGAAAAATGAAAATAGTAAATCTAATTTTTTATTTAACAAATTAGTCTACATCTAAATTTTAAACTCCAAATGCTAAAACCGTAAATCCTAAAACCACACTCTATGGTATAAAAATGATAAATCTTAATTTCTAACTTCTAAAAGTATATGTTTGACCCTAATATTTTTTTTAATGATATATTTACTTACTCACAAATCATTCTTTTTATTTTATTTTTTAATTACCATTTGTTTTTCTTTTAATATCTGACTCGGTATGGTATTCGTTCCGTAAAAACCTCAACTAATACGAGCAAGTCTTACTAAATAACGTTTTTTTAACATGGGCTGGGCCATTAAAAAACATAAGCCCATTGAAAATATGTCACGTGGCGGATAACTAACTAGCGTATGACTAGTGCTTGCACAGTAGTGTTAACAGGAAAAAAAGGAGGGAACTCATAACCACTTTTTCCTTATTCTTCTTACATTTTTTATTATTTATATAACCTTTTTTTCACTATAAAAACTAAAAACCAATATCATAGTTCGAGGGGAAAAAAATAACAAGTCTAATGGAGACGATGGAGCAACAAAGACATTCACTCTCTTCTTTGCCTATGCTCTCTAGGCTTGATCATTTGGATTTCGTTGTAAATTGTCTTTCTAACCTTTGAAATTTGTAGTTAAAAAACTAGTATACAATGTGATGATGAATTTGATTTTTATCATATTCGTTCTAGCTAATAATTTCTTCTTCTTTTTTTTCTCGTGTTGATGAATGTAGATAAAGAATCTAGAAAGACAACAAAATCTTCCGAAATGGAAAGATGAAAGTGCGTCTACCACACGCGGATTAATCGATAGAGGCACGGCAGTTAGAGAAACTTATTTCAAGGGATCGTTGCTAGATAGAATCGCGGCATTAGAGACCAGACTTTTTCAGGTATGGTTTTACTATAGCTAGATTTTAGACAACAAAAGTTCTTTTGAGGTGAATGTGATGTTTTAAGATTTTGTATAATGTTTTAACGGGTTTTGTATAATGTTTAAAAGATATGTTTGGAGTTGGAATCAAGCAGTGCATCTTCTACTTCGACTGGAGGGTCTGGTGAAACATCAAGCCAAAGGATTAAGAGAGATTTGACAAAGACATTACCCATTTTCAATAGCAACATTAATCCTTTTCATATCCCCTTACAACATCCACAAGACCCTCGGGTATATGTATTTATTTGCTGTATTTTTAAATACATAAAATAGTTAAAATTTTCGATAACATATCACAAAAAAATAATCAATGACGACGGATCGTCATAACGAAACAA
Organism: Eutrema heterophyllum; assembly: GCA_002933915.1. NCBI lineage: Eukaryota > Viridiplantae > Streptophyta > Magnoliopsida > Brassicales > Brassicaceae > Eutrema > Eutrema heterophyllum. The sequence goes on from PKMM01023714.1 coordinate 1,225,061, forward strand.
AATATGCCATCTCATAACTATATAGATTTGTGTAATATTATTTTTTGGGTAGCATATCGATTTTGTAAGAATTTAACAGATTGAACTTGTCACTTTTCCGTTTGAACATACTAACAAGGAATTGTTTCAATTGTTTTTATCCGTCATATTAGTAAACGGGTTTTTTCACCGATGATATGAATTGATATCAATTAAAAACTTAATTAATTTGCTCATTGTGATTAAACATGTAGGAAATGGAAGGCAAGATTGAAGAAGAGAAAGAGGAAGAGATAAATATCGAAAAACCATTACTGGAGAAGAAGAAGAAGAATAAGGATGCTAATGAAACTTGCAAACCAAAGAAGAAAAAGACAAAATCCCCCAACAAATGGTCTCGATTAAACTTATTGGGTTGCTAAATTCATTTTTATTGTTTGGTTATGCACTATTTCATATTTCGTTTAAACCTTAAGTTTTCCTTCGTAACAAATCTGCGATATTTTTATCCGTCAATTTAGGACTAATCAATTTTTGCTTAACATATTTTTGATGGATTAATTAGTTTCGATTCAGTAAACATGATTATCTAGTGTATATTCCTATAATGCATTTTTTTTTTAGCATTAGCTAGGAATAGGAATTACAAATTTGTAGTAATTGACATAAACATTTCTGTCAATTACTACAAATACATGCTCTATTTATTATATCATTATTAAAAAACATTTCATCATATTACCTTTTAGGATGTACTACAAAGCAACTACCCCCCCCAAAAATACAAATGTGTGGCTGTAGATATATGTATTACTGTATATTCCACTACTTTTTAAAAATATTTTTTACATGTGTATGCCATTATAACTTGGTCAGTGGATTCTTTAAAAATGAAAATATATTTGGAAATCCTTTCAAGCTAAATTTTAGAACAAAAAAGTTCCAAATGATCAGAATCAATATTATTCGAGAAGATGGACTTTTTGATGATATTTTTATGGGGCATTTGTTAAAATAGTATAAAACGACAATAAAATTGTTAAAATAATATATTGTTTGTGAAAATTGTAAAAATAATATTTTTCAGAAAAGTTTTTAGGATTTAAGATTTAGGACGAACCCCTAAACTCTTCACCCTAAACCCTACACTATTAGAACTAAATTTTATATCATAAACCCAAAACAGTTCAATTTTTTTTTTTTAAATATTATTTTGACAATTTTTCCAAACGATATATTATACTGACAATTTATTTGTTGTGTACTATTTTGGACCATTACCACTACTTTTATTATATGTATAATGCTAAAAGAATATATATTCATAAGTATATGAATTATTTTCTAACTTTAACTTTATGAAAAGGTAAATGTCATCAAATAATTTAATCATGACAGTTTGAGCCAGCTCCATTGGGGTGAGTTGAGTGAATAAATAAGGTTGACCATTTTATTAGTCGATAATTCATAATTAGATTGTATAAGTTTCAAAGGCAATTCTGGACGTAATTGTCCCTATTGGAGTGAGAAAACACTAGGCTAGGCCATCATTTAATGCAATGTCGAGCATTAATGCAGGATATGGTAGAAAATTTGTTAAAACTCAAATTCATTTGAGAGATAGCACTCTTTTTATGGGTGTCAGAAACTGTTATCGAAAAACATCAAATTCATTTGAGAGATAGCACCATATCAGTCCAATTTTATTTTTTTAATTTAAAATTTAATTATTTAATTAAATTATACTAAAAAAATTAATATTTTATTTTAAAACATTTAAGACGCGGATGTTCTTACGGTCCAACCAAAAATGTTATACCACATTTTTTTTACTTTTATAAATGATAAGAAAAATTATTCAAATAATATATGTGAGAAATACACCACTTATATTGTGAACGTTTAACATCGTTAGCAGAAGTTGCAATGAGTTTGTCAATTGCCAATCGTTAACTTAGTCAACACTCGTGAAGTCGAGATAATTGTTGTTGACAAATTTTACTAACAATAATATCTTATATTTGTAATGGGTTAACAATAATATAGAAATGTCGTAATCTACTTCGAGTATCCTAACAACTTTAAAATGTTGATTAACTAACTGTTTCAGATGGGGGAAAAACTAAAATAAGAAAATATATATACTGCAAAAGTAAACGACACGGGAGAGAAAAAAAACGACATGGAATCGATCAGAGTAACTATAACAAAATCAAATTTATGAGTAATAATAATAATCATCAAAATCAATATATAAGTGACAGTGTATGTATATACAAATACAATTGACATTCAAATTAAATTGTCTGGAGACGCCAAGAAAACAGCTGGCAATGGGTCTTATGGTTATAACTTGTACCTACTTCTTACGTACCAATTATTTAACTTCGTTTTTATCAAAAATTTGAATATTTAGTGATTCTATATAATGAGCATACAATGAAATTTTCAACCCCCCTAAATAATTTTGTATAGAAATTAACGAAAATAACGACAGTATAGAAATTGACGAAAATACCTCTTTTTTGTTTACCCGTGTATTAGAAAGTGCTAATTATTGCAAAACACCCAATATAATAATCAAATAAAAGTACAAAATATTAAGTGGCTAATGACATTTATGTGGTAATCCCTGTTCAAAAAAGCGGTCAAGACGGACAATTAAGCGGCGCCGCATTAGGATTGCATAAGGAAAGAGTTGAGGAAGAAGATGAAAAATAAATTACGGGTTTGTCTTTCATTAAAGAGAAATGAAAAATAAACACATAAATAACAAAATCTCTACTTGAACCCGTGACTTTATAGATAACTACAACAATTACCACTATACTACAACAACTTTGATATTAATAAAGGCGAACATAATTTATAAACCTATATGAAAGTAAAAAAAACCAAAAATATAGAAATCTTAAATAAATAAAAAATAGTTAAAAATTAATCCCGATTAATGTCCGGCTAGACTATAGATCCAACCTGACCGCCCGACTACCGTCTAGCGCAATTTAGAAAATTGGCGGTCACCAATATTTTTTTAGTTAAAAAAACACAAAAAAACAAAAAAAAACTCAACCGTATCAAATTCCATATTTACCCTTATCTTTCTCAACGATTTATAGTGTTACACTTCTTCCACTTTCAAATTCTCAACTTCTCTCGATTCGACCTCAAATCGGAAGCAAGATTTAAATTCCACATCAATGCTGGACTCGGAGCCAGTACGAGAAGGAGAAGAAGAAACCCAAACAATCTCTACACTCCATCACCAAATGATTCCTTCCGAGTTGACTCAGGACGAGTTCACCGAGCTATCCGACTCAATCGCCGAGTTCCACACCTACCAACTCGGTCCCGGACGATGCTCCTCCCTCCTCGCTCAACGCGTCCAATCCCCTCCGGAAACCGTCTGGTCCGTCGTGAGACGCTTCGATCAGCCTCAGATTTACAAACACTTCATCAAGAGCTGCTCCGTCGAAGAAGGATTCGAGATGCGTGTGGGATGCACGCGCGACGTGACCGTGATCAGTGGGCTTCCGGCGAACACGTCGAGAGAGAGACTCGATCTCCTCGACGAAGATCGGAGAGTGACTGGGTTTAGCATCACCGGAGGTGAACACAGGCTGAGGAACTACAAATCGGTGACGACGGTTCATAGATTCGAGGGAGATGGACGGATCTGGACCGTTGTTCTTGAGTCGTACGTCGTTGATGTGCCGGAAGGAAACACGGAGGAGGATACGCGTTTGTTCGCCGATACTGTGATCAAACTGAATCTGCAGAAACTCGCGTCGATCACTGAAGCTATGAATCGTGATTCCGGCGACGGAGGAAACTCTCAGGGGAAGTGACATTTGGGGAAAGTAATTAATGAACACGACAAAAAGAAATTGGGGAAATTTTCTTCTTCTTTTGTAAAACAAATTGTTTTTTCCTGAATTGTAATTTGCTCGTTTAATTATGGTCATATTCCGTTTTTAACCTCATCGTTTTTGTCGACTCTCCTGGATAGATTGGTAATTGGAATGTTTGATTTAGTTAAAAGTGAATCCAATATCTACATCACGAATTTAGGGATGATATCGTATTATTTTCGTTTAATTATAAACTGATTATCAAGAAAATTTTAAGTGATTTTTTCTTTAATTATGCTTTAGTTAAATTATAACTTACAAGTTCAGTTTCTTGTATTTTAGATGAATTATAGAATTGCTAAAATTTTAAAGTCATGTGAGGAAAACACGATCTGCTCTAATCTTATATAATATTTTTGTTCATAGTGCATTTTCCCCATTTCTTTTAATAGTAAGTGTGTGATAATTTTTTATCAACAAACAGAAGCAGAAACAATCTTTGAAATTAATATTTGTAATCCGTGAAATTGCAAAATTAATATTTGTAATATTTACATATTAGTGATTTGGCTTTTTACCATTTAACGAAGACAACAAAAAATCATCCGCAGCTGCATTAAATTTTTGAATTTAATAATTCTTGTTTTTTTTGTATTTTTTGAAATTTCATAGTCGAAAAAAGTGTATTTTATATGCAGTCAATTTTCGGAGAGGAGTTGGGCATTGAAGGAGAAGAAGGGCTTTGAAGGACAAATAAGCCCATTAACCGATAAGTGATATTACAAAGTTGGAATCGGATTGTGAGAATTTTTTGTTTTTCATTTTAAATTTGAGGGCGTAAGCTTTTACTAAAGTCATATATAAATTATATATGTAGAGTAATTCGAAGCAAAAGTGACAAATGAGAGGATGCTTCTCGTATTATTCCATTAGGGAAAGGGACAAATCTAGTGGGTACTGCAAGTTGCCAACTTGGTTAATAAAAAGAAAGTCAGAAAGTGAAATTTTATTTGATTGGAAGAAAAAAAAAACAAAACAAAAGTGAAAAATCAAAGGGTCCAGACTTTAATGATTGTTAACCAATTAAAAGATAGGATTTTTTAGCACCCCGACCTTAATGATTAACAGCAAAAGTTTGAAAATCCATCTATATTCATTGCCTAAGGTTTTTTTTTTTTTTTGGTCTCAATATACAGTCTTTCTGAGGTAGTTTTTGTACTATTTTGTAATCTTTTACAACTTATAAGTATTTGGTATTTTAATATATACTCCAGACCGTTACATATGCGTAACAAAAAATTAATCAATGACCACAAGATCGATGTTGTTAAATACATATAATTTACTAGTTTGTATTAATGTTATTTGTATATCATTATCCGGATTTAAATCCGTTAATAGATGTTGTTAGTTTTTTGCCTCGACAAAAAAAAGTTTTTGTGCCGTAATAGAATGTTGTTTGGATAAACTTTGATAGTCTAGTCGCTTGTCATCAAGCTTCCTACACGTTTTATAGTTGAAAATCAATTAGATTATTTTGTAATTACAGAGTTCGCTAGCTCAACTTAAAATGTACAATGGATAATCCTAGAGATCATCGAATGGTAGCTGGGACGGGTAAAAATATTAAAAGCTTATCTAACCTTAGAAAGATGTACGGGTTTAGGTTCAGAATCTCTTGGTTATCAAAAAAAAAAAAAAAATTATTATTTGGATTAATTGCATCAAATAGCACTTAAAGTATGATGTCTTTGCAAAGTAACATTTTCTCAAATGATTGTTAAGATCTAGCACTTTAACATGTAAAGTGACAGTTTTACCCCTACCCTTATTGTTCTGTGTACGGTACATTGTCGCACACGCCGTGTTTTACGGAGGTAATATAGTCATGAACAGTGAAATAAATGCTAAATCCTAATATAACACTTTGAAAAAGTGTTACTTTGCAAAGACATCCTCGTTTAAGTCCTATATGACGCAAATGACTATTATTTGTGGAGTGATTCGGGGTGAAATTAAAAGTTGAGAATATTAAATTACTCTTATGTCATTTATAAAAATACCCTTCCCTAATTCGTTTGTTTTATTTAATTAATATGTGATTAATAAGGAAATTTAATTAAACTGTAATTAAAAAAGGAAATAATATATAATTTAAAAAACAAAACGTGGAACAGAATCGGGTATGGAGGGATGCCGCCCAAACCCATATTTTTGGTCGACATTTTTTAGAAAGAATATGGGATAGACGGATGGATATTCGCACACCCGAGAAAATAAGATTACTACTTTCCTCTAAACGAAAAAAATATCGTCCAAATAGTTAATAGAGGAAAGTAGTAATCTTATTTCGTAAAATCAATGTTCAAATTAAATCCACATTTAAGCGTTCCAATACAACGTCAGATAAGACACCTCAAAAATTAATTCATTGTCGACAATGCTTTAAATTGGATCGGTTTTTCACGTTTAAAAGAAAATGAATATTAATTGGTATAATTAATATAAAATGTAGGCTTTTGTTTGATTTAAAAATATCAATCATTTATATTAAATTATTGTTTATATTAAATTTAGAAGACATTGTGTCCGGACCACCACCTAATATATATATAATAGGTATTTTTTCTTAGAACAATAGGTAATATATTTTTGATGGTTCTTCTCGTATCTATCATTTTGTTTCTGTTTTTGATACATTGTCCTCTTAAAATTAAAGCCATTTTTTTTATAGTAATTACCATTTTTATTATGATAAACAAATTGGTTGTTCTGTTGAACGCGTATATGCATGTGTGATGTGTGAATTGTACACGACCAAAAAAAAA
>PKMM01023714.1:1232727-1319410 GCA_002933915.1 Eutrema heterophyllum
TTTTTTTTTACTATTGGAATCGCAGTTTAACACTAAAATTTGCCGATGTGATTTAGTGCCAAAATTACAAGCGAGCACGTAACCCAACTGTTTCAATGGGGCACATTCTTTGTTTGTGACGAATTGGAATGGTGTTTTCAGATCATGGACTGAAGATTTTATCTCGAGTCATGATTCTTTGATTGCAATCGTAGGATGCTTTCGCAATGTTCTTATCTCATTTACTAATTTGGCTTCTTCTTTTTGTGCGTTTAGTTATGCTCAATGTTTAGCCAATTGTTGAGCATATGCTCTATCCAATCTGATTTTCGTGAACTTTGTAGCTCCCTCCTTTATACCGGTTCCAAACAAAATTGGCTCGAAAAAAATGCAAATTTCTTAATCTCTATTTATATGTCGAAATCGCATAATCTTGATTTAGCACCAAATCTATGAAATTGAGATGTGTCGACAAACCTGAAAGAGTCTCAAATTTATGATTGTGTCAAAAGTTTTGAAACTACAATTTTGTGTCAAATTTTTTGAAATTATTATTTGAAGATAAAAAAAAAATTGATAGGAAATGTGTATTAACATAACTAAAGTCATACATTGTATTTTGTCAATTTTGATATAGATCGAGGCTCGTGTATCTTACGAACTAAGAATAAACCCAACATTTAGATACAAAAACTAATTTGCAAAAACCAACAACATATAGATGTTGAATCTTGAATAAGAAATCCAGATTCAACATTCCAAAACATAAACGAAATGAGCAATTTTTCTTCCTATTAAAAACATGTTACATTGCGCTTCCTATTGATTTTTCCACAATGGACTGAGCAACGGGAAGAAAAAGCCCGGTGACGGTGGAGGTAGCGGTTCGCTACCGCCTAAAAACCGCGGCGAAAACGCGAAATTAGGTGATAACAACGGAAACGGGGATCTCGGCGGCGGCGACATAGCAAATTGTGAAGCTGGAGACTGATAAAACATTGGACTAGGACCGGTTTGATGTGAAGGAAATAAACCGGTTGAAGGTTGAACCGGATTTTGGTTTTGTAGCTGAGGTCGGTTTCCAACAGGGCTTGATTCAATTAGGTAACGCATATAAGCCGAGATTGGAGATTCGGCTGGGTTAACCGAAAATTGGTTAACAGGCTGAGCCGGTTCAGAGGCCATTGGATCCGATTGAACCGGAGGTGGAGGTGGAGGTGGAGGGCGGTTGACTTGAGTCAAAGGAGCCGGTCTAACTTTAACCAATCTTGAATTTGGAGGTTTTGGTGGGTTTGGGTTTGTTGACTGTGGAGGATTGACTGAAGAAGTTGAACCGAGTCCGGTTAACTGTTGAACAATGGATCTGAAATCGGTTTTGTTGATGTTATAAACCAAAGCTTGAGGATTTTGTTGTTGATTTTGCTGGGTTGATGGATCTTTACGGATGTTTTTTCCTATCTTATTCACACCTAGATGATGATGATGATGATGATTATCATTATGATAATGATCATTAACACGATTTCTCTGATCATCCATTATTAAACCTGTAAAAAACAAAAAAAAACAGAGCAAACAAAAATCTTGGTAAAAAATTAGATGAGAAACCACAAAGCCTTGTATCTTTTAGGTGATTACAGTTTTTGAAAACTGATTTGAACAAAGAAATTCTCTAAAACAAGCGAAACGAAAGGGTTTTAAACCCTTTTAACGAGAAAGAAAGCTTACGCGTTATCTGATTTTGACCGGAAAAATGAAGATTTGGAGAAGAAGAAGAGAAGAAGAACAAACAAGAGGCTTTAAAGATAAAAATCAAAGGAAAGTATGACTTTTTGACTCTTTTGCTCTCATCCCACCATTATATAAAACTTTTTTAATCCTAATATTTCTTATAGTTATATAACAGCCAACAAGTGGATTAAATATATAAACAATTTGAGGACTGATGTAAATGATATTACCAAAGTTGTTATATATTTAGTCATACTTTATACCAAGATTTAAATACAATTTGCACGTACAGCTTATTCAGATGATAACGTTTAGTAATTTTATTTTGGATTATTTGAACCATTTGTCACTTATTCTAGGGGTAGTTTTTATCACTTTAAAAAAATTATTTAAATTTCTAACATTTTCGTATTTTCGTATGTTAAAAAATCATTTTATATCTTCATTTATTTCATCTTGTACCGTGCACAAACAAACGGTCGTGTCAAAATTAAACAGTAACCAAAATATTAAAAAACTAACTATTTTTTCAAAAGTGTTATAAAAACTAACAGCCCTAAAATCAGTGATAAATGGTGCAAAATCCACTTATATTTTTTAGGTTTATGTAGTGATAGAATTTAGTGATAGACAGAGATAGTATTTAAACACGGTCGGAAATATTGACAGTAAATTTGTCATAACGATTTTTTGTTTGTCCTCAACAATTCATATACGTAAATTATCAAATTTAATTCCGAATTATGTCACGACGCCACAATCATCGAGACGGTTAAAAACGATATCTCCTATGTCAAATCCGCAAGCACGGAGTGCGAAAGTTAGGCCTAATTGTAATGATGATTTTCTTGACTTTTAAGTCGAATCATAGAGAATTAGAGATAAGCTTTGTTGTCGTTTTCTTTGGTTTCATTTTGTTGTTTTGTTGATTGATAATTTTCTGGACAAATGATAATCTCTATTACATTTTCAATTTGAATATTATAAAAACAAATAGTACTATACCACTAATATGGATGATCTCTTGTATATGGAATAAAAGTCAAAACAAACGAAATATTTTTTCAATAAAAAATATGTAATATGCGGATTTGAATTCGAATGGTGACACACAACAATTCTAACACAAATCACTAAGCTATATAACATTAATATAAAATATATTTTAAAAAATGAAAACATATTAAAATGAAAAAAGATTTTCATTCTAAACACACAAAAATACATAAAATATCATATTTAAAGAGAACAAATGTAACAATAAATAAATAAAAACACAGTTTTTTTTTATCAAAATAATACCATTATACATCTCATATATTTTATCACGATTTATATAATCACGAATCTGGATTGAAACTATATGTAGCTTCATTTCTCTTCCAATCGATGATATATATTTCATCTTAAACTTTATATAAAATCTCAGAATCATGATAAATCGTTGATGATTATATGTTAAAGTTCCTCTTCTCTTCTATCAATCCTTGATCTCTCAAATTCTCAAAACTCCAATTCCTTCTCATTCCACTGCTCCTCACAAGCCTTGGTTGTTCAGGTCGGATTGGTCCATTGCTAGGGCCATAACCAACCGGACCACTTAGCCTAATGTGATGAATCTTTTTCACCTTCTTCATTTTATGCGCTAGAGACGATCCTGACCGTCCATCTTCTCATATATTCTAGGGCTCAAATTTCCTGACCAATTTCTCCCACCAACATGATCTGCACAATATGTTTTATCTAGAACATGGTTAATTTCGATCGTTGGTGGTCCAGGACCGGAGAGATCAAACTCTTTGTTGGAATCTGTTCGTGGAAGAGCTTGACATGATAGACAATTTAGGCTCATAGTTTTTTGCGATCTCCTTACGACAATGGAGATCGGTAATGAAAAAGAGAGATAAGGAAAAAGAAAGAGAGAATTGGTTTTATTTGGTTAGTAATTTTATTTTAGTAAAGACTAACAAAAACTAATCTAATTTTGGCAAATAATGTATATTTGTAAATTCGAGTTTTATCGTCTCACACGTTAATTAACAACTATTAACTTTATAGAAATGAGAAAGTTTTTGCCTTTGGTCGTGAATTATTTAAAGACAAATTTTGTAAGAAATAACAAATAGTTGTAGCCATATTGGATAACAATTTGTAGTGTGAACGAATGAGTGAATTATTTAATATACATAGCCAAAGATGGCTAATGTCATTTAGAAAGGAGTCAACTTTATGGTACAAAATGAGAAATATTTTTAACCAATTTGACGAAAAAATAAAATAAAATATAAGCTGGTGCCTTTTTGTTAGAACTCTCATCAATGATGGAGAAAAGTAGTTTATGAGCCATCTTCTTGATTTATATATTACGATGTCTATACAATAAAATGCTCTTCATGTTTGTGGAAAAATCAATAAAATGCCTTAATATTTTGCTTCAAAACCTAAATTTGAGACTAAATTTGGATAGTATGAGTTTAGGATGTCAAATTATTATTTGTGTAACTCACACACGCACAAAATTTGGGTTATGACATGATGTCAACACTAATACAAACCCCGGTCTAAATTTTGTTTTTAAATCTTGATTTTCCCCTTATCTATTTTAATGAATTATAAATCAGTCTTTACTAACAACATACACAAGAGTCGTAGATATATCACATGGCTCTCTAAACATAGAGATAGAGTCAAAACACAAACATAAGTTAACACTAAACGGTTCTTACCGATAACTCATAACTTTGAACATTGAACAATCTGCTTTAAATCTTTGTTTTTAGGGTTCTTGACTATTTAGTCATTTTTTGAAAAAATTATAATGTTTTTAGCAATAACTTAATTGAGAAACTACCACTTTTGTACTGTACACGGGTTGACTTTCTATTCGTATCTTTATATTGTACTGCACGAATCAACCGTATACAGTACGCAGACCAATAGGAAGTAAGGGCAAAATCGTCATTTGACATAGAAAAAGACAAAAAGTGACAAAATTGTAAAGAAAATTTGAAAAATGACCGTATGTGCAATTATCTCTTGTTTTTATTATTGTAATATGTATAAGATTTATTTGCACCAAAAATCACTTTTTCAACTTTCTCATAGTTTTATGTCATTTTTGTGTTTTTTTTTCGTTTTATGTCGAAATGACCGTTTTACCCATCTCGTTACACCTCTGTGTACGGTACACGATCGTACACGCCGTACTGTGTATGAGTAAAATTGTCATGAACAGTAAAATAAGTGCTACTTTCCTAATTAAGTTCAAAAATGCTAATTTTTTAAGAAAATTTAAGAAAGTGACAAAATCTGCAAACGTCTCTATGTATTGGAATATCATGTGTTGGAGGTGAGTTTAGCACTCTCCGGTTTAACCCGGTTTGAATTAAGATCAACCCAACAACTGGTCTTAAACCCATCAAGGCCGACTTACGAAATAAAAGGAAGATCTCCTTTTATTTGATAAAGACAAATCCCGAAAAAAGAGGAAGTTATCTTTATCGACTTCGGAAAATAAGGATAATCGCCAATATCAACTCAAGAAGGAAAAGAAAAACCGACCAACCTCAAGACTTACAAATATGAGAGCTCCTCATTCATTCTTATTCATTGACTACTTTCTATGTAACAAGAACTACGAACTGGCTTGATCCCTATTCTTAGGGTACGTAGACAGCCTTCACAGGCACAACTGTAAAATCAATAAAAAAATCTCCTAAAACCCAAACCGATTTCATCTATGTACGAGATGTGTGATTTTCGAATTCAACAATTGGCGCTAGAAGGAGGGGCCAAGAAAAATTTGGGGTTTATGGAGAATTATTTAACCTAAGAAATCTGAAACTTAAAGACGACATGAACGACACGACCGGTTTAATAATTCACCAATCCACTCAGCAACATCTCACGTCGTGAAGGACAAAAAAAAGAAAAAGGAGAGAGCTCGATGCCATCTCTGTTTCTCATAGCTCCTCCGATCACACCACGACCACAGTCAGCAATCCGACACCGCGTCGAACTTTCCGAAGCTCCGCCGTCGCTCGAGCTCTCCGGAGCTCCGCCGCCCCTACAACAAAATCCGACGTGACCTGCAACAAAAAACCAACCCGAAGATCACGATCCTTCCTCGACGGTGAATCGGCGACAGTTCCAGTGAATTCAGATCCGGTGACACTCAGAAATCAAGCCTACATCTTCCGGTGAATCGCCCCTTTACCGACCAAGGCCTTCCCGTGCCGATCTACGTTGGCTCGCGACGAGCTACCTCCATTGAATCTAAGCTTCAAAAAACCAAGACGATATCTTCCTCGCTCGACGATAAATCTGAGGCAACTCCTACCAAGTCAGATTCAACGACCACGACAATACACGTCGCCCTCGATTCTCCATCGCCGACCCCAATCGCGATTTTCCGTTGACGATCTCAACCGCGATTTTCTCTATAGCCAACATCCATACCACGGCTCAAAACATGTATTCACCGACTCACCGTCACCAGCAGCCAGTCAGCTCGCAGATTTAATACGAGCTCATCAAGCTCAGCCTTCGCCGCCGCCAAGCTACCTTCGTTAATCTCCGACGTCTCGGCAACAAGCTCAAGCCGACGTTCAAAAGGGATCAGATTTCTTATTAGACTTAAAGAAGAAATTGGCCATATGAAGGAAACAAATTAATTGGTTTGATAAAAAACCAAATCGGGCCTAATTCAATTGGTTCGCTAACCGAACTAAATCGGATATTTTGAAGCAATAACGTAACATCAATACATTCACCAAAGCTCGGGAATAAAAGAAAAAGAACGTTCACTGATCTCGTTGCAGCTCGAAGCTACCGATCTATCAAAACCAGTATCATAGCTCGTCTACCGAGCTCCCTAAAATTCAGGTATCACCTATCAAAATTTTATAATTCATTATTCAAAGATATTTTCTTTTCAGATTATGTCATAGGGTCCATCCCTCTAAAGCCAAACCGCAACCAAAAAAAGAGAGAGACGCCCACCTACCTCTCAATCTGACATATCGCCTACTGCGCAGTTAGGCAGCTCGCGGTCGCAACTTGTCGACTTCGCAGTGAGGTAGCTCGCAGTCGCAGCTCGCCGGCCTCGCAATTAGGTAGCTCGCAGTCGCAGGTATCGCAGTTCGCCGACCTCGCAGCTATCGCAGTTCGCCGACCTTGCAGCTCACCGACCTCGCAGTCACAACTCGCCAATCTCGCAGTCGCAGTTCTCCGACCTCGCAGCTCGTCGACCTCGCCGTTTGGTAACTCGCAGTCGCAGCTCGCCGACCTTACAATTGGGCAGCTCACAATCACAACTCGTCTACCTTGCAGTCTCAGACGAACTATCAAAACCAAGCTTAAACTTCGCTCGTATGATAAGCCGAGTTCGACCTCGCACCTAACTAACAACGCCGAGCTCAGCCTCGAGCTCAATATATCATTTGCATGATCAAAAGCCGAGTTCAATCTCGCGTCTTTAGTCATTTTTGCAGGAACGACGCCGAGTCAAACCTCAAAGTCAACCTTAATCGAAGCATCAAGTTTCAACGACCAAGTCAAAATGCCGATATTAATTCCAACCGGGCTAAAGAATTCTCCATGAACTTCGCCGAACTCAAGAACTCCTTCGCCGAACTGGGGGGGGGGGACTTATTGTTGGAGGTGAGTTTAGCACTCCCCGGTTTAACCCGGTTTGAATTAAGATCAGCCCAACAACCGGTCTCAAGCCCATCAAGGCCGACTTACGAAATAAAAGGAAGATCTCCTTTTATTTGATAAAGGCAAATCCCGAGAAAAGAGGAAGTTATCCTTATCGACTTTGGGAAATAAGGATAATCGCCAGTATCAATTCAAGAAGGAAAAGGAAGACCGACCAACCTCAAGACTTATAAATAGGAGAGCTCCTCATTCATTCTTATTCATTCTCAACTTTCTCTGTAACAAGAACTACGAATGGCTTGATCCCTTTCGGGGTACGTAGGCAACCCATCTCGGGTCCAGCTATGATTCTAATAAAAATAATTCTTCTAAACCTTAAACTGATTTCACCGATCTACGATGTGTGTGAAATCTGGTTCTCACATCATGTAATAAAGAATCATTCTGATTAGTTGATAATTTTTTGAAAGATTCATGTGAAAAAGGTTCATTAAATCTATTCCTAATTTATGTCAAGTAGATCTTGTTGTTTAATTGCAAGAATTCTAAATTCATGACTTGTAGGGAGGGACTTACGTCACCACAAACAGAGACTAAAGCAAGTGTTGGATTCAAAGCTGGTGTTAAAGAGTATAAATGGACTTATTATACTACTGAATATGAAACCAAGGATACTGATATCTTGGCAGCATTCCGAGTAACTCCTCAACCCGGAGTTCCACCTGAAGAAGCAGGGGCTGCGGTAGCTGCTGAATCTTTTAATGGTACATGGACAACTGTGTGGACCGATGGGCTTACTAGCCTTGATCGTTACAAAGGACGATGCATGCTACCACATCGAGCCCGTTCCAGGAGAAGAAAATCAATTTCTTGCTTATATAGCTTACCCTTTAGACCTTTTTGAAGAAGGTTCGGTTACTAAGATGTTTGCCTCGATTGTGGGTAATGTATTTGGGTTCAAAGCCCTGACTGCTCTACGTCTAGAGGATCTGCGAATCCTTCCTGCTTATACTCAAACTTTCCAGGGACCACCTCATGGTATCCAAGTTGAAAGAGAGAAATTGAACAAGTATGGACGTCCCCTATTAGGATGTACTATTAAATCTAAATTGGGGTTATTCGCGAAGAACTATGGTAGAGCAGTTTATGAATGTCTACGTGGTGGACTTGATTTTACCAAAGATGATGAGAATGTGAACTCCCAACCATTTATGCTTTGGAGAGACCGTTTCTTATTTTGTGCCGAAGCCATTTATAAAGCACATGCTGAAACAGGTGAAATCAAAGGGCATTATTTGAACGCTACTACGGGTACATGCGAAGAAATGATCAAAAGAGTTGTATTTGCCATAGAATTGGGAGTTCCTATCGTAATGCATGACTACTTAACAGTGGGATTCATCGCAAATACTAGTTTGGCTCATTATTGCCGTGCCGAGATAATGGCTCACTTCTTCACATCCACCGTGCAATGCATGCTGTTATTGATAGACAGAAGAATCATGGTATGCACTTCCGTGTACTAGCTAAAGCTTTACGTCTATCTGGTGGAGATCATATTCACGCGGGTACAGTAGTAGGTAAACTTGAAGGAGACAGAGAGTCAACTTTGGGCTTTGTTGATTTACTGCGCGATGATTATGTTGAAAAAGATCGAAGCCGCGGTATCTTTTTCACTCAAGATTGGGTCTCNTATCCAAGTTGAAAGAGAGAAATTGAACAAGTATGGACGTCCCCTATTAGGATGTACTATTAAATCTAAATTGGGGTTATTCGCGAAGAACTATGGTAGAGCAGTTTATGAATGTCTACGTGGTGGACTTGATTTTACCAAAGATGATGAGAATGTGAACTCCCAACCATTTATGCTTTGGAGAGACCGTTTCTTATTTTGTGCCGAAGCCATTTATAAAGCACATGCTGAAACATGTGAAATCAAAGGGCATTATTTGAACGCTACTGCGGGTACATGCGAAGAAATGATCAAAAGAGTTGTATTTGCCATAGAATTGGGAGTTCCTATCGTAATGCATGACTACTTAACAGTGAGATTCACCGCAAATACTAGTTTGGCTCATTATTGCCATGCCGAGATAATGGCTCACTTCTTCACATCCACCGTGCAATGCATGCTGTTATTGATAGACAGAAGAATCATGGTATGCACTTCCGTGTACTAGCTAAAGCTTTACGTCTATCTGGTGGGATCATATTCACGCGGGTACAGTAGTAGGTAAACTTGAAGGAGACAGAGTCAACTTTGGGCTTTGTTGATTTACTGCGCGATGATTATGTTGAAAAAGATCGAAGCCGTGGTAATTTTTTCACTCTAGATTGGGTCTCGCTACCATACCACAAGGCCATACGAGTTCACATGTTTAGTTGCATGTACCTTTTTTGAATCGAGATTTTTGTAGTGTTTAGTCTACCGCTCCGTGGGTACAAGATCGAAAAGAATGCATTATTTTTTGGATACATTGAGATTTTGTAAGTAACTCAGTGAGTGCTTTCTAAGAAAGAAGGGCTTGGAAGAAGAAAATGAAATAGGAATAACCGCGCTGGTCATAATAAATCGACTTTCATGCTGAAGCAAGAACTAGCATGAAAGTTCCATTTCGGGGAAGGACGACGTACCATGATACTTTTTGTTTTGTCGAGCCCTGCTTTGGTCTCTGGTTTGATGGTTGCACGTACTAAAAATCCGGTACATTCTGTTTTGTTTCCCATCCCAGTCTTTCGCGACACTTCATGTTTACTTCTTTTGTTAGGTTTCGACTTTTTCGCTATGATCTTCCCGGTAGTTCATATAGGAGCTATAGCCGTCTCATTCCTTTTCGTTGTTATGATGTTCCATATTCAAATAGCGGAGATTCACGAAGAAGTATTGCGCTATTTACCAGTGAGTGGGATTATTGGACTGATCTTTTGGTGGGAAATGTTTTTCATCGTAGATAATGAAAGCATTCCATTACTACCAACCCCAAAAACTACGACCTCTCTTAAATATACGGTTTATGTCGGAAATGTACAAAGTTGGACTAATTTGGAAACATTGGACAATTTAGGTTTTTGGTTCCTAGACTTATTTTATTAGTAGCCATGATTGAAGCTATAAACATATACAAACACATGACACATGTTTTTGGCACTATAAACAGTTTTCTCATATCCCCTCAAAAAAGATATCATCCCTCTCCAAAACTCATTTAAGACCACTTATTTCCCTTTGCCTTTTGTTACATTACAATTCATATATTTGAACCTTTATGGTATACAAATTAGAGACCTACAAATTAACCCAAAAGTTTTTCATACATAGTGAAAAGTGATTCCTAATTGACCAAGTGTACACAACATTTCATTCATAGAACCAAAAACTTCAATAGAATTTATATCACTTTAATCTTACTCCATACATATATACATATACAAGTACAACCAAAGATTTCTTATTTTACTAACTCTCTCTGGTCTCCAACTTCGATCTCACTTAAAGGCTTATGAAAACACTAAACTAAGAACTAAACAAGTTCTCATAATGAACAACAACATTAACAACATGAAGCTGGTGATGCAAAACGAGTACTTACTAATTTACAAAGAGATCTACTTACGAAAAGATCGGACATTACCCGCTAATTTCGATCCCTATTCATCAATGAAAACATTAGTTTCATTTCTTAAAGAGGTCGACTTTGTTCAATTGTCTTCTCCAACTTTCGACATTAAAGCAACCTTGAGCTGATCATGATTGAAAAACTGGCTTCCCATCTTCACAGTAGCTTGTTGAATCATCAAATCATTCACCACGGATAAACTAGCGTGATTCACTTCCAAATCCAATTCCTTAAGCGCTTCCATGAATCTTGCACCGGGATGATTCTTCTTGCTACATTGTACACGTATCATCACATCCCAACCTATGATCTTCACATCAATCTCCATTTCTATAGAACTCGCCGTATCTTGATTCGAACATTTTCGATCTTTCGCCCTCGACCCGCAGCTTTTCCCGTTTCCTTCCTTGCTCATCCCATCTAGCTGCTTCTGAATCTCTTCTTTATCAGATTCCGCTTGTTGCAGCTTCGATTTCAGCTCGTTGATATACGAAATGGCGTCTCCAAGAAGAGAAGCTTTGTCCATTTTCGAAACATTAGGAACCACAGCTCTCAAAGAGTAGAATCTCTGGTTTAGCTTCTCTCTTCTCTGTCTCTCTGCTTCTACATGATTCAATGGCTCTTCTCTTCCGTTCGCTGGTTTTCTTCCCCGTTTCCTGGGTTTCTTCTCCGGTTCAACAACAATCGCTTCCTTAACCACCGATGCTTCGAGATCGGAATGATCCGAGTCGCCGGATTTCGCGGCGGACCGAACAACGGTGCTGAAAGAAAGCATTCCTTCGTCGTTGTTACTCCCTTTCGAAACAGGAGATCTCCTCTTGTTACTCTCCTCCGCCATAAAACTTAGGGTTTCATTCGATTTCATCATCCGCGACGACCCATCTTGAAAGTTCCCGTTTTGATTCAACCCAGAACTCGAGAAATTCAAATCTCGCTCTACAAGCGACGGATTTTGTGGATTACGTCTAGGGTTTTCAATCGAGCTCTCGTTCTTCTCAAGCTTCGAAATTTGATGAGAATCAGATTTGGAATTTGAATTGGAATTACTGTTGTTTATCGCCGGAGTTACCTGACCCGATTCGACTCCGGTGGTCGTCGGTTCGCTGATCCACAAAGCTGGATCGTTCTCTCCTTGATCCGGATTCAGATTAAAACCCCAAGAACACGCTTCTCCACCATTACCGTTGTTGAAATTGAAGAGATTATTGACTTTATCCATCAGATCTGAGCTTTGGCTTATCACTTCCGAAGAACCAAGCTCAACGACGCCGTTTTCCGCCGCGATACACACCATCGTCTGTAACCCGTAAATCTGCCCTTGACCCGCTCGCTCACAACCCGACCCGGTTAAAGCACCCGCCCCGGATAACCAAATCACACGAGAGTTTAAGAACGATTCTCCGGGAAGCCCAACGCCGTTCACGAAGCTCTGAGTCATCGATACCAAGAAGAACCACTCAGTATCGGTGACCTCTTCGTCGTTCGCTTCATCGGAAACTCCGATTCCGCCGGAGATTAACGAATTAAGCTCACGGATTACTCTTTTCCGATGCTCTTGCTCCGCCGAATTCGAGTTCGAGCTCTTCTTTTTCTTGTCTTTATCTTCTTCTCCTTTGTAGTACCCATCTCCCCAACCGAGAATCACTGTGTTATCTCCGGTAGAAGAATCGAAATCGTGTGAGATCTGCCAGAAGATCGCGTAAGTCCAGTTTTCGCCGGCGGATTCGATTAAAGCTTGGAGACGTTGTTGGAGAGTGTCTTCGTTGAATTGAGATAGTGGAGGAGGAGGAGGAAGAGATGATTGTGGCCAGAGCGTTGAGTGATTCGTTCCGATGAAAGCTTCCATCGCCGCAGACGCGTTATCGTCGGTGGCCGTTGACTGGTTGAGGAAGTAGTCGTTCATGCGAGCATCCGATGGAGAGAAAAGGAGGAATTTTTTCCGGTGAAAGTTGAAGACTTTTCCGGTCTGAAGAGAGAGAGAGAGAGGTGACGTGTTAGAGGAAAATCAAAAGAGGAAAAGCTAAGCAAATGGCGTTTAGTGATTGTTTGGAGAGGATTCTTGTACTATTTTAATAATTTTTTTAAAAAATGTAAATAATTGTTTTTTTAATAAAATAATCTCATAATTTGAGAGTTGCAACATATTATATGACAAAATTATATAAATGAAATCAGTATTTGCGAAAACGTAAATATTACGAATTAAATATTTTTGGTCCGTGCCAAAAAAAAGAGATTTTGGCCCAGTAATTTTTATATGATAATTTTCGCTTGGAACACTGTTTTGTACTCAAAATATTAAAATACGTTTGTGATCCATAATATGTCACAAATCATTTATTTTGTTATCTTTTTCTGTCGAAATTTTTTTTATGATCCAGAATAATTGGCGGCAAAACCATTTGTTTTGTTAGAAAATAAACTGAAAATAATAATTAATAGAATTCACCAATGAATCGATGTTTGATTTGCAATTTCAGTTTTTTTAAAACTACAATAATTTGGGTGGACATTCGGATCGAGAGTTCGGATCGGATATTTCAGATTTAGGGATTTAGATACTGATTGGGTATTTTAAAATTTTGGATCGGGTTCGGTTCGGGTTCGGATAATTTAGGGTATTTTCTTTAAGATCATAATTTTTTTCGGATATGGTTCGGATTCGGATCCGAAAGTATCCAAAAGTATCCACAATACCCGAAGAACCCGAAATCCGAGACAAAACACAAAAACATGAATATTCATTTCAATAAAACCAATATATTTTCGAACCAAAAGTATCAAAAATACCCGAAAAATCTAGATAAAACAAAATAGGTGTATTCGATATACCCATAATGTCGAAAATATACTTAAAATACCCGAAATACCAAAAAAAAAAAATTAATATATTCAGGTTTATGATTGTAATTTTGGGTATTTGAGTTATATCAAGTCTAAATATAATTAATATAGTTGGGTATATAATTACACTTCGGGTATTTCAGGTATCTATTCGGTTCTCGGTTCGGTACCGGTTCGAGTATAGGAATTCAGGATCCGTTCGGGTATTTGGATAGATCTGAAACCCTTTCGGTTTGGGTATTTTTGGTTCAGTATCGGTTCGGATTTTTGGATCCGGATGTTTTGCCTAGTCCTACTACAATTCATGGTTGATCTCGCAAAAAAACATTGGGGCTTTTGCATGAGATAATTGCACCCACAATCACTTTTTCAAAGTTTTCTTACGTTATTGGCACTTTTTGTTTTTTTTCTTTGTCTTTTTCGGTGTCAAATGACGATTTTGCCCATGTTTCCTATTGGTCTTTGAGTTGTACACCATTGATTCGGGTAGTACTGTACATAGGTACGACTGAAAAGTCAAAACGTGTATAGTACAATAAGTGTTAGTTTCTCAATTAAGTTTAGAAAGTGCTAAAAACTTTATAAAATTTTCAAAAAGTGAATAAATAGCCAAAAATCCCCTTTTGCATTCAGTCATTTTAAAAAAGTTTAATAAAAAATTTAGCATTTGATGAAAAGTGGTGCGAAACTAACATTTTATGTACGGTACACGTGATGACTTTCCAATCTTACCCATGTACAGTACCGCACTTCAATTATATACAATATACAAACCAATAGAAATCAATGGCAAAATCGTCATTTATAATAAGATAAAAATAAATAAATATGAAAATGCCAAAAACTTAAGTAAATTTTAAATAAATTACCCTGAGTGCAAATATCTCAAAAATGTTCTACTCTTCCTCAGATTTTGTGGTCCGAGTTTTCCCATTATACAAAACAATTGATTTAATTAATGACAATGATATTTCCCTCGATTAAAGTCATATTCGATATTTTATACAAAAAATCATAATGGAACTATCTTATGTAGCCCACTTTAATTGTTTGGGTCCAGACTAGGCCAAGTCATATCTGCTTTTCATGATTTTCTCACCATTACTAACATTTATGTTTATAAAAATCTTTTTTTTTTATAAAAATATTTTGATAACTTTGTTATATAGTGGATATAGTATTCTTTTAACCGTATTCTTTTTAACCCCGCAGTTTTTTTTACCGTTTTGCTAAAACTTTCATGATTGACAAATAAGTTACACATGATAATGACAGGAGCCATTAATAAAATATGATATCCACGAAAAAGGAAGAAAAGTATTCAGTGAAAAGGACATAATAATACAATATCAAATGGTTAATCACGGTGGCTAAATATTTGCACCACAGAAAAAAAAAAAAAAAAATCACGGTGGCTAAAATGCTCCACTTCACGTGTTTCTCGTTGATGATGTAACTTACAACAAACTTTAATCCACTAATCAATTAATCATAGACTAACATAATAAATTATTTTTATTCCTTTACGTTTTGGCCAGTTTTGCAAGACGTAATCATGTCACTGAACACAATGTATCAAGTAAAGTTTTTGTTGAGAATTATATGTAACACCAGTACGCCAATAAATAAAAACAAAACACTTTGAACATCATTTTTTGTTTAGTACTCTTCTCCTCCCCGTAGAGTTTGGAGCTTTCCTCCAAAATAAATTTTTCTCCTCGATATCTTTTCATAAAATCTCATCATTTCTTTACGCAAAACTATCAGTTTATGACAATTTTTTCTTCTTCTTCCCATTCCACCGAATGTTTCCAAAAATGTTTACCTCTATAACTCATTTCCCCCACCTCCCCATCATTACCATTACTTTCCAAAACTTTTCAACCTGCAACAGCAAATCTTTCGCACCTTGCTTACGAACATTAACCTTAAGAAATTTCTTTGGCGAATCAAAATCATTTTCTTGTTGCTAATGGATGATGGTTTAAACTCAGCATTGCAAGGGATGAACTTGGAAGAAGATGTCCCGATAGTTATCCCGGCTAGTGATAACTCCAGTTTATTGGAGAGAAGTAGTCAAAGTCTGATGGGTCGACTCTTGAATCCGGAGTGCCAAAACATGGCAAGAATGCTGAGATCTATGCCACAGATTTGGAGAATCTATGAAAGAGTTCGAGGGGTTACGTTAACAAGCGATAGTTTCCAATTCATTTTTGAATGGGAAACTGATCTACTCATGGTGATGAAGACAGACCTTTGGAGCTTTGATGAATGGGGAATGGTGATGGATCGATGGGTGGAAAACCCTCCATCAAAATTCCTGAAACAAGCTCCTCTGTGGATCAAGCTTCACAAAATCCCGGTTAACTACTTCACGCTGGACACCATCGGTCTGGTGGCTGATGGCCTTGGTCACGCCAAAGAAATCGCTTACGATCCAAATAAGTCCTTTCTACAGGCGGGGGTTAGAGTTTTAGTATCAATAAATCTGGATAACCCAGTAAGAGATACAAAATCAGTGACTCTGCCTCATGGTGCTTCAGCTTTAGTGGAAGTGGAATATGAAAAAAAGTCAAAAAATGCTTTCATTGCTTTCGGCTCATGCATGAAAAACAGATATGTCCATTAATACCAAGAAACAGAAGAAGAAGCAACTTTGCGATGCCAGCCCAAGAATTTCCGTATCCTACATCGGTATTGCCGCGCCAACATCATACGAACCTTGCATAGCAGATTATGCCTCTTCTTGCACCTTCTATTCCGCCTGGTTTCGTGCCCATACCTAACTTGGTGGCTACAAAGGTTTTTGAGCAAATGCGTATTTATATGCACTGCGCTGACCCGAATGAACGACTATTACGAGAGGCAAAGATGAAGAAAACACTCAACGAACTTTCAAGAGACCCTGCTGCCCAACGATCTTATCTCCGTCTTAAAACGCCTCTCAAACTGACGATGGTCACAAACAACAAAGCTGATATTGAGGAGATTATGGCTCCCATGACTTGGACAAAGGCAAAGGTCATGTCCTCATCTATGATGATGAGTTTTCCAGACTTAAACGCATAAGTCAATACGGAACAAAAACGGTATCATTTGTTCCTGACCACTCTCTGGCTAATGACTACGAAGCTGAGCAATCATCAACTCAGAGTCTATTGTCTCCTCTCTCGCTCCCAGATACGTCGGTCTTTAAGATAGGGAGATCTGAAAAACTCTCATCGTCAGGTTTTCTGGGAATGAGAAAGAAAGAACGCAAATGTCCTTCGGCTTGGAAAAGAAGATCCAGACCTCCGAAAAAATCTTCCATCGGATAAGGAAAGGACTGAAGGATCCTCTAAGAGGAAACCTGAAGATTCCCAGAAGGTGCCTACAAACAAAACCCCCAAAACCTCTGAAGAAACGGTGGCTTCCGATTTGAAGCCGTTGAATCCCCAATGAGCATACTGAGTTGAAACTGTCAAGGGTCGGGAAACACCGAGACAGTTCGTCGTTTACGGGAAATACGCAAATAGCATTTTCCCAATTTTTTGTTTCTCATGGAGACTAAACAAAAGCAAGGTTACATTTCGAATTTGAAATCGAGTTTGGGGTACGATGAGTTCATCACGGTTGAGCCTATGGGATTAAGTGGAGGCTTGGCTGTAATGTGGAAGAGTAGTTTTAAGGTTGAGATTATGTCGCTTAGTAACAAGATCATTGACCTCAAGATCAAGATAGGTTCGTTAATCTTCTTTCTGTCATGCGTCTATGGGGACCCAATGAGAACAGTAAGACAAGCAGTGTGGGAGCAACTCTCATATGTATGGATAGAGACGAAGCGTGGATAATGAAGAGAAGCTGGGTGGTCCAGCCAGACATGAGTCAACGTTCTGGAACTTCAAAAATATGGCTGAGAACTGCAAAATAAAAGAGATAAGAAGCTCTGAGAATCAATTTCATGGGCTGGTTGGAGAGACAAAGTTTGGATTCAATACCGGCTTCATATGAGCTTTGGAAACGATGAGTGGTTCCAATTATTCCCAAGGTCACAAATGGAGTATATGGAGATGAGAGCATCTGATCATCGGCCCATTATGATCCGATTTGCTTTCGAAAGGGATGAATCGAGCAAAGGTCGATTTTATTTTGACAAGCGAATGCTCGATAAGGAAGGTATTGAAGAGGTAATACAAAAAGATTGGCTGGGAGTTGGATCCGATGGAGATATTAATTTAATGGAGCGTATTACCAGATGTCGAAAAGAACTATCAAAGTGGAAAAAGTCAACAATTACGAATTCTCTTAATCGTATTCAGAGACTCAATCTCTTGCTAGAGAGTGAAATCGAGAAAGTGTTCCCTGATCCGGCGACTATGTACCGAATAAAAGTGGAGCGAGCAAGAGCATACAAAGACGAAGAGGTGTTTTGGAAACAACGAAGTTATGATCAATGGATTAAAGTTGGAGATATGAACACCAAATTTTATCACAACTGTGTTAAAGGGAAGAAAATTCAGAACCAAATTCTAATGCTAAAAGTCGATAATGATATCGAAATTTTTTCAGAAGAATCCAAAGGCAACATTGCCGTGGAATATTTCAGAGATTTGTTCATGAGCACCAACCCTCATGACATGGATGCTTTGTTCGAAGGATTCAAGGGCCGAGTTACAACGGAGATGAACATGGATTTAATTGCCCCGATTACAGATGAGGAAATTAAGCGAGCTGTTTAAAGCTCTATGGTAATGCCTCATGTCAGACTATTAACTACCTCAAATAGTCGATAATTTTTGGAGNCGAAGAGGTGTTTTGGAAACAACGAAGTTGTGATCAATGGATTAAAGTTGGAGATATGAACACCAAATTTTATCACAACTGTGTTAAAGGGAAGAAAATTCAGAACCAAATTCTAATGCTAAAAGTCGATAATGATATCGAAATTTTTTCAGAAGGATCCAAAGGCAACATTGCCGTGGAATATTTCAGAGATTTGTTCATGAGCACCAACCCTCATGACATGGATGCTTTGTTCGAAGGATTCAAGGGCCGAGTTACAACGGAGATGAACATGGATTTAATTTCCCCGATTACAGATGAGGAAATTAAGCGAGCTGTTTAAAGCTCTATGGTAACGCCTCAGGTCAGACTATTAACTACCTCAAATAGTCGATAATTTTTGGAGCAAAGGTGGAAGATCAAACGAAAGAAGAGGTGAATCGTACATTGGGTATAGATAAAGAAGGAGGTGAAGGCTCATACCTAGGTCTTCCTGAATGCTTTAGTGGCTCCAAGCGAAAGTTACTAAATTTAATAAGAGAAAAACTTCAATCTCGCCTCCAAGGGTGGTTTGCAAAAGCTTTATCTCAGGGTGGGAAAGAAATCTTACTCAAATCAGTGGCTCTAGCTCTCCCGGTATATGCGATGTCTTGTTTCAAATTGTCGAAGGATCTTTGTACGAAGCTGACAAGCGCGATGACAGAATTCTGGTGGAGTAGTGGAAATGATCGCAAGAAAATTCCTTGGGTAGCCTGGGCGAAATTGTGTAACCAATCTCTCCTTGCTAACCAAGTTTGGCGAATCTGGAATCAGCCAGACTCTCTCCTAGCAAGGGTTCGAAAGAGTCGATATTTCAAAAAATCCTCGATTCTAGAATGTGGAAGCGGAAGTCGCCCTTCTTACACTTGGAGGAGTATGCTCTACGGGAGAGATCTGATCAAACAAAGGTTGATTAAATCTGAAACGACCACACTCCTTTTTTTTTTTTTTTAAATTTCCAGAATTAATTAAACAACACAAGGGTTAATTAAACAGCACAAGAACAAGTTCTACAGCTTACACAAGCTAACAGTTCTAGAACAGCAAAAGCAACAACAATAACAACAAAACCCCGGGNCGGGCGTTACAAAATCTATCGGTGACGGTAAAGATATTAAAGTCTAGACATAAAACTGGGTAATAGATCCTCTTCTGAGACCTCATATGTATCGTCAGGATAGCATCGTCGACCTAACTCTCTCAGTTTCAGATTCAATTAATGATTTATCTGGTCTTTGGGATGCTGTTCGTGTTCGACAGACATTTGAAGATCGAGATGCTGACTATATTATGAATTTCAAAACTATGAGGGCCCAAGGTTATTCGTTAATCTTGGGCTTCTAAGAAAATGGTGTGTATAACTCGCAGAGTGGGCTCAAGTTCTTGGAGACAGTTCAAGAAATCCAATCTCCCCCCCTCAAGAACCCTCCCACCGATTGAGAGGATGCTCTGGAGCAACCTATGGAAGATTAAAACCCTCCCTAAAATCAAACACTTCATGTGGAGGGCTCTGTCTGGTGCGTTGGCGGTCCGAAAACGCTTACAAACAAGAGGAATCCACATTGACTCAACATGCCCGGCCTGTGGCATAACAGGAGAAAGCATCTGCCATGTCTTGTTTACTTGCGGGGTTGCTAGAGAAATCTGGGAGCTCTCTCAGATCCCGATCTCTACCCCAAGATTTTCCAATAAATATTCATCACCTTCTCACTTGCAGTAAAAACCGTCTCATAAATAGGAAAGTATGGCTCTCCTTTCCTTGGATCTTATGGCAGCTATGGAAGGCAAGAAACGCTCTTATTTACGAGAACACAAGACTATTACCATTATCGATCTTCCCAAAGGCGAAAGAAAACGCTGACATTTGGTTTGAAGTCAGTGAACCTGAGGCTAATATTACCTCTCATGTAGATAGTCTGGATTTGAATCAAGTGAGATGGGAAAAACCTCCGAATGGCAGTGTCAAATGCAACATTGGAAGTTCATGGATCTTCGTGGATTTTACGAGACCATCACGATAACGCTATGTTTCATAGTCGTTCCTTTTTCCCCTGCCCATCGTCCAATTTACAGGCTGAACTCCTAGCAATTTACTGGGCTATTGAATGCTTGAGAAACCTGCAACAAAGGCATATCATTCTGGAATCCTCGTTTATTCAAGCACGTGCTGCTTTGATTCACCCTCAAAGATTCCTCTGGTTCAGCCTTGTTCTTAGCAACAGCTTCGCCCTCCTGCAATCCTTTGATTCATGGAGCTTGGTTCATGTAGCTAAAGACCGAAACAAGATTGCGGAAGTAATTGCTGCTAGTGCCACAACGGATCACCGCTACCAATCTTATATCGCTAGAAATGGACCTCCCTGGTATCTCATAACATTATGGCCGAAGCTTCAATATGACGATAGTTCTTCGATCATATTCATGTCAGTGTTTTTTTATTTAATCCCCTGTCCCAAATCAGTCCTCCTTGCCTTTCTCAAGGTTCTCTCTTATGTTGTGTGTTGTAAGGTACCTACTGGTATCTTGGTTTGTCTTTTTCGATTTTCTTCCCTTTTGAACATTCGTGTTTATGCTTATAGTATTTAATAAAACCCAACATTAAAAGAAAAAAAAAACTCTTTTAACAAATAGTCTACTCTCGTTACACATACACTTTTTGGATTTCATAAAAAAAATTATATGTTCTTTTATACAAAAATATCATAATCTGTTGTTTTTCTCTTATGACCTAGTTTCCAAGCACACATTTTCGTGCATACAACAAGATAAAGAAGATCATAATAATATTTAGCGGTTATAAGTTTCGAAAGGATTTTATCATCTTTACAAGAACAGAGCAGACGATTTGTTTCCATAAAGGCGATTAGTAAAGTTTTCTCTTTCATAAAGGCGATTCATCAATACAGTAAAGCTTCCATCGTTTTCTCTCCTCCGGCGGTCGGTATCTTGCCGACTATCAAATCCCGACCATCCTCCATGGGGAATAAGAAGAAAAAACCCAAGCCCATCATCCCTCTCAAGAGTTTTAGCCATGCCTCCCACGACAGCTCTTCCCGAGCTTCTTCAACTTCAACGCCGCTTGTCGTCTCTTAGTCAGCCTCTCCGGTCACCTCCCAAATTGCCGCCGCTGCATCACTGATCATCTCACCAGAAGTCGAGGTTCAATCGCTGCCTCCAGCAGCTGGTTCTCCAACCTCAAATTTTGTGCCAGAAATAGATTTGGTTTCAAAATCTCCTAAACCATGAATATCCTCATATCCAATTCTTGCAGACCTTGATTTACCTTCAGTTGTGCCTCATATTCGATCTTATGCAAGTTTAGTTAGAAACTCTTCTCGTCTTCAACGTATTGGCACTCCAACAGAGCACGTTTCTGGTGTACCCTTCATACTCATACCAGATGAGAATCTGGCTGCGGCAAAAGAAGAATTCAAGGAGTTTATCTTTGCCCAGTTTCNGTCGAGGTTCAATCGCTGCCTCCAGCAGCTGGTTCTCCAACCTCAAATTTTGTGCCAGAAATAGATCTGGTTTCAAAATCTCCTAAACCAGGAATATCCTCATATCCAATTCTTGCAGACCTTGATTTACCTTCAGTTGTGCCTCATATTCGATCTTATGCAAGTTTAGTTAGAAACTCTTCTCGTCTTCAACGTATTGGCACTCCAACAGAGCACGTTTCTGGTGTACCCTTCATACTCATACCAGATGAGAATCTGGCTGCGGCAAAAGAAGAATTCAAGGAGTTTATCTTTGCCCAGTTTCAAGGACATCCTCCAGGCATAGGTCGGGTAATCGGTATCGTCAATGGTCTATGGGCACGGACAGGACCAAAAATCATTGTCCATAAAATTGGAGCATGCTCTTTTCTCTTACGTGTGGTGAACCCTTGTACTAGATCCATCATCCTCAGTCGTAATCTGTGGAACATTGGAGGTGTTGCGATGTTTGTTGCTCCTTATTCTCCGAATGTTGATCCAGACAAACCACCTTTCACTGAGTCAGATGTGACTGTCGAGTTCTGAGGCATCCCGTACCTCATTTTCAACAAAGAGAGTCTCAGCCGCATTGCAACTGGCGTTGGTCATCCTGTTGGTCTTCATCCAGAAACAGAGCACAAGAAGTCATTTGAAGTGGCAAAGATTGTTGTCAAAATTAATCTCTTGAAGCCTTTACCCTCAAAGTTGGTCTCTGGATATAGGAATGGGAAGGAATTTGAAATTGCTGTCTCTTATCCGTGGCTCCCTCCTCAATGTGCAGATTGCAAGGAGTTTGGTCATAACTTTTCTCACTGTCTGAGAAATCCTGATCTTGTTGCTTTGAAGAGAACAAAGGAAAAGTTGAGGAGTAGGAGGCGGAGGCAGTCTCGTTCTAAGTTTAGGAATGACCGCTCCATAGCTTCACCCTCGAAGATTTGGGTTCCTGTCGCAAAGCCTCCCCTGGTAGATACTACATATACTTAAGTAGAGACACCTATCGATCAGGTGCTATCGCAAAAGTGGTCAAAAAGTGGTTGATCAAGTGTTATCTCAACAGACAAAAGCAAATACGCATGATGATGAATCTAAGCGTTCTCCAGACTCGTCAAAGAATGAAGTTGTCTCTGCACCACTAGGTAATGTTGACTCTGAAAATATTCCAGAAGAAGCTCCCTTCATCCTCGTTTCTCGGAAGAAGAGTGGTCGAAAGACCACACCATCCCATTAATCTCCAATTAGATGTTTTTTTTGTATGGAACATGCGAGGTCTAAACAGAGATACAAGACAAGCTATGACAATAGAAAAGATTTCCATACATAGACCCCTTTTTGACGCTTTTTTAAAGACACATCTACAACCAGTTAATTCAAGAAGAATTGAGCAAGTAATCCCAATTAGTTGGAATTATTTTGGCAACTTTGAGTGGAATTGAGCAAGCAATCCCAATTGATCCATCAGCTAGAGTGGTGGTCGTTTGGGATCCAAGAGTTTCTTTGATGATGTATAAATCTACAGCGCAAATGGTAACTTGTGGTATTTTCATTGAGGCACTGAATATCAGTCTAACGGTCTCGTTTGTTTACGCGTTCAATCAGGTTGAGCAGAGGTTTGAACTATGGGAAGAACTGGATTCTCTTCATTCTTCTACTCCCGTTTCTCGATCCCCATGGGCTGTGATTGGCAATTTTAATCAAATTTTGCGAGTATTCCAGCATTCTAATTACCTCTCCTCTGCAGTTGATACTAAAGGAATTGAGGACTTCGAATTGGCTCTTCAAGCAGTAAGCCTTTTCGAATCTCCTTCTAAAGGTCTAGTCTTTTCTTGGTGGAACAACAATGGCTCCAATCCAATCTCCAAGAGAATTGATCATGCTCTCATCAATGAGCATTGGGCTTTAGAAATTTCATCTGCTTATTCTGAGTTACTTGAACCAAAACAGTCGGATCACGCCCCTTGCTTATTTCATGTCCCATCTCTGGTTTGATGTGTTTGCAAACCGTTCATGTTCTTCTAGCACTTGGTTGACCATCCTCAATATCCAGAGATTGTCAGCTCTCATTGGTTTGTGGATTCGATTGAGGGTTCATACCAGTTCAAATTGATTAGGTCGCTCAAACTTTTGAAACTAGCTCTTCTATGTCTAAATAAATTGAATTTCAGTGGCATCTCCCAGCGTGTAAAGCATCAAGAGGCTGTTGTTACTACGTTATAAGCTAGAATCCTTACTCATCCTTCTCATGCAGTTGATGTGGAAGAGCATTCAGCTAGGGATTTATGGGAGTTTCTGCTACGAGCTTAGGAAAAGCTTTTCCGTCAAAAATCGAGAATCCAATAGCTTCATCTAGAAAACAGGAACACAGCTTTTTATCACAAGGTGTTGATTCAGTGGAATTCAAAAAATCACATATTCTTTCTAATGGATCAGAATGACAGGAAGCTTGTCTCAACCTCAGATATTGAAGACCATCGAATTTCTCCAAAATTTAATCCCTTTTCGCTGTTCTCCTTCTCATTATGAGGCTTTGCAGAAACATGTTACAAAAGAGGAAATCAGGCTCACCCTTTTCGACATGCCTCTTAACAAGAGTCCTAGCCCAAATGGCTTCTATGTTGAGTTTTATAGGGCTTCTTGGAGCATTGTTGGCCCTGAATTAGTGGCAGCGGTCAAAGAATGTTTCTTCAATGGAAAACTCATAAAGGAAATCAACAGTACAACATTGGCTCTAATTCCCAAGACCCCATCAGCTTGTAAGATTTCAGGTTGATAAGTTTGTGCAATTTGACTTACAAGGCAATCTCGAAAATCATTGCAAATCGATTGAAACCTCTTCTACAACTTTGCATTTCCCCGAATCAAGCAGCGTTCCTTAAAGGTCGTGGTTTGGGTGAAAATGTGCTGTTAGCTTCAGAGTTGATATGTCATTATCAAAACCCTGCAAATTCTAAGAGTAGCATGATCAAAGTGGATTTGAGAAAAGCATTTGATACAATGTGTTAGGATTTTGTTATCAAACTTCTATAGGCTCAACTCTTCCCTCTGTTGTTCATAACTTGGGTGAAGGAATGCATATCCACAGCAAGGTTCTCTGTTCTAATAAATGGTGAGCTTGCTGGATTTTTCAAGAGGAAAAAAAAGTTTAAGACAAGGTGATCCCTTATCCCCTATCTCTTTATAATGGTTATGGAAACTCTTTCTAGATTGCTGGAAGTTGCTGTGAGAAACAGAGAATTTAACCTTCATCCACGGTGTGCAAGCCCATTAGTCACTCATTTGTTATTTGCGGATGACTTGTTACTCTTCTCATATGGCTCTCGTTATTCAAATAAAAGATTGCTAGAGGTGTTATCTGATTTCACGTCTTATTCTGGATTGGATATGATCGCAGACAAATATGATATCTTCTTCTCAGGATTTTCGGAAATGGAAGTGACTTCTTTGACTGTGTTCTCGGGCATCAAGAAGGGAAGCTTCCCTACAAGGTATCTTGGCCTCCCACTCTCCCCAAAGAAGCTAAATTTTGTGTCTTTACAGCCTTTCCTTGAAAAAATAACAAACAAACTTCACTCTTGGACGGCAAAGTTCATTTCCTTTGCTGGGAAAGTAAGACTTATCTCATCGGTGGTGTATGGAATGGTAAATATTTGGATTCAAGTCTTTGTTCTTCCGAAGAAATTTTATGAGAAAGTGGATTCTTTGTGTTTTGCCTTTATGTGGAATAGC
Source organism: Eutrema heterophyllum (assembly GCA_002933915.1). Lineage (NCBI taxonomy): Eukaryota > Viridiplantae > Streptophyta > Magnoliopsida > Brassicales > Brassicaceae > Eutrema > Eutrema heterophyllum. The sequence continues at coordinate 1,258,556 of PKMM01023714.1, forward strand.
AAGACCGCCTCAGCTGCTGGTGCTCGTGTTGCTTGGGTTGATGTATGTAAGCCTAAAAATGAGGGAGGCTTGGATATCAGACTACTTGAGGATTTCAAAGAAGTCTTCCACTTGAAGCTTATTTGGTATCTTTTCACTAGATCTGGTTCTCTCTGGGTGGCTTGGATAAATGAAAATGTCTTCGGACGACAAAGCTTCTGGCTCTCTCCGGATAATGCTCAGTTCTCATATAGCATCAAATGTCTTCTACGCCTCAAGCCTAAGCTCCTACGTTTTCTGAAATGCACATTGAGAGATGGGAAAAGAGCTTCTTTCTGGTTTGACAACTGGACAGATTTTGGGCCATTAATTATTCACCTTGGAGAATCAGGTCCTTCGCAACTACGATTGCACAATGAAGCAAAACTGTGAAGCAGTGAGAAATGGAGGATGATGCTTGCGTTCTGCGAGGACTGATAAAGCGGAGAGCGTGCTCATTGCGTTGGCTTCTCGTCCAATTCCATTAGACTCGGCAGGCCAGGATAGTTATCTTTGGAAATCACCATCGGGTATCTTCACGAACACATTCTCCTCTAAAGGTACTTGGGATCAACTAAGGGATGCTTCTCAGCCACAAAATTGGACAAAATCAGTTTGGTTCAAAGAGGCGGTTCCTAGATTCTCCTTCTTTCTTTGGCTTGCTTACTTGGGAAGACTTCCTACGAGAGATAGACTCAGGCGTTGGGGTATGAATGTGCCTCAATCTTGTGTGCTTTGCTCTTCAGGTGAAGAATCCCATGACCATTTATTCTTTAGGTGCTCCTACCGCAAATCTATCTGGCTTTCATTATCATCGAGACTATGGCAAAATCCACCGTCAAATCTTCATGATATATCAGAATAGATTCCTCAAATCTTGCGGGATCCTAGACAATTCTCAGCCATTCTGGCAAAGCTTCTTCTTCAGGCGTTAGTGTACTCGATCTAGCGTGAGAGAAATGCACGAATCTTTACAAGGGTATTCTCTTTATCCTCCTCTATCAAAGCTAGCATAGACCGCATTATGCAGAATCGTCTAATCTCCTTCCCTCCAAAGGAACCCATTGTTGGTCCGTCTCTTCTAGAATTTTATTTTGGATGTTTGATATGTGTCATTTTTACATGTTTTAAACCCCTTATTCTAGTGTGTTTTGTCCCCATTCATACATTCTTTGTAACATATCCATTCATAAGTGTCTCATTTAGCTTTAGGAGTGTGGTTTAGAGTCATAGGTTGTGCATTTGCATGTACATACCATTTTGAGTCATTTTCAGGTACTCCTAGAGTTAGTAGGATGTGGAGAGCCGGCATGGAAGGACAACGGGGCAAGAAAGAAGAGGAAAAGATGACGAAGTCCCTGAGAAGCAGTTTTATCGGTCCACCGATAAAAGGGACCGATAGAATGCCCGTCTCGTGCCAAGAAAAATTGCACTTCCTGTGAAGGTTTTATCGGCCACCTGGCCGATAAACCCAACCGATAAAAAAGAAGATCACCAAGCCAAGGACGTCAAGTTTATGTCAAGTTCCTGTGAAGGTTTTATCGGCCACCTGGCCGATAAACCCAACCGATAAAAAAGAAGATCACCAAGCCAAGGACGTCAAGTTTCTGTCAAGTTCCTGTGAAGGTTTTATCGGCCACTTGGCCTATAAAACAGACCGATAAAGACGAAGGATGGAAGCCGAAGAATCGACGTTTCTGCAATCTGTTTTATCGGCCAAGTTTATCGGCCACTTGGCCGATAAAGGCAACCGATAAAATGAAGTTTTATCTTTCATAATAAAAAAAAAACATGACCCAGCCTCCAAAAACAGTTCCTAAAACGTGTTTTTCACTATTTGGCCCACTATCTCTTCTTCTTTGTCGGCCAGACCTGTATAATAACTGGTTTTAAGACCAGAAAAACCAACTTTTTATAACTTTTATCAAAAAAATCTCTTGAGAGAAAACCCTTGTTCTTAATAAAAGATTGGAAATCCTTTGAAGATCTAGTGAAGTTTTCTTCAATCTTTTTCTACTTTTCATCTTACTTTGCTTATGGCTTTCATTTGTATGGTTTATATTTGTGATTTAGTTATGTGTGAGTAGCTCTTTTAGGGTTCTTGGGTGAAGTAGATTAGGGTGATTCTAGGTTTGTTCTTGACGTTTAGGAGTTAGATTACTTGAAATCTTTGTTCATTAAGTGTTCTTAATGCTAGATTGACCTTGATCTAGTTGATCTAGAACCTAGGGAGTTTCATCACCCGGAAGGTGTTTGATGAAAGTCTTGAACGAATTTAATGAGTGCTTTTCATATCTTAGCCAACGGAAGTTGTAGTCTAAGGTGAATTGTGGCTATTTAGACTTGTGTTCATTGCTTGTTAGTCATAGAATCGCGAACGGACGTTTATGACGGTTTATGACTAAGAAAGGGGTTAATACCATGGACGTGGATTAATCTTTAGTGTGTTCTAAGGCCTAAGGAGGTATTTAGTCGAATGTTTGAGCATCTTGAATAGATTAAAGGATCACCCGAGTCGTTAACTTTACCCGAGAATTCGTTTGTTTAAATCGATATTAAACGTTCTCTTGATTACTTTGCTTCTCGTTTATTGGAATTGAAATTGTGTCCTGTCATTTATTAAATTTCTGTATGTTTCACTTGTTCGATAAAAACCCAACCCCAATTATCGCTTAGATTAGATAGCGTCTTGTATTCTTAGTGCGCCGTTCTTATTTCCTTGTGGATTCGATCCCAAAGTGCTGCAATGACATGCCATTAGATTGAGGCATTGTGCACAGTGGGTAATTGTGCGGACCGTAAAAAGTCCAACTATCAATATCGCGCCGTTGCCGGGGAAATTAGCAATAGCCATTAGGATTTGGATGCTATTTGAGACTAAGTTGTTACTAATCTTTTTCACTTCAATTTCTCCTCGTCTTGTTTAGGTGCATGAACACGAGATCAAGTGGAAGTGCAAATCTTGTTGAACGTGTTGACGACATCCGTGCACTAGAAAGAGCAAACACGAGAGCAAGACAAGAACAGGAGCGACACATTGAAAGGCTAGGTATAGAGGCAGTACAAGAACCTCCAATTGAACACCAAGAAGCTGCTGCACATGGTGTTGGTCACCAAGGTGTTGGTGTGAACCAAAACCACCCACCACGGCCGCCTAGACCCATTGGAGCCGGTGATGCTCCAAACACTCATGCTAACCGCCAAGGGATAACTCCACCACCGGTCGAAAACAATAACTTTGAGATCAAATCCGGTATTATCTCCATGGTGCAAGGCAACAAATTCCATGGGTTGGCCATGGAGGACCCATTAGACCACTTGGATCAATTCGATCGCATTTGTGGGATGACTAAGATCAATGGCATCTCTGAAGATGCATTCAAGCTGAGACTATTCCCTTTCTCTCTGGGAGACAAGGCACATCAATGGGAAAAGAACCTTCCAACTGGTTCAATCACCTCTTGGGACCAATGCAAGAAGGCTTTTCTTGCAAAGTTCTTCTCCAACTCAAGAACGTCAAGACTCCGTAATGAAATATCCGGCTTTATCCAAAGGAACAACGAAAGTTTTTGTGAAGCTTGGGAGCGCTTCAAGGGTTATACCATGCAATGTCCTCACCACGGCTTCTCAGATGAGTCTCTACTCAGCACTCTTTACCGTGGTGTACTACCCAAGTTTCGCATGCTACTTGATACAGCAAGCAACGGGAACTTCTTGGGCAAGGAAGTCAATGAGGGAATGGAGCTTGTGGAGAACCTAGCTCTAAGCGATGGGAATTACAATGAAGACTATGACCGATCTTCGAGAGGAGGCGGTGACTATGAAGATCAAAGAAAGAAAGAGATGAAGGTTCTTAACGACAAAATGGACAAGCTTTTGAATGCTTCTCAAAAGTCTGTCAATTTTGTGGGAGATGTTGATGGAAGCCAAGGAATTCAGTATGATGGGGAAGATGACAATGAGCAAGCGGAAGTCAACTACTTGGGTGGTCAAGGGGGCTACCAAGGTGGCTTCAACCCCAACTATAGGAATCATCCAAATTTCTCCTATAGGAGCAACAATGTGGCAAACCCTCAAGACCAAGTGTATCCTCAACAAAACACTCAAGGTCAAGGTCTCCAACAAAAGAGCTTCATCCCTTCCAACCAACAACGGACATTTGTTCCAAGGAACAACTTTCAAAGCAACCAAGGTGGGTTTCAACCTAAGCAACCATCTGCACCACCGGGTTTTGGACAACAAGGGCAAGCAAGCAACACCACTCCACAAGATAACGAAATGAAAACAATGCTTCAACAACTCTTACAAGGCCAAGCTAATGGAGCAATGGATTTGAGCAAGAAAATGGCGGAAATCCACAACAAGGTGGATTGCTCTTACAATGACCTCAACTCCAAATTCGAGGCATTGTCGTCTAAGTTCAAGCAAATGGAGGGTAAAGGTGTTTCTTCTTCATCACGACCTCAAGGCACTTTACCGGGCAAACCCGAAGCCAACCCGAAAGAGTTTTGCAATGCTATTACATTGAGAAGCGGAACAGAACTCCCCTCTAGGGAACTTCCAACAACGGAACTTAATGATGGCGTTGAGAAACAAGAAGAAGAAGTGGTCATTGAGATGAATGGAGATGAAGTAAATATGAAGAAAAAGACCAAGGAGACGCCAAAGAGAAAAGAGACTCTTTTCGTACCACCACCTTACGAGCCCAAGCTCCCATTCCCGGGCCGCTTTAAAAAACAACTCATGGAGAAATACAGGGCGATTTTTGACAAGCAAATGGACAAGGTCCAAATGACTATGCCCCTGGTTGATGCTTTCCTACTAGTCCCTCAATACAACAAGTTCCTTAAAGACGCGATCAAAGACAGAACGAAGGAGCTGGAAGGGATGGTAATACTTACCCATGAGTGCAGCGCTATCATTCAAAAGAAGATTGTGCCAAAGAAACTTGGAGATCCGGGAAGCTTTACACTTCCTTGTGCTCTAGGACCTCTTGCCTTCAACCACTGCCTTTGTGATCTTGGAGCAAGTGTGAGCTTGATGCCGCTGTCAGTTGCAAAACGCCTCGGTTTCACCCGTTACAAAGTCTGTAGAATATCTCTAGTTCTAGCGGACAGGTCGGTGAGACACCCAGTTGGACTACTTGAGGACTTGCCGATCATGATCGGGAATTTTGTGGTGCCTACCGATTTTGTGGTTCTAGAAATGGATGAAGAACCCAAAGATCCTCTTATCTTTGGAAGACCGTTCTTAGCCACCGCCGGTGCAATCATCGATGTAAGGAAAGGAAAAATTGACCTCCACTTGGGCAAAGACGATGTTCTTCAATTCGACATCAATGATGTGATGAAAAAGCCCACAATAGACGGTCAAGCCTTCTACATAGAGGCTATGGAAGAATTGGCGGATGAACTACTAGAAGAGCTAGCCTTGGAAGATCATCTCCAAGTGGCGCTAACTAAGAACCAAGGAGAACATGGGTTTCTTCATGCTGAGAGTGTTGAGTACGCAAGGATACTTGACTCGCACAAAGCACTTGTTGGGGAGAGTTCATTCTTGGAACTACAACACGAAGAACCTGTCGATTTGGAACACAATGCGAGTGCTTCGGATATTGACTTCATGAGTGCTTTGGATGTTGACCTTGATGACGAGCAAGAAGCTAGCAATGGTGAGACTAGCTTTGATGATGATTGGAGCGAGCTGAAAGCCCCAAAGGTGGACCTAAAACCGCTCCCAATTGGACTGAGGTATGCGTTCTTAGGTCCAAACGAGTCTTACCCGGTGATAGTTAATGATGAGCTTAGTGAAAATGAAATTGTCACCCTTTTGAAGGAATTGAAAAAGTTTAGGAAAGCCATTGGATATTCACTTGATGATATTAAAGGAATTTCCTCATCTCTTTGCACACATAGGATCCATCTAGAAAATGAATCGATGACTTCTATTGAGCATCAAAGAAGGTTAAATCCTAATTTGAAAGAGGTTGTCAAGAAAGAATTCTTAAGCTTTTAGATGCAGGGATCATATACCTTATCTCAGATAGTACTTGGGTATCCCCGATCCATGTGGTGCCTAAAAAAGGTGCAATTACGGTGATAAAAAATGAAAAAGATGAACTAATCCCAATTAGGACTATCACCGGTCATAGGGTGTGTATTGATTATCGAAGGCTTAACTCCGCCACTAGAAAAGATCATTTCCCTCTTCCCTTCATTGATCAAATGCTAGAAAGACTTGCAAACCACCCATATTATTGTTTTCTTGATGGGTACTCGGGATTCTTTCAAATCCCGATTCACCCTAATGACCAAGAAAAGACAACATTACATGTCCATATGGTACCTTTGCTTATCGAAGGAAGCCATTTGGACTTTGTAACGCACCCACAACTTTTCAGAGATGCATGACTTTGCGGTTGGCGCGGTTTTGGGTCAGAAAAAAGACAAGAAGATCCACGTAATCTACTATGCAAGCAGAACCATAGATGATGCCCAAACAAAGTATGCAACCACGGAAAAGGAGCTATGGCGGTAGTATTTGCTTTTGAGAAGTTCTGCTCCTACCTGGTTGGATCAAAGATCATGGTATACACAGATCATGCCGCCTTGAGACACTTAATAGCTAAGAAGGATGCTAAGCCGAGGCTTCTAAGGTGGATTCTTCTTCTACAAGAGTTTGACATGGAGATTAAAGACAAGAAAGGTATCGAAAATGGGGTAGCGGACCACTTGTCTCGGTTAAGGATTGAAGATGCAATCCCAATAGATGATTCTCTTCCCGAGGAGCATCTAATGCTCATGGAGATTTTGAAGAAAAGCTATCACACTGGGTTGAAACTCGAGGAAGCTAAAAGCTTGAAGGAGCAAGACTTGCCTTGGTACGCTGATTTCATGAACTATCTAGCTTGTGGAAGAGAACCACCAAACTTGGATAGCTACCACAAAAAGAAGTTTTTCAGAGACATCGCCCATTTCTTTTGGGATGAACCTTACCTCTACAAGCGGTGTTCAGATGGTCTTTACCGGAGATGCATTCCGGCCGAGGAGGTGAATGGCATATTATACCATTGCCACAGTTCGATCTATGGATGACACTTTGCCTCATTCAAAACCGCAACGAAAGTGCTCCAATCCGGTTTATGGTGGGCAAGTTTATTCACAGACGCTCACGCCTACATTTCGTCGTGCGATGCTTGCCAACGAAAGGAGAACATAAGTAGAAGGGATGAGATGCCCCAAAACCCCATCTTAGAAGTTGAAGTGTTCGACGTATGGGAAGTTGACTTTATGGGACCGTTTCCTTCTTCTTATGGAAACCAATACATCTTGGTAGCGGTTGACTATGTCTCCAAGTGGGTTGAAGCGATAGCTAGCCCGACAAACGATGCAAAGGTGGTTCTAAAACTTTTCAAGTCAATCATCTTTCCAAGGTTTGGGATTCCAAGAGTGGTGATTAGTGATGGTGGGAATCATTTTATTAACAAGATGTTTGAAAGCTTGCTCAAGAAGTACGGAGTCAAACACAAAGTTGCCACACCTTATCACCCTCAAACAAGCGGACAAGTAGAGGTTTCAAACCGCCAAATAAAAGCTATATTGGAGAAGACAGTGGGGAATTCAAGGAAAGATTGGGCCAAGAAGCTAGATGATGCTTTGTGGGCATACCGAACCGCTTTTAAGACTCCAATTAGAACCACACCATTCAACCTACTCTACGGGAAGTCGTGTCATTTGCCCGTTGAATTAGAGTACAAAGCATTGTGGACGGTGAAGCTCCTCAACTTTGACATTAAGACAGCCTCGGAAAGGCGTCTTATCCAACTGCACGAGCTAGATGAGACCCGTTTGGACGCCTATGAGAGCTCAAAAATATATAAGGAACGAACCAAAGCTTTCCATGACAAAAAGATTGCCAAGAAGAGTTTCACAGTTGGAGAACAAGTGCTGCTCTACAATTCCTGGTTGAAGCTGTTTCCTGGAAAATTAAAGTCGAGATGGACATGACCGTTCAAGGTTAAGGAGGTGCAGCCTTACGGTGCGATAACACTTTGGAACAAAACCGGTGGAGAATTCACGGTGAATGGACAAAGGCTCAAACCGTACTCAGCATCTGACTTCATAGAGGGGGAGACCTCGGTTTCTCTCTCTAACCCACCACCCGTCTGAAAAGGTACCAAACGTCAAGCATAGTGACGTAAAACAAGCGCACTCGGGAGGCAATCCCTAGGTATCATTTGTACATATGTATATATGTGTGATGTGTTTCTGTTTCTTTGATTTGTTTTCATGTGTTTGGAGTGTTTGTTTTCTGTGTTTTGGTCTCAGAAGCTCCCGGGCATCGAAAGACGTAATTCGGGAACAAAGACGTGAAACTCGAACTGACAAAGCATTTTATCGGCCAACAGACCGATAAAACGGTTACAAAACATCAAAGAAATATCAAGTCTTTGCCAACCATTTTATCGGTCACATGACCGATAGAGATGCTCGATAAAAAGGCTAATCCTCATGACGCATCTACTACTCTCTGGTGATGAACTTTATCGGTCCCCTGACCGATAAACCAGACCGATAAGATGGCCGATCTTCATGAAATATCTGTTTCTTCCTGGTAAGCTTCTTTATCGGTCACATAACCGATAAATCAGACCCATAAAGCGTCAACGCTTTCTTCCACGTTTCTGGAAATCGATTTTATCGGTCACATAACCGATATTCCGGACCAATAAAAGCCCGAGGTACGTTTTTCAATCCCAGATTTTCGGTTTAGAAACTAGTCATAAAAAAAAAAACCCTTTCCCCTTCTTCTCTCTCACTTTCGCGACACCCCTCTCAAGAACACATACCCAACTTTCGATTTTTTTCAAAGAAAAATCTCTTGGTTTTCCCTAATTTAAAACTCGATTTCACCTTTCATCAACTCCTTTGCACTTTTCGGCCATCAAATCCAAGGTATGAACATCAAATCCTTCTCCCTTCTCCAATTTCTTCAAGGTATGATCTTTTGCTTAAGTTCATAAAACCCCTTGAAAAGGGTTAGATAGGGTTCGAAATTGATTATTTATGTATGGGTTATGGTAATTAATCATTGAGTTGTGAATTTCATGACCTAATTACCGAGATTCATAAAGAAATTTGGAAATTTCACACTTAGGGTTCATGAAAACGAATTCTGAAAATTTTTGGGGAAATCCACAAATTATTTGGGCATTATGTTCCTTAGACTCAACATTGTTAAGCATGATCATTCCGGAATGATAGCTTGCTCAAATCCCCACTTAATTTCAGTTTTTGTTTTCTTAAAACAACTTTGATGTGTGTTGATAGAGTTGCAAAATTAGGATAAACTGTAGATTGCTTATCACTTAATACTAAAGAGCTCTAGAGAGCGGATTCTTGCTGTATATGTCGTTGCCTCGTTGTGATATTTATTGCAATTTTTTCCTTTTGAAGGAACTAATGGAAGGAACTCGTCGAAATCCTCCTCGCCAAGGGAAACAAGCAACGGGAAACACATCTGAAGCAAGAGGCTCTCGGGCATCGAAAGCAACGAGCTCCCGGGCATCAAAATCAACAGCCCCCAAGCCGACCGCTAAGTCTAGAGGCAAACGACATGCCGCTTCCAAGACACCACAAGCGGAGGAGCAGGTTCCGGAGTTCGAATCCGATGACGAGATGGGGTCCACGAAGGAAGAGATGAAGGATGCCAGGGCATTTCACTCTGTCAAGATGATGGCCACGCGAAGCCTTTCCCAAGGGCCGCTGATCACAATGGAGCTGTATGAGGAGATAACAGCGGTTCTTAATAACATGGGCCTAGGCTTCTTGGCAACTTACAGACCATTCACGTACCCGGGACTGACAAGAGAGTTTTTGTCAATGGTGGAGCTAAGTTACAAAACGAAGAGTAGAAAGAAACCAGAGGAAGGGCTTTTGACGTTCAAAATCCAAGCACAACCCTACCAGCTCTCGATCGAAACTATATGTGAGATCTACGGGTTCCCAATGCGTGGTGAGGTCAAGTTTCACGAGCCAAACAATATGCAAGAATTCTGGAGTATGATTGCTAAGGGAAAGTCAAAAAGAGTTTCACCTAAGCTTGCTTTCATCAGAAACCCGACCATCCGCTTTGTGGCAAAACTCCTATGCAACACCATATTTGCCCGATATGATACGAGCACAGTCCACCAAGCAGAGATTTGCCTCCTTTATCAAGGAGTGAAACCCTACCTCCGCGGATTCTTAGATCAACTGGGACACGGCGCAAACTTGGGTTGTTTGTTTGCAAAGAAGCTCACCAGTTGCCGTTCTTGGGTCCACACGACGACTGAACCTCAGCTTTTTATTGGCCGAATGCTAGTACCCATCTTCAATAAGATTGGCATCGATCTAACGACGGAGTACATTGAGCCAATCAGAGACCGCCTCGACCAAGCTTACCTCGCTAGATGTGACTTCATCAAAGACGTGGGAGACGAGTTTGTCTTCATGTACATGTACGAGACCCGCGAAGGAAGGAGGCGCCTAGTCAAGCTGCCAAACGCCGCCAAAACCACTCTCACAATCCAGGACAACATAATCTTCAACCACGAAGGAGACGCTGACGCACGTCCAACATCGCCAACAGTGGAACCCGTTCCCAGTCCACCGCGACAATCGAGAGTGAGCGAGAGAGAGCTGCTAACTCTCCCGTACCTGCGGATGAGGCCACAAACCGCTCGAGAGAAGTTTTTCTACAACTGCTACAAGGTACAACAAAAGATTAACAAAATTACTAACAGCAAACTTGAGTGGTTCAGGAAGAAACTGAAGAAGATGCTAGGGTATGTGTCTGATGACGAGGAAGTGGAACGAGACGACGACGAGGAAAATGCAGATGAGACCGGTAACGACGGAGCTGAGCACGACCATGACGGAGCACCAAACGAGTTCAAACAAGGAGAACCAAGCTCTGCATTCCCATAACTCCAAAAGAGAAGTTTTTCTAAACTTTGTATCACACAATTTCGTTTTATTTTCATTTTACTTTTGGACTTTCTGTGATGTTTTTCCATCTCTCTTTCTTATTTTCTCACCGAGACGGTGAGAAGTAAGTCCGGGGGAGGGATACTCGGTACTAATTAGTATTTTTATTTGTTTTGTTTTATCTTTTTGGCATTCATTTGCATTTGCATAAAAAAAAAAAATGACGGTTCTCATTTAGTTTATCATCTATCAATTTTTAGAATCGAGTCTAGAAACTTGTAGGATTACATTCATATGCATAGGAGACAATGACTACAATTTTCCTTGAAAAGAAACCGCGTGAACTTTGAAAGCATTGCCCTTGTTAATCGTATCATAACTCGAAAATTAAGTTATTAGTTGACGCTGGCTTAATTGTTATCCAACTCTAGATCAACTTGAACTTAATTTGGACTAAATACTCTCACTTTGGGGTTAGAAATGCATGATCATGGTTTTAAAAAAAAAATTCATTCGAGTTTTCTTATCCATTTTACCACTCTTGCTAACTCGAATGACCATTTTCATCTTTAAAGTGGTTCCATACCCTTACCCAATGCCTCCTTTAAAGCCAAGTAATTTTTCGATTGAGTGAGGCCTCTTTCCTATGCTTTCATGTGAAAATCTTTCGAGATAAGGAATGACGAGCCCTCTCTTTCATTAAGGCTAGTCTAGAGAATCAATAGACTAGTGTAGGAGGGGTTTGAAAAAGATTTGGGGTGATTGATGTTAATGGACTAAAAAAAAAAAAAAAAGATCTTGATACGAGAAAAGTCGTTAGATAGTCAAAGAAAATAAGCTAAAGCTGAAAAAGAAAAATAATATCTAGCGAGTAAAAAAAAAAAGAGAGAAAAAGGAAAGAAGAGAAAGAAGAATCAAAGCGGTTTATGATCCAATTTAACTTCTTAGAGTTTGTGATTTGGGATGTGCCTATTAAAAGAAAAAGTCAGGTCTAGGCAAAAATTTGAATGATCAAACAACTAAAAGGGTAGAGAAATGAAAGAGAAACTCGTATGCATCAATTGTTCCCAATCTCTACTGCTTTTGTGTAATGACTTGCATAAATTCTCGAGAAAAACCAAACACATTTGAAACCGTCTTTTTGTCAACTTAACTATTTTCCACCTAGCCGATTGATTGTGATTTTGACTCCCATTGTGAGACCGCACTTGAAACGAACTAATTGAATGTTAAAGAGTTGGTATGCATGATTGTGAGAAGATACTTTGGATTCGATTCAAGAGTAAAAGATTCGAGTAGCGATGAGTATGGAGAAGTTCGCTAGAGTATGAGCGATTTGTGCATTATGATACTTTTACCTAAGGACATAGTGTTCAAAGCTTTCATGTTTTTTCTTTTGGATATGTATCCCCATTTTCAAACCTCTCTCGGTTTCTTTTTCTTTGTTTGCTTGAGGGCAAGCAAAGGACAAGTCCGGGGGAGTTGATATGTGTCATTTTTACATGTTTGAAACCCCTTATTCTAGTGTTTTTTGTCCCCATTCATACATTCTTTGTAACATATCCATTCATAAGTGTCTCGTTTAGCTTTAGGAGTGTGGTTTAGAGTCCTAGGTTGTGCATTTGCATGTACATACCATTTTGAGTCATTTTCAGGTACTCCTAGAGTTAGTAGGATGTGGAGAGCCGGCATGGAAGGACAACGGGGCAAGAAAGAAGAGGAAAAGATGACGGAGTCCCTGAGAAGCAGTTTTATCGGTCACCAGACCGATAAAAGGGACCGATAGAATGCCCGTCTCGTGCCAAGAAAAATTGCACTTCTTGTGAAGGTTTTATCGGCCACCTGGCCGATAAACCCAACCGATAAAAAAGTAGATCACCAAGCCCAGGACGTCAAGTTTCTGTCAAGTTCCTGTGAAGGTTTTATCGGCCACTTGGCCGATAAAACAGACCGATAAAGACGAAGGATGGAAGCCGAAGAATCGACGTTTCTGCAATCTGTTTTATCGGCCACTTGGCCGATAAAGGCAACCGATAAAATGAAGTTTTATCTTTCAGAATCAAAAAAAAACATGACCCAGCCTCCAAAAACAGTTCCTAAAACGTGTTTTTCACTATTTGGCTCACTATCTCTTCTTCTTTGTCGTCCAGACCTGTATAATAACTGGTTTTAAGACCAGAAAAACCAACTTTTTATAACTTTTATCAAAAAAATCTCTTGAGAAAAAACCCTTGTTCTTAATAAAAGATTGGAAATCCTTTGAAGATCTAGTGAAGTTTTCTTCAATCTTTTTCTACTTTTCATCTTACTTTGCTTATGGCTTCCATTTGTATGGTTTATATTTGTGATTTAGTTATGTGTGAGTAGCTCTTTTAGGGTTCTTGGGTGAAGTAGATTAGGGTGATTCTAGGTTTGTTCTTGATGTTTAGGAGTTAGATTACTTGAAATCCTTGTTCATTAAGTGTTCTTAATGCTAGATTGACCTTGATCTAGTTGATCTAGAACCTAGGGAGTTTCATCACCCGGAAGGTGTTTGATGAAAGTCTTGAACGAATTTAATGAGTGTTTTTCATATCTTAGCCAACGGAAGTTGTAGTCTAAGGTGAATTGTGGCTATTTAGACTTGTGTTCATTGCTTGTTAGTCATAGAATCTCGAACGGACGTTTATGAGGGTTTATGACTAAGAAAGGGGTTAATACCATGGACGTGTATTAATCTTTAATGTGTTCTAAGGCCTAAGGAAGTATTTAGTTGAACGCTTGAGCATCTTGAATAGAATAAAGGATCATCGAGTCGTTAACTTTACCCGAGAATTCGTTTGTCTAAATCGATATTAAACGTTCTTTTGATTACTTTGCTTTTCGTTTATTGAAATTGAAATTGTGTCCTGTCATTTATTAAATTTCTGCATGTTTCAATTTGTTCGATCAAAAACCAAAACCAGATATTCGCTTAGATTAGATAGCATCATGTATTCTTAGTGTGTCGTTCTTATTTCCATGTGGATTCGATCCCTAAGTGCTGCAATAAAAAGACCATTAGATTGAGGCATTGTGCACAACGGGTAATTGTGCGGACCGCAAATTAAAAGTCTAATATCAATGTTTTACTCAACCGTTGTAATTTGCAACTGGTATTGTCTGTTCAATTGTTTCTCTCCCTTAGGAGCTTTTGTGTAAGTATGTAGAATATTAGTTTGTTTCGGTTTCTCTTTTTTGGTAATAAAATTTAACATTAGGATAAAAAAAAAGGTTTCGAAAGGCTTAAACGACAATTAAAGTATAATTTTTTGGAGTTAGGGTTTAAGCTAAAGTTTGTGATTAGCCGATTAAAAATTTATGAATTTTGACGAGGTTTATGATGGTATTTAGGATTTAGATTTTGGGGTTATGGTTTAAATTTTGCGATTTAAAATTTACATACAAATAAATGACGATTAAAATGAGAAAAATGAAAAATGTTTTTATTCAATAAACACATAAAAATTTCTAAAACTTTGTGAAAATATTGGAAAACTTACGAACATTTCCTAAAAGTTGTTAAAGAATATGTGATATTATTGAAAAAAATATTTGTATACCAAAAAAAAAAAAAAATCCGGTTATATTTGAAGAAATGTCTAAAAACAACAACTTTTCACTTGTGTTTGGTGGGCCATTTTCTTTAAAGAACGGGCTTATTTACTATTGGGCCAGATAAGTCCTTTTTAGTTTAATATTGATCCGCTAATCTAATATGTTACACAACAACAAATCATAAACTTAAATAAATACATTTACAGGTTTTAGAAGAAAGGAAAAGGAAAGAAAAAAAAAACCCAAAAATTTCTCTGCTTTGAAGAGTTTGATCCATCGTCACTACTTTCTTAGATTTTCCAGATTCTGGGTATCTTCGTTTATCTGTTAATCTCTTTGGATTTGTAATCAACGATGGCGACTGAGAATCACACCGACAAGAATGTTGTTTTCAGAAAACTAAAAGCAAAATCCGAGAACAAGGTGTTTCTCCATTTGAATTTGTGTGTGATGTCGATCAGATCTAGAGCTAATTCGACCTAATCTCCGATTGATTTCTGATTTTGTTTCTTAGGTGTGCTTCGATTGTAGTGCGAGGAATCCAACATGGGCTTCGGTTACTTACGGTGTTTTTCTATGCATCGATTGTTCAGCTGTTCATCGAAGTCTCGGTGTTCATATTAGCTTCGTGAGGTAAAGCTTTGGATTCTGAGGAACACAAATTCTAAAAAAATCCAGCGTTTAGTTGAATTCTCTAGGCTTAATACAACTTCTGGCTAGGGTTTAAGCTGTGATCCAACTTATGCAGGACGACGTTGAACTCTTTTTTTTTCCCTTTGACCATCCTATTTATAGCATTTTCACTTTGTTGTAGATCTTTTGGTTGATTATAAGATCATAATCCCGATAAGCATGGTGTTCTTGTACCTTCCAATTTTATGGACCTTTGTTGATTGTTTTCTTGAGATCAGATTGATGCAAATTTTCATTCCATTAGGTTTTTTTTTTTAAAAAAGACAATTTTGATTTATGTAGGTCGACGAACTTAGACTCGTGGAGTCCTGAGCAGCTAAGAACAATGATGTTTGGTGGAAACAACCGAGCTCAGGTGTTTTTCAAGCAACATGGATGGAATGACGGTGGTAAAATCGAGGGTAAGTACACTTCAAGAGCTGCTGATTTGTATAGACAAATTCTCGCTAAGGAAGTTGCTAAAGCCATGGCCGAAGAAACTGGTTTACCGTCATCATTCTCTGTTGCTACTTCTCAGCCAGCGGAATCATCTAATAACGGGTTTTCTACTGAACCTCCAACAAAAGAGAGTCCTCCAGTTAAGCAAGAAGCAACTGGTGTCTCGTCTTCACCAAAAGCTTCTCAGACAGTTGTGGCGAGTACGTTTAAGAAACCTCTTGTTCCTAGAAAGACAGGGAAGACTGGTGGTCTTGGTGCTCGTAAGCTTACTACTAAGGTAAAGATTCAGTTTTCTCAAGAGTTAAAGTGGGGCTCTCTTCTCTTGGTTTTGATTAGATTAGTCTGTATTGTTATGCAGCCAAAAGAAAACCTCTATGAGCAGAAGCCCGAAGAACCTGTACCGGTGATTCCTGCTGCGTCTTCGACTAACAACACATCATCAGCAGGATCATCATTTGCCTCTCGGTTTGAGTACTTCGATGAGGAGCAATCAGGTAGGCTAAGTGGTACACGCGTGCTTAGCCATGTCGCTCCACCAAAGTCATCAAATTTTTTTAATGAATTTGGAATGGACATTGCTTTCCCCAAGAAATCAAGCTCAAGCTCATCCAAAGTTAGTAAAGAAAGTTGCATATTTTAACAGAATCCAAGAAAGAGATAGAATTCAAATCCCAAATCCTCCTCTTTGCTTAACTTTATCATCTTACTTAGGTTGAAGAAACAGATGAAGCAAGAAAGAAGTTTTCAAACGCAAAATCGATTTCCTCTGCTCAGTTTTTCGGGAATCAGAACAAAGATGCCGATCTGGAATCAAAAGCTACACTTCAGAAGTTCTCAGTATTGTCCCAAACCAATCAAACTGTATATAAGTTTTCTCAAGTCTCATTGTTCATACATAATGCGATTGCAAAACTAACAGGGCTCTGCAGCTATTTCAAGTTCTGATCTTTTTGGACACGGACCAGATGATTCCAACATCGATATTACTGCAAGCGATCTCATCAACCGGATTTCTTTCCAGGTAAATTTCTTAGTAAGAATCAATTTCTACAGCTTTTTCGTAACTCTTTTCTTGATTTGACTTGTTTCCCCTCCACAGGCGCAACAAGATATGTCATCTTTTGTGAACATAGCGGAAGAAACGACGAAGAAGCTTGGTACATTGGCCTCGGGTATATTCAGCGATCTCCAGGATAGAATGCTGTGAGAAACATACAAAGATCTTGCCTTCTGATTTACATAGAGAGAAAGCCTTTCATTTGCTTCTCTTAGATGGAACACATTGTCGGATATAAAAGTAAAAAAAAAAAAAAAAAATTTGTTTTCTGTTTTAAAGTAAAATAACACATAATATTTCCCCCCGAAACTCAAATATATTTGGCAATTGCATTTGCAACTATAACCAATGATGGTAAAAGATAACACATAAATGATGTTAAAAAACTTTTTTCGTTTGCTGTCTCGTTTTTTTTGTTTTTTTGTTTTGTTTTGTGTGTGTGTGTGTGTGGCAAGATTTCTTGATGATTGCTTTTTAGAGTTTAAGAAACTTAATGAATTAAGTAATCATACATTAGGATTAGACTCGACCATAAGCTCTTCAGGCATTGACTAATCTGTAACCGACTGCTATTTTTGATGTTTTTTATATTCGTAAAGTGATTTCCTTTAAAAAAGCAGATAATGCTCGATCACCAAAAGCTTACACAACTCAAGATTACCTGACTTGTAGTGTTAAAAGCATAAGCCTTTCTCAGGACATGGGGAAGCTTTGGAATGATTTGTTATGATCTGTCAAAAGAGACGAAACTATTAGTTCCGAGGACATTCTCACAAAACATTTATATTATTAAAACAGAAATATTTTTGGAATCTGTTTTCAAATATTTTAAAAAATATATATATATATAACATGTTGTCAAATAAGTATTAAACATGTTGACAAACATTTATTAAATATTTTATAAATTTTAAAATTACAAATTAAACATATTTGAATTCATAATACTTAAATTAGTTTTTATTTCTCATTTTATATTTTATATATTACAAAAACTTTATCATGTGCGGACGCGTATGTTTAGAATCTAGTTATGTGACTGAAAATATCGAAATATGAAAACTATTTTACATGAAAGNGTTGTGCTTGCTTTAGAAAAAAAAATAATAATAATCGATGTGTCATATAAATAAATTGCATAAAGATTAAAAAGAAAGTTCGTAAAAGAAATAAAAAAATATTATAAATTAATAAAATAAGCTAACAATAAACTAATTTTCTTTCCTTCTTCTTCTAATAAAGGAAAAAAATAATTATAATTATAGTTTAGAAATCAAGTTAGAAATACATCTGGTTTTGTCAATTGAAAACTGTTTAAAAAGGGAAAAAAAAGAAAAATCGGTCAAAGAGTCTCAAAGTCAAAATCCGATGCGAACCATGGTTGAGTTAACCATACATTCATACTGTATAGAAGTAAACAAATCCAACGTTTAAGTTGAGTTTACAGTTTACTCTGGAAAGAAGTAAAAAAAACCTGAAAAAATGGCGGCATGATTTTCCCTCCCAATTCAAACCCTTCTTATGGACTCAATTCCAGCTTCCCTCCAAATCGATTCGCTCTTCTCCAAAATCTTTCCCCTTTTCGGTATCCTGCTCCTAAATTTCGAAAATTTCACAAGGTTTTGGAGCCAAATTCGAAAATTTCTCCTTCCATTACTTACGGATCGATCTACGAGTAGTAGACGACTTCTCCCAAATCTAAACCCTAGCTTCTTCTTTTCCTCTTTGCTCTCTTCCTTGAGAGAAATCGATCTGGGTTCGTCGCCGGATACGTTGTTAATGGCGGAATTTCTCAATTCGAGTGATCCTGATCCACCGCCATCGCCTAATAACGAAAACCCCGTCAAAACCCTAGACGAGTCTTCACCTACCGCGCCGATTCGAGCTCTTGTTGCTCACTCGCTCGCTCTCTCGTCACCGATTCGCCAGATTCAGAATCAAGCTTCTCCTCCGGCGAAACCCTTAACCCAGATTCAAAACCCAGATGAATCTTCCTCTTCTCCGTCGGATAAAACCCTAGTTACGCCTCCTTCAGTCGATATGGAGGAAAGCGAGTGCAGAGATTCTCAAATCATGCCACAATCTCAGATTTCGCCTGACGACAACAAAATTCTCCAGATCGCGAGCACGTCATACTCCCTCGACGCCAACAGAGACTCGTACAATCTCCCACCAAGGAGATACATAGCGGGTTTTGACTATCAAAGCGACGATGATCTCAAGATTGAGACCACAAAACCTGTAGAATTCTCATGGTCGTCTCTGAAGAATGAACCCACCGGTGTTGTATGTTCCTTTTTCCTCCTAAATTCTAATTTTTGTTTTTGGTACCAATTTTAGATTTCATTCATCATTTTGATGTTTAAAACAATTTCTTCAGGGTGCTGGATTAGATAATTCAGGCAACACTTGTTTCATAGCTTCAGTGTTGCAGTGCTTCACTCATACTGTGCCTCTTATCGAAAGTCTCCGCTCATACATACATCAAGACCCTTGCAACTGTAAGACGATTGGTTTACGCCGTTTTTATCGTCTGATGTTAGTTGGTGCCTTGATTGTTCATAGTCTTAATCTTGTAGCTCATTTGGATTCGCTTTATGCTGTTTTATAGTCTGATTTTAGTTGGTGCCTTCATTGTTCATAGTCTTAATCTTATAGCTCATTTGGATTTTTCAGGTGGCAATGAGAAGTTTTGTGTAATGCAGGCTCTCCGAGAGCACATTGAGCTTGCTCTGAGGTCTTCGGGAGATACTTTAAGGATTGATTGGTTTCGTGATAATCTGAATTGTATCCTTCTCAACTCTAAGATTTTGGTTTTTTTCTTTTGTTTGCGTAACTTTGTGTTCGTGATTTCGTCATTTTGAATGATTTATCCTTAAACCACTACAGATTTCTCACCTGACTTTCAAATAAACAACCAAGAAGACGCTCATGAGTTTCTACAGTCGTTTTTGGATAAGTTAGAGAGATGTTGTTTGGATCGTAGAAATAAGCCTGGCTCTGTCTCTTCTCAAGATGGTAACATTGTTGACCATGTATTTGGTGGGCGTCTCCTGAGTAAGGTAAGAAAATTTCACTCATTTACCATACTATCAATCTAGTTTTGATTTGAAGCAGTTTCCTTATATGTGACTCTTGGAAATATGTTTTATATCTTCCTTTTCAGCTTCATTGTTGCAACTGCAACTCCTTTTCCGACACATTTGAGCCTTCCCTTGGATGGAGTCTGGAAATTGAAGATGCTGATAACCTTAGTAGTGCATTAGAGTCCTTTACACATGTCGAGAAACTCGAGGACCTGTTTACATGTGATAACTGTAAGGAGAAAGTCTCAAAGGAGAAGCAACTTAAGCTTGATAAGTTGCCGCTGGTTGCTACGTTCCATCTGAAGAGATTCAAGAATGATGGACTTTATATGGAGAAGATCTTCAAGCATGTCGAGTTCCCTTTAGAGTTGGATTTGCTCCCTTACATGAGCAGTAACGAAAATCCTGAAGTAAGTGAAATTTTACAGACCTTTTTGCTCTGTAAAATCTTGAGAGATTTTCAAGTATTAACATCCAGTTATGTTCTTATTTTTGTTTCTTCAGGTTTCCACAAAATATCATCTTTATGCCATGGTGGAGCATCTTGGGAGTGGGGTATCTTTTGGTCATTACTCATCGTATGTAAGATCAGCTCCTGAGACATGGCATCATTTTGATGACGCAAAGGTACTATAAGCTATAATCAATGAATTTTATTTGATTTGTGTGGTTTAGTTATTTGTAGACTTATCTGAAAGGTTTCAATCGATGTAACCTTTTTTCTTGGCAGGTCAGGAAAATCAGCGAAGAATATGTTCTGTCAAAGCATGCATACATGTTGTTTTATGCAAGAGAAGGAACGCCGTTGTTTTCTAGTGCTTTTGAAGAGCTGAAGACATTCTTTGAAGCTACTCCGTTAAATTTCTCGCCAAAGTCAGTGCTTGAGACAACCTGCAGAGAGCAGTGTGTATCCTCTGATCACTGTCACCAGAATGTCGGTAATTCCAACAAAGCCTGTAACGACTTGGCAGGAGTATTGATCCTGGGTGAAAATTACTCAGATTTCCGTTGTGACGAGCCACAAGAAGACGTGTTTCATTCAGCTGAGTCTAACAGCAATGGCGATTCTCTCACGTTTGATGCTTTCGAGTCACCTAAGGCTGATGGATTTGAGAAACCATTTGCTGAGACCTCTCACCAAGAAGAACCTAATGTGTTTCCAGCTGGCAACAGAGCTACAATCGATGATGATGACGCTTCTGTGCCTGTGCTCAAAATTCATGAGCAAGTCTCGTCTCCAAAACGCAAAGGTACTATCTCTTACTATGTGTTTTTGATAGCTTACTTGTGGAGGATACTAAGAAAGATAGGATATTCTGATAGATTACATAACAAGTATTCTCCTTTATTAGTCCTTGAGTCACTGGTTACAGGAAGAATCGATGCTCAAAAATGAAATAGAACTTTATGTTAAGGCTTGACAAAACTGATATTAAGGCCTTGTTCTTCTTGTTTTGTGTGATTTTATGTACAGCTGACGAGAGAGCTAACATTGGTGAAGCTTATCGGCCTAAGCTCAAGATTCAAAAACAAAATTCCCTTCCGAAACACAAAGGTACTAAACTCTACCAAGTGTTTTTGATACCTTTAGTCTCAACTATAGTAAACAAGTGGAAGAGATACTTATGAGAAACATTGAAAGATCCTGAGTCGAGTGTGTGCAATTCTGTAACAGGAACCTTTAAGATTCAACGTGATCATTTGCAAAAGAAGAAGAGAGAAGAAACTCTTGGAACAAAACCGTTTAAAAGCGTATCTGCTGCAGATCCTAAGCATAAAGATTATGCTCTTTCATATCTCAAAAGGGCTTCTACACCTCGCTCTCGGCTGCTCGCTGCAGCTTTGGGTGTTTCGGTCAAAAAAAAGAAAGTCTCTAACTTCAGAAGATCGACGATGGGTCTTCACAGGAATCTCTCTGAACCGGCAATGTAATGAAGATTTGGGTTAACTAAATCTATTCAACTTTCTTGTTGCTTTAAAGAGTTAGTTAGAGAAAATGAAAAGTTCCTCTTTTGTTTTCTGTGTGTTTGGGCTTTTCTTGTGTGTATATCATCACTCTGATCAAATTTTGTTTTGAAGCTCCAACCAAAAATTTAAATATATAACATTGCTCGATAGATTAATGCTTTCTAATGAAATAACAATATAAGACAATAAATATTCAAATTATTAGGAAAATACAAACTTCAATGGATGCAAAATGTTTCAAATTGGCATATTAATTTGTATACCCCTCCACAAGTTCATCTTTATTTTTCAGCCTCTTTTTGGTTGATCTTAAGTTGGTTTCTTCATGGGGCATAACCTCCACCACCGTGTCCACCGCCTGAACCACCACCTCCACCGTAAGCACCTCCATGTTCACCACCACCACCGCCTCCACCTGAGCCTCCTCCAGCACCACCGCCATATCCTCCGGCTGCACCACCATAACCACCTCCTTCACCACCACCACTTCCATAACCACCTCCATGTGCTCCTCCACCGTAAGCTCCTCCTCCGCCACTTCCTCCACCGCCACCGCCTCCATACCCTCCGGCTCCTGACCCACCTCCAGCTCCTCTTTCACCGCCTCCGTAAGCACCACCATGAGACCCTCCTGCTGATCCTCCACCACCTCCATGACCACCTCCACCTCCAGCTCCACCTGCGCCGCTAGCTCCACCTGCGCCGCCAGCTCCACCTGCTCCGCCACCGCCACCTTCACCAGCACCGCTTCCATAACCACTAGCATGCTCACCTCCACCACCGTAAGCTGATCCTCCACCGCTTCCGCTACCACCACCTCCACCACCAGCATGACCACCAATCACACCACCAGCTCCTTCACCAGCACCACTTCCATAACCACTTGCATGATCACCACCACCGCCATAAGCACTTCCACCACCACCACCGCTACCTCCACCGCCACCACCAGCATGACCACCATAACCACCAGCTGCTCCACCGTAACCGCCACCTTCTCCTTCTCCTCCCCCACTAGCATAACCACCAGAAGAAGAAGCTCCACCACCGCCTCCACCATGACCACCACCACCAGCATGACCACCATATCCACCAGTTGCTCCACCGTAACCACCACCTCCTCCTTCTCCTCCTCCACTAGCATATCCACCGGAAGAAGTAGCTCCCCCGCCGCCTCCACCATGACCGCCACCACCACCAGCAGCATACCCTTCGGCTCCACCATATCCACCACCACCTCCTTCTCCACTTCCACCACCATAACCACCACCACTCACTCCTCCATAACCTTCGCCACCACCACCACCATGACCAGCCGGGACTGCGCCGTAGGTTAAGAGATTCCGGCTAGTGGCGTAGCAAATGCCAACGCCAAGTATAAGAAAAAAGATAGTTGAGAGAGCTTTGAGAGAAGCCATTTTGGGAAAATGTTTAGGTAGTAGTGAGATTAGATGAACTAAAATGGAAAGGCTCAATGAGGTATTTATAGTGATTGGGGTTTGGTACTCTTAAGCCGCGTCCACTGTAAAAAGAGTTGTTGACGCACATGCTTATGACTTGATCGAAAAGTGTAGATTTACTGTCCCTACCATAATTTCTCCTAATTAATTTTGGTTTCAATTTCTTCATTTTTCTCTAATCTAATCCAACATTCTTATAAGTTGTAATATAGCAACTTCCATTGACCCAAACGTCAATCTAAATCGTTAAAAAGAAGACCCTAGTTATAAATTTAAGATTAAGATTTGATTAGGGATCGACGTCGTTAGCTAAATGCGCATACCTCACCCAAAAGAGATTATGGGTCTAGGTTAGAAAAATGATGCGATGAGGGTTGTATGGATCAGGTCCGGATCAAAAATTATTATGGAAACTTTAAAAGTTAGACCTATTTGTAAAAAGAAAAAAATACATGTACAAATACACATGCGATGCGAGCACCTTCTCTAAGTCGACGGTTTGGCATAAACCATACTTCTGTAGTACCTTTACACCAGAAGAGTACTTTTACACTTTTAATAACCATTATAAATCTTTAACTAACAACAATTAGTTTGTTCTTTTGGCACTATGATTATGAATACATGAAAATAGAGAGTGTCATTAGTATACATTGTTAAAATGGATAGAAAAGTGGTTATCATTAACAAGAGCAAAGAAAAAAAAGTCACAATATCGTGAAGTGTAGTGTTAAGTATTCCGTTTTGACTTCTATCTTCCATATGGTTCCAAACCAAACCCTCTTTTCTATAATCTTTTACTTTCACCTAAGCTTTTTTTTATTCTTTTACTTTCACCTAAAACTTAATTATGTCTTGCGTTTGTTATATAACTAAACTCTTTTTTACATAGATATTTTACATTTAACATAGAAATATATATGTATATGTGTACGGAGATACATTGCTTATAGTTTTTATTAATCGGCACAATATATGGATCAACATAGCCGTTTGATTAACTTTGAAGATTAACAATGCTTTAATTCTGACAATAAAGTTAAATATGTATATAAAGTAAATTAATGATCCCAAACCTTGAATCAAATAGTTTGATAGACAGTCTAGACTGTAGTATACACGAAGAATGTAATAACTAATTTTGGCGATTTAATCCGAAAAGACTATATTAGTTAAATTCACAATTACGGTGTTTAGTATTCCTTTTCACCATATCCTCCATTCCTCACCAAATCTTCAAACGACCCTATTGTCTCAAACCAATTTATCTTTTTTTATACTTTTAGTTTCTGCTAATTAAGACTCTTATATATCTTGCATTGAGCTAAGCTCCTAGTTTGTGCCAAGACTTATATACATCTTAGTTTCTGACAAGTCTATATACATTCTTCTTTTTTTTTTAATTGATAAGTCTATATACATTCTTTTTTTACATCACGTAAATACATTCGCATATAGAAGAATGCGTAGACTTATCACTTCAATAAATGCAATTATTAAGAACCTAAATAATTTCCCATGAGAGTTCACTTCTAGAAAGTTAATTGAAATCAAATCATGATTATTTTAATGCACGAAACTTTGGTACCAAAACATATATGATTAATAGAAAATAAAAAAGATTTTGGTTAGAGACTACTAACTATGAAAACACTTATTAATGCGTCTTAGCATTGCCACTAAGAAGACCTATCAAGATTTTGAAACTTTGGTGCTGTCCAGCCAATGACCACTTCTCTACCTATTATGTCGTAGAGATAACAATACAGTGAGATAAAATATATACAAAAACAAATCAATAAGTGTATGATGTCAAAAAAAAAAAAAAAAAGTCAATAAGTGTATACATTACGCGTTGTCAAAAAAATAAAAGAAAAAGAAGAGGTGTATACATTACGCACTTATCCTAAATAGCATTCGATTATATATAAAAAAAAAAAAACACAAGTCTCGTTAGAATTATGAAACTATATGTTTGAAATTTCAAGGATAATTGGATAGTCGCTTGAAGTTTAGACTAATTGATGAGACAATAACAAAGGCTATAATTGATAACATTGCAGAATATAAAATATATGTGGTAAATGAAAGGATATAATTATAGTACATGAAAGTTGTTTTAATTTATTTGCAGTACTATGGTATCATAACAAAATTTATTTAAAAAATCAGGCGAAATATAAAAGAATGACTGTGGATTACCAATCGCAGTTTGTTATTTAATTATGAAATTTAATAGAATACAATTTCAAATGCAGTCCACAAAATTTTCAATAGTTTATCAATTATGCATTAAAACATTGTGTTATTAGATCTGCTATTTGTAAATTATGTTTTAGAAATTCAAAACATGTTATTCAGCTAAGAATAATTACATACTTTACTAACTTATATATGGTGTTAGTCAAAACTAAAATATTTTTCAAATCTTTGTATATTAAACCATTTGAAATGAATTTCAAAGAAATGTCATGCGTTAATTATAATTAAAAACAAAAACACAAAAACATAGTCATAATTCAATGTAAACCACAACGATTTTAGAATCCACGAACGTGAATTCTTATAAATACTATCAAATTTCAAATTTCGAAAATTATAAATGTAGAAAAATTGAGTTTAAAATCATTGATCAAATAACCTCATATGTTTTTTTTTTGGATAAAATATAACCTCATATGTTCCATAAGAATCTATCATTTTATCTAACCACATATATACGATAATATCACTAGACTAAACAACTTTTGGTTCATTTGACTATGCTAATGGAGGTTAAAGTATATAGCGTCGATAAATTTAACAAATAAGTTTTTGGAGAAAAAGTGTGTAAGAACATTGACAAATGATGAAGAGCTCAAGCTTTTGGCATTGTCAAAAGTATAAGCACCCAAATTACCCATAATTGGTTACAGCAAAATACAGATTTGTTCCATTGAGAGAGGAAGGTAATGATGATCCATATGTACAAACATATACGTACGTATAAATGGGTGTACGTACAGTTTCATACGCAACACAAAGTGGGAGATCACATGGAAAAAAGCACACACCGTCGTTGTTGAAGTTTAGCGTGAAGAAGAAGTAGTAGGACCAGTACTAGTTCCATAGTGCTCTTCTTCTTTCACTTATCTTCCACGCGTCCTCAAAAGGAAAAACAAAAACTTAATTACTTAGTTTCTCAATCGAATCATAAATCCCACACAATGTTCCTTTGAGTCATCAAGTATCTCTGTGCAGGTTCACTCTATCAGAGAAGTTCGGATTAAGTTACTACTATACTCAAACATGACACTTCAAATTAAAAGACAAAACATAACAATATGTATTAAGTTACTACTATACTCAAACATGACACTATGTCATTGACTTGTTCCTCATGAATGAATTGTGTGTTAACAAATGTACTGATTTTAGGATTTACATGATACTTATATCACTGACTTGTTCCTCATGAATTAACCTGGTTACAAATGTACTGATCATTTTATGATTTGGGTTCGATTGTGATTTGGTCATTTGTCTGCAATTAATTTGCAATATGAAAAAAAAAAGCACGTATCCAGACATAGACATAGACCTATACAAACCGGACCTAACCGGCTAACCCTAATTAGGGCTGGGCAAAAAAACCGAACCCAAAAATCCGAACCGAACCTGATCCGAAAAACCTAGTCCCGAACCCGATCCGAGCTAGAGAAATACTCGAATAGGTCTTAGTGTCTAGGTACTTCGGGTTTCGGTAATACCCCACCCGAACCGAAACCCGAACTAGTACCCAAACAAACCCGAAGCTAACTAAACCCATTAACTCCCTTTGTACCTAGCATCGCCGGTTCCTCTCATTTTTTCGGGTTTTCCGGGTATTTCAAATACTTTCGGGTACTTTTGGGTAGTTTGGATATTTTTTTTACTGGGGTTTTCGGATAATTTGGATACTTTCGAGTACTTTTGGGTAGTTTGAGTACTTTTTGGTAGTTTTCTGGGTTTTTCGAGCACTTTCAGGTATTTTGGGTATTTCAGGTAAATCGAACCCGACCCGAACCCGAGAGGATCCGAACCGAACCCTACCCGAAAATTATAAATATCCGAATGGGGCTTAAACCTCGAAACCCGAAAATTCGAAATACCCGACCCGAACCCGAACGGGTATTCGAACGCTCAAACATAACCCTAATCTTAAAAAAACATTACATTAACTCTAGAGGGATCAGACCATGGGATCTTAGTCCACCACAGCATCTCTACATCGATCTTCAATAAGCGCATTTCTGACTCTCGCGGTAGCTAAGCCAAATTTTTATTAGGGGATTCGGAACATAGCCGTTTTGTACTTGAGTGTTATTGAGATTGCACTAAGAAAAAAAGCGTTTGGTCCCTCACTGACAATGGAGATCACATAGTCTGACAACAACATACAACAACAAAAAGTCCACTACTTGATTTTTGGTTTCTCTCACACATGACACACCATTCAAGAAAAACTTGAAACGACAAAAAAAAGAGAGAAAACAAAACAAAGTGCGTATAGGTTAGGCATTATAAAGCCCCTAACGAATCTCCTTGCCTACTTCTCCTACCACGAACTTCAAAAACAGTTGTCGCAGCATCACTCATCAAACTGTAGTTATAGAAATACACTTTAAACAGCTACAAAAATAAAATAAAAAAATAATTTCAAAATATCACAATTTTAAAATATATATATCACAAATTTTAGGTTTAATAAGAGTACGTAAAAACGTCAAAAAAAAAGAGTACGTAAAAGACTTCAAGTTTAATACTCCCTCCCTTTATTTTTTTTGATAGCTGATGTTTTAGAGAAGAAAACAAATTGTTTCAAATTAGATGATGTTTTCAATTTTTAATGCAAAATTAATTAATTTTTTTTATTGTTTTCGATCATATGCATATTGTTTTATCGTTGATTGAATTGTGTTTATATAGATAATAAATGATTTTTTAGTTTAGAAAAAAAAATTTTAATAATTTATTAATCTACGTAAACATCATCTATTTTGAACGAAGGGAGTAAGAGTTTTGAAATTTAAAAGTTTATGGTATTTTTGAAGATTTTAACTTTAAGAAGTATAGGTTCTCTTGCTTCTCTCCTTTCAGCACTGTTGTGCATCCTTTAATGACCTTCAAGATCCCATCTCTAGACTTGAACCAGCACCCATTGTTCTCAAGAGTTCCCAAAGAAAATGAGATTCTTGGACATTTCAGGGACATACCTTACCTGTGTTAACAGGACAGTTGTTCCATCATCATTGAGTATTCTGATGCTTCCAATGCCTTTCACAGTAGAGAATGTATCATTTCATTTCCCATTCTTACCTTTCCAGTTCCTGTCTCCCTTAGTTCTGTAAACCATTCTCTTCTAGATGTCATATGAAATGAACATCCAGTATCAAGAATCCTGGTGTCTGGAGTGATTTCTTCAAACATTAGCAGGGCATCAGAGATTACAAGTACTGCAGCATCTGTTGTAGTGGACTTGACCATTGCAGCTTCTCCTCTCTCAGCGTTTTTATGGTAATTTTTGGTAAATAAAACAGAAAATATATATTTTGAACATAATAGATGGTTACTTTGATATTCCACGGAGATATGATTCTATCAAAGCTTATAACATTTTGAAATCAAAACTCTGCAACTGAATTTCCAAAATATTCACACAATGACCAAAGATCTAGAAATTTGAGCATGAACCAGAAGATAATCAAGAAGCACAATACCTTTTAAATTCTAAACCATAATCATCTAAATAATCGATCATTACACTATAGAGGTCGTAACTCCAAAATTAGCAGCAAAGATGGAATTTTGAGCTACACCCATTATGATAAAACCTTACAAAAACTTCAATTTCATCAAGAACAGAGCTAAACCATAATCATAATCATCGAAAACAATCAATCATTACAATATAGAGATCTTTACTCCAATAATAGCAGCAAAGATCGAATTTTGAGCTATACCCATTGTGAGATTGCAATGACCATTGGAATCAATCAGTCTTCAATCGGTAGTAGCCGACACAAAAGCTTCAATCTCATCAAGAACAGAGCTAAACCTTGGCCTATCCTTAGGCCTAACATACAAAACGCCGTCGTTTTCACCGAATTCACACATACCACACTTTCCTCTCTTCTCCCACAATCGCTCGCCGAATCTGCAATGAGCAAAGTAAGCCTCCGCCAAAACGACGCCGTTTGATTCATCTTCCTCAACCACTTCAATCGGTAATCTCTCGTAGTGCTCGACTTTGATCCCTTCCAATTCGTCAAGCCTTACAAGCCCGCGTTTTGAAACCGCATAAAGCTCGCCTCGGATCCGTTGACCCGACCCAGATTGGTTGATTAAGTAAGGAATCCCGTAGAGACCCGTGACGAGCGGGTACGATAACCGGGTCGTGCTTTGACCGACGTAAACGGCGTCGTTCTTATAGATCAGATCTTCTAAGAGGAAATGGTTTGGATGGTTTCTTTTTAACGTACCGTACACGAAAATGAGGTTCTTGTGTGCTCCTCCTCCTCCTCCCATGGTTTTCGCGCCGGCGAGTTTCTGAGACTCGGTGTCTGACTCAGAAAAACTTTTATCTTCTTCGTTTATTATGGGCTTTTAATAATATATAATGGGCTTTCAAGCCCATGAGCTTCCATAAATGGATTACCAAAAAATGGGTCGAAATCACTAGACTATATTGGCGCGTGTAGCACGCATATATGCTCTGCGCCAGTGATGAAGCCACGATTGTTTTTGCCTTTTTTTGGTACTTTGAGAACCTTTTCATTTTATTTTAATCTATTAAATAAAATGATTTTACTGATTTATCGAACAGAAAAAACAAAACAAAAAGAAAAAGGGAAACAGTGTTAACAAAAAAGTAAACAGAAACGCGATGCCCAAAGCAAATGAAGGTTATTCAGATTAGTAAATGATTGGATCTTCTAAAACTAGTGGCTTTAATTAAAGGATATTGTGACACATTACTCCAATTCAAATCCATTTTCGGTTTGAACGTCGATTAAAAAAATGCAAATACTGATTGAATTTGGTGAAGAAAGAAAAAATACTAAATGTTTTTTTTGGAGAACATGTATTTTTTTTTTTTACATCAGTTCGAAAACATGTATCTAACTCATGCATTCGTTTAAAACTAATGAGATCATCCGCACACAGTGAACTCGAGTGCGTTCAGAAATTTTTTGTTTGGTCTTTTGAATATAAGAGTAACGAGGTCGGCCGAATTTGGTTGGAGTCAGTTAATAAAAAACAAAAATTTCTTGAAGTTTTGCAAAAAAAATAATATCTTATATTGTGGTGTTCGAAGAAAAAGTTGATTTTATTGATTGTCTGTTTAACAGTGGCAGCATTTTCTCATTTTGTCACAAACGTGTTTGTTGTTTTAATTTCTTGGAAAAAAAAGCACTAGATGCAATATATTCTGTCTGTTCTCAAGCAAAACGAGTATCTATAATTGGGTTATACATAATTTGTTTTAGAAAATATATAAAGGAATAACATAGAAATGTTATTAAGATTTCCATCTGACAACTAGCTTTCCTCTATATATAATTTTGTACACAAATATTTTTAAGCTAATCCCTTTTTTTTACATTATAACTAGAGTAAAAATGTAAAAATAAGTATATTTCGGCCAATATTTAAAATATTTAATAAATTTAAAGTTTTCAATCTAATGTTCTTTCAAATTAATGTGAATTACTAAGTTTTCCTAGCGTTTGAAAAACGATTCTCAATGTGAAAACAAAATACAAAACCACATAGAAAACATGGATCATTGACAAGATTTAAGCTATATGGTGGAAACAAAAGTATAATTTTACATGTCATAATAAAAGTTACAAATGTTAAAAAAAAAAAAAAATGCCACGTGAACAATGCCGATGATTTCTTCCGTCCATTCCGACATGCATTGAGTGAAAAACGTTGGTAAGTTTTTTTTTTTTTTTTAAAGGGCCTTCGTTAGATTAAAATTTTTTTACAAAGAATCAAACAAGAACCAACAACCATTAAAGTAAAAGAAACCAGAAAGGGAAGAGGAAAACACTTGCACAAATGATTACATGAGAGAAGAGAGGGACGTGAAAGGGAGAGGAGGAGACCAGTCAACTGGTAAACCAGATACGAGGAAGACGACGCCCAAATTCCAAACTCAAATTCTTCAAAGCAATAGCTTTGTTTTTGACAACCACCAGAATTTTTTTCAAGATTAGATGTGGAGGAAAAGTGTTACCAAAATGATACATGCGATTCTTCTCCTTTTCAAATCTCATAGACACATGCATGCCATCTTTGAAGGAGAGCTAAAGATCGATCACTTAACGAACTCGCAATAGAAAGTCAAGCGGCAATTTGGTCCCAAGTCGTTGGTGGAATGGGAGGTGAAAGTGGAGCAGCAAACCTGTCCAAATTGCCGCAGAGAAACAGCATTCAAAAAACAAGTGGTTTCTCGATTCGTTACCTAAGCCACGGAGGAGGTAAGTGCTCTCCACATCCACACCCCATGAAACCAATTTGTCCAAAGTTGGATTTATGTCAAGGGTGAATAACCAGGAGGTAGTATAATGTTTAGGGATGGTTGCATTAAACCAAATCAGTCTATGCCAAGGCACCACCGGCCTCCCTTCCTCACTTCCCTAATCCCATTCCATACCTCTCTCGATGAAAAAGATCTACATACTTTGTCGCCAACCTTCCAAAGAGGAGTATCAGCATCTGATGACAGTGGCATTGAGACAATAAACATGAACAAATGGAACTGCATATCGGATCTTGCAGACGGTAAATTCCAGTTTTCAGGAAAACGGTAGTCTTTCACTAAAGCGTTTAGAGGAATGCCTAGAAAAGCAAGACCAGAATGTTCTAGATAATGAATCAACGGTCCGAAAAGCGTCCACAGATCCCGTTGGTAAGTTACCATGTAGATGTGTTAATTTGATATATCAATAAATACAATGTTTTACAAAAAGATTAATAAAATTTGATACTTTTTCTTTCTTTCTTTTTTCGTTAGTTATCCCAATTTTAGCGGTAGAAGAATTGTATGGTTGGGTTAAAATATTAAATGTTAAATGATATTTTTCATGAAAAAATGGAGTAGTACTATTAAAATGTTTTCGATGTTAAAAACAAAAAGCGTTCATAGCGGCACCAGAGAAAGTTGCGTTCGAACACTATTTTTGAATGATGACAATTGTAGCTTTAAGTGAATTAAAAAAAAAAAGCATTAGGCGAATTTGGACCGCTTTGGACGCATTAAAACTTGTACATTCACACGCTCGTACATTTTTAAAATGTCTTTGTCCACAGAAAATGCCGTGAAAAAGGATGGTAATATCCGTACAGAAGACTTCAGAAATGAGAATCAAATAGTAAGTCAACAGTCAACGCATCGAAACTGCAAACAATCAATACCGGTTTGCTTAACCGTTTTGTTTGCTTCTGAAGACCAATTCGTTTAATTAGTAACTTCCACATAAGATAGTTTCAGTAAATCTGTCAAATAATCTTCATTGGTTTGATTTGGTTTTACTATTTTACGGTATATATCTTACTACTCTTAAGTCCATTGTTAGGTACATTGTATGGTTGCATATCACATTGAATTACAATTTTGTGAAACCGATAATTCCGATTGGTCCCATAACTATATAATATTAAAGAAAAGAAAATAATAGAATAGTGTGTGTGAAAGTATGGATATTCCTGGGTCAGATATGGCGTGCCGTGTCCCATTGCTTCACTATATTTCAAATATT
This sequence comes from Eutrema heterophyllum, assembly GCA_002933915.1. Classification (NCBI taxonomy): domain Eukaryota; kingdom Viridiplantae; phylum Streptophyta; class Magnoliopsida; order Brassicales; family Brassicaceae; genus Eutrema; species Eutrema heterophyllum. The sequence goes on from PKMM01023714.1 coordinate 1,291,607, forward strand.
TTTTTATTTTTATTTCAAATATTTATTATGTATTATTTTTATATATCCTATGTACGCTATCCAGATTTTTTTTCTCAAGAACCAGTCAGTTTTTCGATGATATTTTTTTTGTTAACTTTAACATAAGATACAAAGAGGTTGATTACAAGAACATGAAATATCTAGTTATCAAGAAAAAGATCTTGAAATATTATCTTTCAACCGTTTTACGAAAAAAGAAAAACTTAAAAGACATATTATAGCAAAAAAATAAAAAAGAAGGAAACCTTAATTAAAGACATAATTCTTCATATGCATATTATCAACCTAATTTATGGTGATATACTTTTTTTTTTTAATTGAAATGAGGTTTATTGTGCATGCTTCATGGAGGATAAATCAACTACGCAATTAAGTTGATATTTAATTACCCATCAATTAATAAAGAACCTGAAATTGAATGTATCTAGTGAGACAGCTGACTCTGGATTTTGGTGAGATATAGCTCGAATTTGTTTTGTCTGCGTTTTAAATAATTAGTGACCAAAGTAAACGAGATTTGATAGTAGATCAGTTTAGTAATGGTTTAACCATAATTCGTATTAACCAAACACTTTATAAATTTTTTAACGTAAATGAATCAAATTTCCTTTTGGATTTGTGTTCGATTTAATTTTACTTTTTTTTTCTTTATATATTAGATGGTAAAATTAGTTTGACCAAATTAATATTTGCTACGATTCCAAATCGAAGTTTTAGGTTTGGATCATATTACAGTTTGGTTTATTCGAATTGAACGTCTATAATAGTATTCTTTAAGGCAAAACCCCGTATATGCAAAATTTATAATTTAATATTATAATTCATGAAGAAAAAAAAACGAAATCAGATTATCTCTGAAAGTCAATAAAATAAAAATAATAACGACGATACAAAATCACCATCGATAGAGAAACTTAACAGAATAACAATTATTTTTTATTTTGATTCTTTTACTTTTTGTATAGTTTTGCTTCCAATTGAATTTTATCAAAATTTTCAAATATTTTTCCTATTTCTATTTGAATTAGTGTTATTTTTTATTATTTAGTTATTTATATATCTATTTTTAAAACCCGAGCTATTTGATTTCTTTATATTTCTTCGTTCGGCTGGGACTTAATTTGTGTTTTCTATAGTTTTTGTTTTTTTTAAAGGATGAACAAAATAACCTAAACAGAACATAATTCCATTTTCTTAATCAATGTTTTCAGTTTGGTTTGTTTTATGTCGGTTAAATTGTCCACCTATAATATTATTTTTATTTATGTAAAAGAAAAATATTCCATCAAGGACGGTATTAGTTTAAATCGAACTTCCCTTTCAGGTGATGCATGTTGGAATAGTTAGTATTGACTTTGCAATTTCATTTTCCTAATTAATTTATTAAATTGAAACATCAACCAAACTCTAACACAAACACAAAAGGGCATTGTGTAGTCACTCATCTTTAAACCTAGATTTATGCATTAATTTTCTCCTAGTTTATTAAAATAATGTATATGGATTAGGTTAATTTTCCAAATTAAGATACTTATCTCTTTGTAGCTCTACTATGCACACAACATAGGTCCCTTATTTACATCACCCATCTTTTAACTTAATTATGACTATTGTTTTCGTTATCAAGTAATAATAAATTTATTATAAAGTGCAATTCACTCTCTTTCCAACTCATACTTATGACTTATGAGTAAGCATATAATTACAATTTTAAATAAACATTTTCATATATATAAACATAAATGATTCATGATGTACGCAATATCAATTTACTTTTTGAAAGATAGCTTTGCATCATCAATCTTTCAAAAAAAGAAGAAGATAGCTTTGCATCACTGTCACATACTCACATTGTGTGAGCGGGTAGATACTAACAAGTAACAACAAAATAACAAATATTAGTTACATATACATCAATATATATATTTTATCATGTATTTAAATTTGTTAATATATATATATATATAGAATTAACTAGCAATAGAATATTATACATTCTCTTACATAATTTGTTATTAATTTTCAAAAGAAATTATTTAAAGAAAAGAAAAAAATAAAGAGATCAAATCAAAATGTGAAGTTTGATTCATCTAATAAGAAGTGTCTTTATATTGGTCAATACTCAATATTAGAGTTGAGCTTTGAGGCGTTAACTATTAGAATGTGATTCGTTTAGATATATGTTTTCTCTCCCACTAAAAACTAAAGAGAAATTCTTTAACTATCACTTTTTATATTTTGTTTTTTAGAACTACCATTAAATTCTTAAAATTCTGAAAAAATATAACAGTTATGGTTTATGAACGTTTTCTTAACCATGTTTATAATATTTTTATTTTTGTAAATTGTGGTAACTAAAAGAAAAAAAAAACTAAAAATTTGAATTTTCGTAGAATGTCCCAGTTAAATTGAAAGACAAACCAACTTCTGTGATGACTAATGAATAGTGTAATAATGAAATAGTAGAAGAATGAAATAACGAAAACATTTTAGCTGAACAAAAAACTTTTTTTTTTTGGTTTAAAACGTAAACCATTTGTCTACCATTTAATCATCTTCGTTAATGTTATGTCCTTTGAGAAGAAAAAAAATAGTTATGTTATTAGAAAAGTCAGTTTAAAAGATAGAGAAAGCACCTGATGAAGAAACAGAGAAGCATGTAATGGAATTAAGGATAGATGTGAGATGTCAAATTGCAATAATGGAGCGATAACTTTATCAACTAGGGAATATCTAAATTAACTTTTCAAAAAAAAAAAAAATCATAACTTTGAAATAGTTATCAAACTCTTTTTGTTCAACACTTAATTAATTAATTTAAGCTTCCAAAGAGGTAATTAAACATCTTATTACATTACTACAACACAAATTAAAAATAATAAAACATATAAATAAATAATTTTGGAAGATGCACAACATATTTAAAGCAAAACTCAAATGCGTTAAAGGAGACTTCACGGTAAAACCGAAAAATTCAAACTTAGCCATTTTTAAATGTGACATTGAAACTGAACCCTTACCTCCGGTATTCGTATTCGTAGAAACGAACCAGTTATCAAACTCTTAGCAATATATACATTTTTTCGAGAAAACCAAAAAAGGAATAAAATTTGACGAGATTCATTAATATTTTTGGAAGAAAAACAGTGTATAATTGGGAGAGATAAGACCAAAGAAGGACAGAAAGATATTTATAAAAATTACAAAAAGGAATAATCAATTAGAAAATTCCAAGGAAAGGCCAAGGAGGGTTCCTTGAACCCAACGCATCTTAGGCTCGGATTTTAGGTTCGGAATTTAGGTTCGGTTTATAACCCGACGCATCTGAGGCTCGGATTTTAAGTTCGGAATTTAGGTTCGGTTGTGTCGACATTGGGAGGATAAGAACGACTCTTTCGCTTCTTCTTCTCTCTAAACCCTCTCTGCAAGAAACCCATCTCTCTCTACTCTATCGCTTTCTAAAACCCTTTTTCTCTCTTTCTCTCTCTAAAACCCTTTTGTCTATTTCTACAAAAGCTTTGAGGCTGACTCAGAAAAGTCTGGTCTTTTACTACATTCCGTAAATGGCGATTGAAGATCACGAGAACCCAAATCGAGAAATCAAGCCTAAAAACAGAAGAATCATGGTATTTCTAACAAAACCCCCTTTTCCAGATTATCGCATTGTTGATTCTGTTTTCCATTGTTAACTCATTGTTATGCAATTTCTACTCGCAATGTTCTTCGAGTTGTACTGATTCATTATCGATTCTAAGATTTGGGTTTTTCCGATTGAATCAAATTTTCTACTGGAAACAAGAAAATTTGTGTGTATGTTTTTCCCCATTTTTTTTTCTTTCTTCTTCAGATGTTCAAATTCGGGTTTCTATTGAAAATACTCTGTTTTGTGTATTAAGAACAATGACTTTCGATTTTCTTGGAAGAACCCGAAAAATGTTGTTTAGAAATTTTAATCTTTCGCCAATATTGATTCCCTAAATACTTTTCATTCTGACGAAGAACCAAGCTCGAATCTGTTGATAATGTAGTTGGTAGATTAGGGTTTTAAATTAGGGATAATGGTGAAGAAGAAGAAGAAGAATCTGAAATATATATCTGGGTTTAAGAATAGGATCTTCTTCGAACTAGATTCACGGCTTAATATTCGATTCCGTACTTATCGCCGTTTGAATTGCTTTTGTTTTTGTTTTTAAATTTGACAGAATCATATTCTGCTAAACGAATTTGTGGATTCCTTTTTATCTTTGATTGCAAGATTTTAAAATGGTATATGAATTTTGGAAAACCATTAACAGTAGTAATGTCAAAACTTGCGAGAACCTGTCAAGAGTCTCCTTAAGTCTATAAAGGAAAAGACTTTTGATGTGTAGAAGTCAATGGTGTTTCTGGTAGATTAAAAGCTAACTGTTCTGAGTTCTTTGGGATAATGGCTAATGAGTGATGTTGTTAATGGTGTTTTGCAGGGAGCTGGTGGACCGGAGGAAGAAGAGACCCGGTGGCCTCTATGGCTGAAACCTTTACTGAAAGAACACTTCTTTGTTCAATGCAACTTTCATGGACACTCACCGAAAAGCGAATGCAATATGTATTGTTTGGACTGCACTAATGGCTCGCTTTGCTCTCTCTGTCTTGCTCACCACAAGGATCACCGCACGATTCAGGTTCGTTTCATTTCATAATCCAACTTTCATATATTTAGACTTCATCTGGCGAAATCTGAATTTAAATGTTACTGTTCTTGATTTGCAGATAAGGAGATCATCTTATCATGACGTGATAAGGGTCAATGAGATTCAGAAGTATTTAGATATCTCCAGCATTCAGACGTATGTGATCAACAGCGCAAAGGTTGTGTTTTTGAATGAGAGGCCTCAGCCTAGGCCCGGTAAAGGGGTTACTAATACTTGCGAGGTCTGTTATCGTGGCCTTGTCGACGATTGCTTCCGCTTCTGCTCTCTTGGCTGCAAGGTACATTTCCTAATTACATACCAATTACCATTCAGTCTTGTTTGTTTTCTGAGATAAATTAAAGGAACAAACTTTGGTCTTGATTTATAATAAGTCTATGGGTAAAATTCTTCACATTTTAAGCATCCTTTACCAAACTTTCCCTGGTTTTTTGGTGAATATCGGCTAATTACAGAGAAAACTTTGGAACTTTTGATTTGGGTTTCTTTTTCTTGCACAATTAAATAACCCTGAGCCTCTCTTCTGATAAACTTTTTCTCTATGTTTTTGGCAATTGAAAACAAAAGGTAGCAGGAACTTCTAGAAGCTTTGAGAAGAGAGTGAAGCTTACACCAGTGGAATCAGAGAATTCAAGCCACAGTTCAGGGGTAGAGGATAACATTTCAAATCCCCAGAGTTTAAGCCCATCAACACCTCAACTCCCCACTTCTAGTTCTATGCGAAAAAGACGAAGAAAGGGAATCCCTTACCGATCTCCACTGCAATGAGATTAGATCGCAAAGAAAAAGAAGTCTGTCGGTGTTACATTTCAAGGTTCCTTATTATATACAGACATCCTCAGAAGAAGGGTATACAGCTCAATACAAGACACAAAAAAAGGTTTTAACTTTCTCTTACACCAAAGAAGGGCCTTAGGTTTGTGCTATTAAGTAGTCAAATAACTAGTAAGTGTATATATATGATATCTTCTTGTATATTTTTAATGTGATGCAAAAGAGGCTAGACAGTGAGTGATACTATGTCGTGGGAATAAGATACCGAGGGCTTTTAAGTAGTTGGTTTTTGACTAAGTCCTTGGGTGTACATTTGGTTTTGATAGACTATATAACAATATAACATATTATTTATATATACATCTGTTTTTTGAAATGTTTGTTTATTAGACAAATGCGAAGTTTGCAAACCCAAACCAGAGAGACAAAATATTATTCCAGTAACTGGTAAAACAGANATCAAAAGGTAGCAGGAACTTCTAGAAGCTTTGAGAAGAGAGTGAAGCTTACACCAGTGGAATCAGAGAATTCAAGCCACAGTTCAGGGGTAGAGGATAACATTTCAAATCCCCAGAGTTTAAGCCCATCAACACCTCAACTTCCCACTTCTAGTTCTATGCGAAAAAGACGAAGAAAGGGAATCCCTTACCGATCTCCACTGCAATGAGATTAGATCGCAAAGAAGAAGAAGTCTGTCGGTGTTACATTTCAAGGTTCCTTATTATATACAGACATCCTCAGAAGAAGGGTATACAGCTCAATACAAGACACAAAAAAAGGTTTTAACTTTCTCTTACACCAAAGAAGGGCCTTAGGTTTGTGCTATTAAGTAGTCAAATAACTAGTAAGTGTATATATATGATATCTTCTTGTATATTTTTAATGTGATGCAAAAGAGGCTAGACAGTGAGTGATACTATGTCGTGGGAATAAGATACCGAGGGCTTTTAAGTAGTTGGTTTTTGACTAAGTCCTTGGGTGTACATTTGGTTTTGATAGACTATATAACAATATAACATATTATTTATATATACATCTGTTTTTTGAAATGTTTGTTTATTAGACAAATGCGAAGTTTGCAAACCCAAACCAGAGAGACAAAATATTATTCCAGTAACTGGTAAAACAGATTTGTAAGAAGAAAAAAAATACAAGGAATCCAAGTCTACGCAAAAGACTTGATCATGTCACGAAGACAACTTTCTTTCGTTTAAGAATCCTTCTTCCTAGACCACTAATTCTTTGTTCTAGACAGTCTAAAGAACAAGAAACTAGCTTATACCTGTAAAAGTAGACTTCATAGTACACATGAGTCGGGCAACGCTGCTCACCTTGAACTAGGGCGAGTGTTACTATTGTTGAACTAGGGCGAGTGTTACTATTGTTGCGAAGTACTTTCACCTTGAAATTAATGTAAGCGAATGTGAAACCGGGCTTCATATAAATGGAGGACCCGAATATGCAATCGAGGTGGATGGTAACACAACATTTGTTGCATGTGTAGAACAATTTTGTTGAATCTAATTCTTTTTCACATATGTCACACCAATACTTGCCATCTGCGGTTTCTCCGTAGCAAAGGGAGAGAGGATGCTCATCGTGTTTGTAGTGTACCTCATTAGGAAATGTAGCGCAACGATAACACAAATCAAATTCGCATGTAGTACACTGTAGAAAAGATAGCAAACAATGTTTCTTGCAAGCCTTGCATATGATCTTCTCTTTGTAGCGGAGTTCTAATATGGGGAAACATCAGGGATGTTCATGACTTTTATGGGTGAAAAACTCAGGGAGTGAAATGCAGCCAGCATGTACTCGATATATATTGCTAATCAAGCAACCCTTGTCTTTGCACTTGTACCTGAAACCACTGAACCTTTGAAGACAAACTGAACAACTCATGTCGTCATAGTCGTTCTGAGGAGACGTGTCTAGGAAAAGCGGGTGTTTATGCAAAGCATGATCCAATTCTCGAGGAAGATTGGCACATACCTCGTGGAGTGAAAAAACACATTGTATACAATTGTAGAAGACACGCGAGTTGATAGGAAGAACACACGCCTGACACTACTTGTCTGCATCTCCAACATTTTTGTACTCGTCGAGTCTTAGAGGATGTTCATGACAAATATATTTTATCAAATCAACATCTATCTTCTTGAATGGCGCGGCATTTTCACTATTGTCTGGTTCTTCGGGCTCGCATTCAAGCTCTTTACCATCCCACACTTCCTTATGAGTAGCACATTTCGAGTGTGCTACATAAGAACAGGTTTCATGATTGCAAGAGTACTGACCATACTTGTTGTCAACATTCTTGTGGCAAACCCGGCATGACCAGATTGCAGGGGAAAGGTAAGGAGTATGAGAAAGACGATGCTGATGACGCGTAATTTTAATGACGCGTGGTAAGTTGATACAAGACTCATGGACAATGTAACTGCATTGAAAACAAGCATAGCTTGGATCCGACTTATTGATCAACCCACAAGCATCACATGGAACTAATAAGGGCCGCGGAAAAAGAGAGAGAGAGGATGGTGATGGCTTTCAGGGTTTGTGATGGTAAGAAAGGGGAATTTAGAGGAGCAAGAAACATCCAAACAAAAGCTACAAATGGAACAACGATAGTAACACCCGGTGTGGTTTGATCCACACCAAATGCATCTATCAGTTTGAGCTTCATTCTTATGACTTTTGACATCACATTGACGATCATGTATTTGTCTTCGATGCTTCAATTTCATTTCTTCTTTAACCTGCAAATTTTGTATAGGTTTTTTAGTCATATTTGTGTCCATAATAAATAAAAGTGACTTTTGGAAATATATATATATATATATATATAATTCTATTTATAAAATAAATAAAATAATAAAATATTTAANTATTTGAGATTAAAAAATGAATGTTTTGTCAACGACATTTGTATTGGAATTAGAAAATGATAGTTTTTATGTAACAAAAAAGTGTCAAAATGACACTTTTTATGAAATGCATGGAGTATTAAATATGATCACTTCAGAAAAAATCCAGGACTCATGCGTTATATTACACCATCATTGGAAATTAAGACAATTTAATAATGTCATTAATAATCATTTTGGAAAACAACTTATACTAATTAAACATGTTGCCAAACTATATAATTGTCTTACTCAATATTATTCCATAGATTCTGAAAGATTGAAAAAAATATTATTTACCTAATATTTCTAACTTTAGACATAATATTTAAACTGAAATATTTTTTTTTTAAAACAATCTAAGAATATGTTGCTAGCGTGTTTTATAAAAATGTATTTATAATATCAGATCATATGGTAGAATGGGTTAAAGGTTGATGTTTTTATGACTGCGATCTTAATACTAAAAATTAGTATATATTTGTATTATTGGATGATATGATGGGACAAATTACAAAAAGATGGTCCTATGCGGATTGTTCCGTCATAACATGTAAAATATTTTAGAGCAATACGAGAGGGGTTAAGTGGATGAATTGGTCAATCTCGATTATGTAAAACATTAAAAACAATTTTTTAAAAGTTCTTATCAGTTGAGGCTACAAATTTTACCTAATCATAAAGTTTTTCACTAATATTAAACGAAACCATTTTAGTTAATGTTTGATCTACAAACTTTTTAATATTTAATTCAAATTTTACAAAAAAATAAAATCATTACTCCGTGCGGCGGAATAAAATCTAGTTCTTCCAGGTACAACATAATACACATAAAAACAACCACAGTGCCCAAAACGTAAATAAGCTAAAATTTAGGAAATCCAATAATTTAAAATATTTCTCCCAGTTTTGCCCCTAAACTTGTAATCCCGATCATGTATAACCCTGCTTATACTTTCTGAAAATATCCTCAGTTTTCGCGTTTCGGAAAGCGCAGCAGCCGATTATATACACGATTATCAATCCGATTAGCGCCAAGAGGAGAAAGATATCCGCTTTTAACCAATCTACCTTGAGATTTGCGAGCAAACCGGCTTTACAAGAATCACAACCGTAGCACAAAGTGTTTTGATCGTTGCTCCATTGTAGACAATCCATATCTGCAGACATATCTATGGGACTTATCCAGTAAGTAGGGTTGACAAACGTGAATCCACATTTTGTTGGGGGCTTGCAGCAACCAGACTGAAAATAAAGAAACGGGGTTAGATTTAAATAAAAACAAAAGAGTGGGGCAAAAAAAGTTGTTCCGCGTGATTGATTAAGTGCACATAGTGGAAGAATCTAGACAAGTTGGGGAGTTTAATATATTTTTATCAAAAGGTTAAAACTTTTCCAGTCTTTGTTCAGACAAGCCTATAAGCTAAGAATCATTTCTAATTAATTTACACCCCACCTGTTCTTTTCGGGGCCATTCGATTTCAATCTTTCTTTGATTAATAAAATTTAGGAATGAGACCCATTTTCTTTGAAATAAAATGAGAATGTGACATTTTCATTCTATTCTAATTTTGAAAGAGTAGAGAATTTTGATATTTTCATATGAATTGCAGCTTTTTTAAAATCAAAAGGATCTATATTTTTCAGTATTTTTAGCGACAAACCTAACAAGCAAAGCACAATTCTTTTCATTACCGCCTCATTTCTTTTCAATATTTATTCGATTTTCACCCCCATACTTCTTTCTATTCTAATTACACCCTAATTTTCCTCGATTAACGAGTTCACGAAGACACGAACTGACGCTAAAAAAAACGAAAATGAGTTCAAAAACTAATTAACAACAAAGAACGAGGAAAAAAAACTTCACTTAAAAAACCCCGAAATGCATAGATTCATTTGCGGTAAGAACTAAGAACTACCAAAAACTTGAGGACTAAAAACTAACAAAAAAGCCATAAACCCATGAAAAAAAAACTTAAATTTTCTAGTGAGTTTCATAGCAAACAAAAAAAAAAATTAGAAGGGAAAAGAGATACTTACTTGAATGGGACTAAGATGAGCATTAAAGAAATCTTGAGCCAAAGTGAATCTCTGATTTAACTCAGGACAGATACTAGTAGTACTCAAACAAGTACGGATCCTATCCCATTTATAAGATCTCTGAACTCTTCGACGTAAGTAACCAGAGAAATCTTGAAGACTATACTCAAGATAAGCTCTACTTGGTTCTGTGTGACCTGAGCCTCTAATGGTAACCATGTAAATAAATCCGACAAGAAGAGCCAAAAGTACGATGAGAGCAAGCATGGCAATTAAGTAAATAACGAGAAGCCAAGTGATTCTCCAAAACCCTCCGATGAAACCTGACAGACCCACAAGGAGGATTAAGATTCCGAGGATTATTACTGGCCATTGAAGGAGCTTGACGCAGGAGTTTACAGTCCCGGTGGCGAGCCAGATTCCGGCGCCGATGACCGGAATTGAGAGGAGGACGGAGATGAAGTTGATGCAACCGATTACATTGTTGCTTAAAGGCATCTCTTTTTGTTTTGTTTGAGAGGAAAATAAAACTCTTTGTGTTTCTTGAAATTTGTTTGGTTTGGAAGGGATTTAGGGTAATGGCGATAACTTAGAAAGAGAGAGAGAAAGTGAAAGAAGCGAGATTCACTCACATGTGTGAAAAGTGAATTGTATTGTATAAAATAAGGAGTAATTATTTGAAAAATAAAAGAAGGTGGATACTTTGACCTTATCTTTCTTAAAAGAGAAAAAAAAATCAAAACTATTTATTACATTTTTGAATAATTTTTTCACAAGTAGTATATAGTTTTCAAATTTCGATTATTAGAGGTCAGTATGAGATAGTTTTGATTTTAAATCATAAGGAAAATATTGGGAAGATGACACATAAAATGACATTATGCAAAGTGTCTAATTTTTTAATATTCTTATCGTTACCGTATTTAAGTTCAGTAAAAAAAGATACTATATAAATGAAATTAGTTTAAATAATACTACCCATTTCTTTGAAAAAAGCAAATATGGTTTTCATTAAATATTTTTTTGTATATATTCTGATACATTTGTACTTTTAGAAAAATATGAGCAATTTATAATGATCACATCTTGAAAAAGATGATACATAAAATAACAATATGCAAAGTATTGTTTATTAAACATCATTAAAGATATCAAATACCATTCCCAAATATAAACAAAAATAAATTAAAATTTTATATTTTGAAAAATGCAAACACAACATTTTTAAAATTAATGATGGTCTGAGTTCGAGTATGTGTCTGACCGGCCCTGAGTTCGGTCTACGATGGGGGGTCTACTTTCCAAAAGAGAGTAATAAATTATTTGGGATCCGCTATGGGGATTACGGACCTATGGGCCCCGAACCTCCTTGGAAAAAAAAAAAAAAAAACCGATACGAGGAGAATGTAAACATGTTTACCATATTCATATAATCCAAAAGAAACATGATAAAAGAAAATACTTATTGTGAATAGTTTATATATAAATATATATTGTGAATAGTTCAAATAAATTTGGAGATAATTCGACAAGAGGAGAATCTTTATTACGTGAAGAAAAGTCAAGATTTTCACTTCTTTCTGAGTACAAGATCATCGGCTTTCGAGTGAAGTAGAAAATGATAGCATTGAGAAATTTTTTGTTCATAAGCATCAGGTACGTACAGGTCCCATTTTATGACCTGACCCAAACCAAACAATAATTGACTTTTTTTTTTTTTTTTATCTAACATTGAAAGCGTATAAAATTCATGGAAACGGATATTTTTTTTTGTTTTTCGATAGTTTAAAAATTTAGTAGATTATAAAATGTATCAAAATAAATTTAAATCTTGATGTCTAAGAAGAAATCCAAATTTGTCTCAAACAAAGAAAGACAAAGAAAATGGCCGAACTAAAACTAATCGAGACGGATACGTAAAATAAGCCCATATCCAAAAACATAAATATGGGCCATTACACATTGGAAGCAGGTCCATAAAATAGAGTCAATGTGGACTGTGGACGACAATAGAAATTAACCAACTGAACACAACCTCACGCGTAATGATGATAGTGCTTAGAGCACGTGTCTCTAAATCTTGTTAGGGAGAGAGGTAAGTAGTAAGTTTACATGTTTTCAATAATTTTATTTCATTTTAATATCCTAATATAATATAATAGTAGGGATGTTAAAATGGATCGAAAGTTATCCGATTTTTTCATCTTTGGTGGCATTTTTTCCGGCGAAGTTTCCGATGTATCTAGCTATCTCCTAAAAGTTACAAGTCACACACACTCTCTCTATCACTCTTCCCCCGAGAATAAAGCTAGTCATTAGGTCTAATCTTTTATCGTCCTACTCTCTCGTTTCGATTTCTAGTTTGCTTTTATGTGTTCTTACTAAAAATAGATTATAATATTTACCGTATGTCTCTCTCTGCAGCGATTAGCTTATTTTGTTCTTTTTGTCTTGCAACGGAAATTACAGTTTCTTTCTTATTTTGATTGAATAAACTAATTTGGTTAGATTAATTAACTTTTCTGTTTGTTGATTTGCTTGTTTTTATAAAAGTTGTACCATTTATTATTGATCCTACTTCATTTTTGGGGAGGGAAAATTTTAAGTTTGTATATATACGAGTTTCATAGATACTAGAGAGTTCTATCATTGATTGCTAGAATCTAGTAAATGTAGATCTAGTGTGTCTGAGGATTTACTTGTATTGTTTTTTCTATCATCATTCTCGAAATTTGAGAGGTGGTTTTGGACTTGAGGATCTGAAAACCCATTTCCTTCTTATGATAAAGGGTAAGCCAATGTTGGGTTGTAATTTTAGTTTGTTAAGAGTATAAAAGTGTTCATCTTTGATTGTGTGTTTCTGTTTAGAGATTATTCTCCATGTGCTTCTTTTTTAGTCAATAATAGTTTCTTTTGTGTTCGTTTTGCATAAATGAATTTTGAATCCCATCAAATAATAGCATTCCTCAATGCTCAAAGTGAGTTTATTGATATGAATGAAAAATATGCACATATAGAGATGAAAGAAGCCCATATCGAGATTGATGAGGACGTGAAAAAAACACAAGCATCAAAACATAGCGAAACTCAAGCAAATCAACCAAGTAAAGTTGTACGTAAGAGATGCAAAACTTCAACTGTTTAGAAAGTGTATATATGTAAGGTTAAAAGAAGAATGCAAAGAAAGGGGCACGTGCTTCCATTGTGTTACAAAGTTCGTGATAAATTATAAAACACATAGAACACATCACTCGATACGCCATTTAGAGAAGTGTTCAAATGTGCCTAAGAAAGAAGATAAACTTACACATGATAAGAAGGTAGATTGTGAGATGACGAGTGAAATAATTATCTACCATGATCTACCATTATGGTATGTTGAGTATGAGAAAGTTAGAGCCTTTGTTAGTATGGAGTCTCATGACACCAACTACAAGTCCTTACATTCAGTAAATGAGTGGAATCGTGGAGAAAATCATTGACTTCTTGAAGCCTTTCAGTGTCATTACCACTCACTTTTCAGGTTTGAATATCACACATCTAATGTGTATTTTACACAAATATGGAGATGAAATATTCCACTTGTGGTGATGATGCTGTGAAGAAAATGACTAAAACTATGCAAGATAAATAGTGGAGTGATGAATAAGATTTATCACTTTGGAAGTTCGAGTCTTCTCGTAATTAAGATTGGGTTGCAAAATATTGGGAGGATTACAATCTCATTTTGGCTATGGGTGCTGTTTTAGATCCAAGACTAAAATTGTAGATGCTCGAAAAAGCTTATGAATCAGTGGATCTCATTACTTTTCAGCCGAAAGCTGAAAAATTTAGTTTAAAAAATAGATAGATTGGGTTATTGGTTTGTTTCGGTTGAAACCGAATCGTTTGGGTTAAAATTTCAACGGAACATATTGTGCACGGCTTCTTCGAGACATCAAATTTACCGGTTAAAGTCAACCACAACTGCCTATTTCGAATCAATTCCACATTCTTCTCGCTAAACATCATAAAAATGGTGTTTCTCCTCAACCAATGACGAATTCTCTTACCTTGGCTGATTAAACAATTTTTTGATATTTTGTTGATACTATAGAGAAATGGTTTTGTGACAATTTTTGACTAAACATCCAATAACTTCTGATAAAAGATTGTTCAATGATGTTGAACAAGCAGTGCAATGACAATATTGCGGAGACGGCCGTTAATGAAGATGATCATGATGCTTCGGAAGAGAAAAGTGTTGTTGGTAGTGTTGAGGTCAACACAAAAAGAAAATTAAACTGAAGAAAAAATCTTGCGAGTATCAGAAAACTGAGAAGATTGTTGATGTTGTTGGTAGTGTTGAAAACACACAAAGCTTTTTTCTTTCAAAATAAAAACAATAATTTTTTTTGGTTAGATTTGATCATTATTTGCATATTAGAACTCTAAATTTGACAACTATCTCCATAAAGTATCATATTTTTAGGCATTGAAATTCTATACAAACACTTAAAAGATGTTAGTCTACTATTAAATACAGAGAGCATAGCTGAAGATTATGATGATTGATAAAGAATAATCCAATTCGATATAAAGCATTCAAATCCTCACAAGTATGCTAATTTAATAATTCATTAGGAAATGCAAAAAAAAAAAAAAAGGAAATCAACTAATATAGCTATTATTATCCACATGGATTCACATTTAGCCTTTACAAAGAGTCAGAAAAGAACCTAAGAAAGAAAAAAGAAAGAAATTAGCTTTCTTTTTATTTTGAAAGAAAAAAAAAAGCTTAAAATGTGCTATGTCATGTGATAGAACAAAAAGGAAAACAAAAAAATCTTAAAGAGAATGAGTGGCATTTGTGTGATTTAAAGGGAAATCGAAGGGTAATTCTGATATTGACGAGCAACACAAAGGCTCCTCTTCAATGATACTTAGCATGTGATGGACTGCTCCTGCAATGTCATCTACTGAACTTAGCTGGCAACTCTCTTCCACCTTTTAAAATCCAATAAAAATAGGATGTAAATTTACAATTATAGCCCTAGAAAATAGAAAATTAACATTATGTGAATTTGAAAAAAAAAAAAAAAATCAAATAATTATGATTCGCGTGGCAATAATTTGAACCTCTTTTCAAGAAATTGGTGAAAAATGAAAAATAAGAAGAGTCACTCCGGCAAGTATGGTAATAAATGTTGGACCAAATCTAGTTAAGAGTTCATAGACATTCCTTTTCTATGCCTTGTCCCTTGGACCGTACATAATCTACCGTCAAGCACTAATTTGTAACATTTACTCTAAAAAATATTATTTGAACGATGTCAACAAAAATATATTATTTGAACAAATCCGGTCTAGTCCTGTTTAGCTTCCTGCTTAGAGTTTATATGATAATGATAAGAGTTCGATTACCCTAGTGCAGCTGCTGATAGAGTAAACAGCATAAATGTCCAATGGTAAATAATCTTGTTTAATCCGGTTTAGATGATATATAGGGTTTTATTAATTACCTTAGTGCTGATGGAGTATATAGCAAAAGTTTCCAATGTTGTGACGCTGAGGTGAAGCACGGAGAGGGAGAGAGATTGTAGAGCAGCCACCAGCTTCGAAAGCTGCGGTGGCCCGGTGGTGGCCACTGCGGTCCACCGGAAACCACTTCTTCTTGACAAGATTCTGATGTTAGCATGAGTTTCGATTAGAGTCACTTCGAGATCTTCCATAGCGGTTTTCACCGAGCTTGTTGAGCCATTCCTATTCTCCTGGCTCGGATCGTACGAGTGAAGAAAGAACTGTGATAGCGAAGAAGGTTGATGAGGAATCTCCGGTTCGCCGTTAGAGTCTTGACTTGTTGATGAAGTAACCGACTGGTTTAGTTTAGCCTTTTGAAGCTTTTGAGCTTCAAGAGATAGTAATTGATGTTCAAGTTCTTTGATGAAATCTATGGCTCCACCAACTATTGAAGCTTGATCACCCTTTCATGAAAAACCCCACAAAAAAGAATGAACATATAAGTAAATATAAAAAAAAAAAACCAAACTGAAAATTAAAACTTTTTAAGGAAATGGTCATAAAAACTAGAACCCAATATCAAAATTGTCAATCCTTACAAAGAAAATTTCTATAAAGATTGAAACTCAAATCGAAATCTTAAACCTTTTTAAAAGATTTTTTCTCATAAAAATTGAAACCCAAAATCAAAAATTTTATTTTAAAACTGGCCATAAAATTGAAACTCGATATCAATATTTTATAACTTTTTAAGGGATCTTTATCAAAAAATAACTTTTTAAGGGATTGTTCATAAAATTGAAACCCTAGTCGAAATGGTAAACTTTTCTATAAGAATTATCCATAAAAATTGAACCTTTTGAGCAAAAGGTTGAGGCATGAGAGATCTTAAGACAGAGAGATGTTGATTCATTTGTCTTCTCCGATTTCTTTCTACGGCGATGTGAGTCATTCGTTGATTCTCAGCTTCTTCTTCGTTTTTACAAACCCTAGGCTTCCTCCTCCTCCGCTTCTTCCCTCTGCTAGCCGGTGGTGGCTGCCGCGACGACGGTTCTTGGTGAGATATCGCTGGAATTGTGTTCTTGGAGATGATGATGTCATTTTCCGGCGATGGCTCGAGATCGACTAAAGACTTGAATGGGGTAGGTGAAAGAGTCTCGGAGAGCAAAAAGTTTAAGAGACCGTTTGATGATAAAGTTTCTAGTGTCATTGCTCTTTACGACGTGTATTCCTTATTGAATTACTAAGTATCATTGATTTATATAGCAACATTACAAATCCTTAATTTTTTTGTTATTAAAATATATATATATATAGAGTTAAGAAAACTTGCGGGCGAAAACGACATTTACAGAAAAATAAATGAAAATGATTATAAAAAATGACAAATGTTGAAGCTCTGAGTTTTCTGAGTCTGTACATGTGACATTATTTGATTTTAATTTTGATCGGTACTATCATGGAATTGTACTTCTGAAGAAAGCTTAACTATGAAATTTGCTGAAGAACATAATTTGTTTTCCTTTGTTTTATCATTGAATTTTGTAAAATTTTGACTAAACATTTATATATGTTTTGTGGTTGATAAAAAAACATGCATAATCACATAATAATTTTTACGTTTTCACATATTATCAGTTCGTATTCTTGGCTTATTTATCAAAAGCCTAAATTATAATCGGAAGAGATCGATATGAAGATTATATGAATCCTCAACATACAAGAAAAATAACTTATTTTGAGGGATCTATCCATCATATCTTTTCAAACATAAGAATTTGGGAATGAAATTCATATATCAGATATACTCGATGTAAGTTATAAAATGAGTCAGTTTGATATGATTGTACTGATGAAAATGACACAAGCTATGTAATCATCTTTCAAAATCATACCGTATAAAAAATATATTTTACACATGCTTATATGGATATGTATGTATATAATTTTTGATAGTTGAGAAAAGGATTAGAAGGAAGAAGAAAAATGGAGTTGTAGTGGCACGTGAGATGGGTCAGAGAGTCTAAGGTCTTGTTCTTTTCTCGAAATTGTGGACCATCACTTCTTTTTTCTCTTAATTACTCCTTTTACTACCCTAAAACTAAAAGCCTCTAAACTTTTTACATTTTTAAAATTTCAACCCAAAAAATAAAACTCTTTGTAACGTATTTCGGCCCCAAAAGAAATACTTATCATACATGATTCTTGTTAGTTTTTTCCTTTTCTGATGATTCTTGTTAGTTGCAAAACTCAAATGTCTATATATAAAGGCTAACGCAATTGTTTGCATAATTGAATTTAATTTGTGTTTGCATTGAAATTATTGTGCTGAAATGTTTATATTTAGATGTAGATGTAAATAAATTAACTAACTCTTGGTGATTTAGTGTTAAAGATTCACCATGTTCGTTGAGAAGTTAGTGTTTGAGTTTTTCGAAATCACAGTTGAAATAATAAGAAAACCTGGCTTTTTACATGTTCCAAAGACTAGTTGACCAAAACATATACTTCCTCATTTATTTTATAAATGATGTTTTAGGGGAAAATTTTGTTCTCAATTATATGATGTTTTCGACATTCGATGCAAATTAATTAGTTTTTTTTTATTATTTTTGACCATTTGTATTATGCCGATTGTTTTATCATTTGTTTAAATGAATAATAGATGATGTTTAAATTTTTTTTAAAAAAACTAAACGATTCTTTAATATGGGTGCAAAACCTTAAACACCATTTCTAAAAAAACGGGGGAGTAGTATTTTTGAGAATTCAACTTTTTTTTTTTTACTTTGTAGTTCACATTTACAAAAAAAATGTTTGACAAAAATTATATCTCTTGAATCTGAGCAATGCAAATGCAAAGAAGTGTGGTATTATTATATTCGATTTAAAAAGAAAATGATCTAAAGAGAGACTAAATTCCAAGTATCGGTTCAAGAGGAAAACAAATGGGACCAAACCGGTTCGGTATTTGGCATGAGTGGACCGTGGGGACCGGACAGGAGCATATACATATAGAGACAAATGAGTGCTGGAAGAAAGCAAAATTTCACATTCAAATCTTTTTATTTTTTCTTCAATTGCATCTAAAATCTATTTTGTGGGCTAAATATAAACATATCACAAGATTTTTTTCTTTCTATGATATTGGGAAAAGTGAGTAATTATTATTGCAATTGTATGCTTATAATTAAAAAGGACTGTCCCTATTTCAACAGTCAGATTTGTTTGCACATTAGAAGGACCAGAAGAAGCTATGAAGGTAAAAAACACAACCCGTGATTAAAAAAAATTCTAATATTTTTTTCTTTAAATTACTTTTAAGTTTAACCATCTGCACTTTCTGTTTTTGTATGATAGAAATTGTCAGATTCAAAAATAAAAACAAAAAAACGTTAACTTTCACAAATTAGACAGCTCCAGACACAAAATCTATCAAATATTTTTGATAACAGAAACAAACCTACTATGTAAATTCTACAATTGATAAAGCATACAAAAACAAATTAACAATAGAATCAAGTAATCATTAGAATTTAGACATATACAACTACTTAATTTATTCTTCGTTTGAAGTTTGAACAAGCAACAATGACCTCTAGGGTAGTTTAGACAAGCAACAATGACCTCTACTTAATCTTTTTGAAATATTATGGTTTAGAGGTAACTTAATCTAAACAAGCAAAAACTTTTTGAACAAGCAACAATTCAAAAAGATTAAGTTTTAAGAATTTGACAATATATAAAAAAATATTAAATATATGATAGTCTAGTGGTTTTTGGGAGTTTCCAAAGTTACTAGTTCAACTTCATTTATAAAGAGTTTTAAATATGGTATTATCAATTGTTGACCGCATAGAATAAAAATATTATGGACCAAAAATCCGAAACTTTCATTATTTATCAAAAATAAAAAATCCAACAACATTTCTATTTAGGGGTGGAACTATAATCCGATATCCGAGATCCGATTCAGGAGCCGCTACAAAAATCTGGATATTCGAGGGGGTCCGATCCGGATAGTAAAATCTCGTATCTGTCAAAACCGGATCCGAATAGTAAAATTATAAGGTCCGAATATCCGGATCCGGATGTTTTATTAAAAATTTCTATTTTATTAATAGTTTTTTAATATCTTGAGATTTATATATAAAAATAATGAAAATAAAAGAAAATAATTTCTTTTTATAATAACACTTTTTCTTACAAAATATTATATAAAATTTTAATTTTAAGATTATTTTTAATATTGTTTTTAACCGATCCGGATATCTGCAAATATTTTAATATTTAGGTGGATATCCGAAAACCACAAATCCAGATAAGGATAATTAAAACTCGGATCCGTCGGATAAAGATCCAGATCCGGATATCTCAAAATTTCCGGATATCTGGATCCATCCCACCCCTACTACTATTGTGGCCTATGCATTCTTTTTTCAGGTTAGGTTCAATAGAGGATTTTGAGTTTCAGATCTTCGGTTTTAGAAAAACAAATCCAAACTAGAATCAATTTTTGTTTTTGTTCGGTTTGAAAAATTTCTGCTTAGTTCAGAATCGATTTGGACCGATCGGTTCGATTTTAAGTGAATTTTGTTTTAATCGGGTTTGGTTCGATTTCTTCGATATAATTTGTTTGCAATCGTTGTGGTTAAAATAAAATTCGGTTGGTTGCTCTAAATTCGAGCTCGGTTTGGATTTCGGTTCGGGTTTGCTTCGATTTGGTTTATTTGGTGTAATACTTTTGTAACCGTTTGGGTTAAAATAAAATTAGGTGCAGTGTTGGTTTAAGAAATCTTGATTCGGTTCGATTTTTTTTGATTAAATTCGGTTTTGAATCTTTTTGGATAATCGGGTCTACTAAACCTAATCTCACTATTTATAACCACTATGTAAATTTCACATTAGCTAAAGTATACGCACCTAATAAAACCAGTCTCTATTTGTTAGCTCAATAAAACTACAATAATCTCTTAATTTCATTGACAAGCAACAATGTCCGTTTGCTTCCAAGTTCCAACGTCTCTATCTATTAAGACTATTTATCAATAATTTTACTTAAAAAGATTCCTGTGAATGTTTTTACACCCAGAAAACGTGTCTACTCTAATCTGATTCGTTGCATCAACAAACAAACACGTGTTAATGTCTGTAAAATCTCTGAAAGCATCCATCTCTAAACATGCAACAGATCTTTGTACTTATGTATCGATAGAGAGATTAACAGAAGTGTGTACCAATTTACGAAGTCCGAGAAAAAGAAAGACAAGAACAACAAAGAGCAGAAGCTGTTGTTGTCAGATTTGTCCACGTCTAGATAGTAAACTCAGTCTTTCTTATCTTTAGTCCTCTGCAAAAAAAAATTTCTTACTGTTTTCTGTTAAAAACAGAGAAGCCCAAATAGTAAAAAAGTTCTATAGAAAAGGTTCAAACTTCAAAAATTAGCTTTTTTTTGTTACTGTGTTCAGAAGCAGCACATGAGTAACGTGGCTACATTTTGGGACCAGTGGTTCCAAAAATGGCGTCTTTGGTCATTTGTCTAAAGTTACTTTGGACCCTTGAAAGACTCTTACCAAACCTTATAACAGAATGACTAAATTGAACACCAAGAAGATACATTTAAACCTGAAAATTACTGGAGCAAAATCACATTCTTGCTCTTTCATTCAATATCAAATTTACTAGATACAGATTTCTCATCTATATGGGATCAAATTTAGCTATTAGAGATTGTTGCTCAATAGTGAAACAATAGCTAATCTCAAGTCATTGATGTTGTTGAAGAATGCCAAATAAATTGTACAGTTTAAAACATGAGAGGCACAAATGGTATATGAAAATTCAAGGATGAATTAGTGAAAGTAATAGCAGAGGAACAGTTGCTTTAAGAGAAGGTTTCAATGTCTTTAAGGATACATTAGTGCATTGCACTCAATAGCAGCTTTGATTTTGATATGTGTCTTCCTCGCTGCCTGGTTGGATACCGTCATCCGTAAACCCGACAACACTGCTCGTCTTGCTGATGACGGAATCTTCATTCCCTTATTGTAACACGACAAGAGCAGCTTCGAAGCGCATACGAGCCGCCCATCTTTACATAGATTGTGCACAACAGAAGTGTAAGTGTACTCATCTTTAACCTTCATCG
This sequence comes from Eutrema heterophyllum, assembly GCA_002933915.1. NCBI lineage: Eukaryota > Viridiplantae > Streptophyta > Magnoliopsida > Brassicales > Brassicaceae > Eutrema > Eutrema heterophyllum. The sequence goes on from PKMM01023714.1 coordinate 1,313,686, forward strand.
ACGCAAACAACCTCATCGCACGGTCTACGTGACCCGCTTTGCACAACCCATCAATCAAACAGTTACAAGTGACGACACTCGGCTGCATCCCCATCTCTCCCATACAAGCCAAATGCTTCTCGGCTCCTCCCGTATGCCCTATGCTTAACAAACCGTTGACTATGATCGTGTGCGTGTAGTCATCAGGTTTCAATCCCTTCAGCTCTATCTCCTCCAATAGATCATCCACCGCGTCCAAGTTCCCGTCTTTAAAATAAAGATTCAACAATGTGTTGTATGAAACAATGTCTTGACTCCGTGTACCGCTTCTCACCAGCTCTTGCATACACTCGTGCGCCTCCTCTGCTCTTCCGGTTTTAATCAAAGCGCTAACAACTGCACAATTCGCATACCCGTCAAACGTATGCCCTTCTTTCTTCATTTTCAAGAACAGCTGAAGCCCTTTCTCAATCCTCTTGGTCTTGAAATACAGTTTAAGCATTGTCGTGTATGTAACGGCATTCGGCGTGTAACCCGATTTCTTGAGTTCTCTCAGCATCCAATTCGCGGAATTCACCCTTCTGGATTTACAAAGACCGTTGATGAGAATGTTATACGTCATGAGCTCGGGTTTAACCCGGCTCTTGAGATGTTTAAAGAGCTCAATGGCATTATCCGTATGACCGCTTTTGCAAAGCGCGTCAAGCAGAATATTGTACGTATCAACACCTGGAGACAGCCCGGCGAGATGTATATCCTCGTGAAGTATCCGAAACGCTTCCCCGTGTTTCCCGAGCTTGAAGTAGCAAGACATCAAAGTATTGTAACTCCACATATCAGGAGACAAACCTGAGTGAAGCATTTCGTCGAACAGCTGGTGGACACGATTCAGAAACAGCTGTTTCGCAGCTCCGGAGATCAATGAATTGTATGTAGCAACATCAGGTTCGATTCCAGCTTCTCTCATCCGACGTGTTACAGCATAAGCTTCGTCGATTCCGACGAAACGCGAGTACCCATTGATTAAGGTGTTGTAAGTTACAACATCGGGAAGAACACCTAATCGGATTCCGTCTATGATTAACGATTCGGATTTCTCCAAGTTTCGAAATTTGCAGAGAGAATCAACGCATATGTTCAATAACTTCGTGGAGATTCCCGGGAATTTCATCAATCCACGAACCATTACACTAAATCGAATCGTCATAGAAGAATAGCTAGGGTTTTCAAGTAATTTAGTAGCATTGAAACGTGAAGATCACGAAATTGTGACAGATAAGGTAGAAACTCGAGAATTCAGGATTAAAAAAAAAAAAAAAAAAAAATTCAGAAGCAGAGCTTGACGAAGAAGAAAACATATGAATCCCTTAAACGACGTCGTATTCAACTTTCAACCGCTGTTACAAAACGGCGTCGTATATATTAATCAAAGAAGATTGCCGTTTCAATTTTCAACCAACATTTGAAAATCTCTAAAATCCCACCTAACAAAATGAATAAATTGTAAATCTTATCTAATTTTGTGATTCCGGTACAAGTGATTGACCAGAGACTTCACCAAACCGGCCTCCTCTGTTTCTCATAAGCTCACCAAACGAAATACAACTCTCAGTTTGAGTATTGTTATGTCTTCTCGTAACCTTAATCTTAACATGATCCGGCAACCTCAAAGTATACCGATCTTCTTCCTCCGGTTTATTCCTCACTATCGAATGACCCGTCGTCTTCGATCTCGAGAATTTATCCGGTAAAGATTCAAACTTTCTCTCGTTGTTACTACCACTACTACTACTCTGTCTCGACAACAGAACCTCGTTCGATGATGTTGTCGTTTGATCGCGGTTTTCGTTTCGGTTTTCGTGTATGACTTCGATGATCAACTCTTTGATGTTTTCGGGCGCTGTTGGATCTAGATTCCGGCGACAAACAGGGCATGTTTTGTTGGATTCTAGCCATCGATCGATGCATTCTTGATGAAAAACATGGTAACAAGTAGTTAAGAGTCGGAGAAGGATGTGTTCTTCTTCGAATTCGAGAAGACAAATGGCGCATTCGAGCCCGTGTTTATCTTCTCGGAGATCTTTGACTGAGGAGAATGGAAATAACGGGAAGGATTGGATGATCCGTGGCTCTAAACCGGGGTTAGGCGGTGGTGGACCGGCGGTTTCCTGTTGTGATTGGATTCGATTTTCGGGTGATCCGTTGCGGTAGTGGCGATTCCAAGCTTGTGTGAGACTGTGGAAGAAACATTTGCAGAAATAGAGAGCGAAGAAACTGATGAAGAAGACGACGAGGAGGATCACAGTTAGGATTATGACGAGTGGTGGTTTATTGTAATGATGCGGCGGATGAGATTGAAGAGTTGCGTTTGGTTTGATCGGCTGCGCTATCGGCATTGAAGTAATTACAAAGAGTGTCGGAGATTGTTTATTATAAAGAGTGTCGGAAATTGTTTATCTCCGCCGTATAGAATTGAAAGATTGAATGTTTCTTTTTTTGTTTCTCAATTTCTATTTTTGTTTTTGAATTTATTTTTGATGAAATATGGTAGCGTGTTGATGATATTTTGTGTGTATGGAGAGAATGTGAGAGTGTGTGTTTAGGATTTGTTTACTTAATTTAGAAATGAGTTTTGTTAGTTATGTGTGTGTGTGATTGCTTTCACTTGCATTGAACGAGTCTTTAGTGACATTGTTTTGATGATTAAACCACCTAATTAAGCTACTTAGTCTAAATACTGAAAAGTGCAGAAAGGGTTGCTTAAAGTTGAAGTAATTATCTTTTTAGCATTTTGTAAGATGAAAATTCATTTTAGATATATATTTATATATATAATTTTTTTTTTGATAGGTAAAAAAGTAAGTCACAGGATATTTTTAAGAAATACAAAAAACATCTAAAAACAAATCAAATGTTATTTTTCCAAGTGTTCAACCATCTTATGAATGAATATAGCCACTGTTGTACTAATTAAACTTCAAACATTATACATGCTAATTGATTTATGAAGGAATATAGCCACTGTTGTACTAATTAAACTTTAAACATTATACATGCTAATTAATTTACTGTTGTACTAATTAAACTTCAAACATCATACATGCTAATTAATTTACTGTTATACTAATTAAACTTCAAACATCATACATGCTAATTAATTTACTGTTGTACTAATTAAACTTCAAACATTATACATGCTAATTAAACTTCAAACATCGCACATGCTAATTAATTTACTGTTGTACTAATTAAACTTCAAGCATTATACATGCTACTTAAACTTCAAACATTAATTAATTTACTTATGAACATTACTAAACGATAAGACGCACGCACTTTAACTAAATTACTATGTTGAACATAGAGGAAGTAGCATTAAGTAAATTTCGGGTAGTTCGATGCTCGCAACTATTCGTGGCCTAGTGGTGCGAGCATGGGTCAGTGCTTCAGCGTTCACTGATCGAAGAGTTGCACCGAGTCAAACCAAACTAGCGCTTCCTTAAATTAATTTATAGAGATAATACGCATAAATGAGGTATTCTAAAATACATTTTTTCTGGTATTCTAAAATATCTTTTTTCTGGTATTATTAAAATACATTTATGTCTTGTATCGTTAAACATTTATCATCATCACTTTTTTTTTATGTAGGAAAATAAAATAAGGTATTCAATTTGTAAGTCAGTTCTCTTAGTCTGGTTTCATTTTGGCAATTATATCATATTTTTTTGGGTCTTAGTCTTTTGTTGTTGGCTTGAACAGAAAATGGTTCCGTTCATAGTTTATGAATTACTTGTATTTAGTAGTTACTACTAATAAATTAATAATCGTATACATTTTCTTGTAAATGTGAATGTAAAGTTGTAACACAAATTAAACGAAATCATAGTTCACCATAACTAAAAGACAAAAAAAAGATTTAATAATAGTTAAATCTATGCGTGGTTGGCTGCAGTCGTCACTCTAGACTCGTTGGTCTGAGAAAATGTGAGTGATATCACCAGGCCAGAGTTCGAGTTGAGACGACTGCATTTGAGGTGATGATGATGATGAAGCTTACCCTCAAATCTGAGGTACTTTAGCCCCCGGCTCCCAAAACGATAGGAACAACAACAGTGACGGAGGCATAACTTTTTTTTAATAAAAAAATATAGTTTATAAATTACAAAAAAAAAAACCTACAAACTCGAACTATATTTTTTACTGATCCATCGTAGCCTTGTCCTCTCACTTTTTTAAGACTCAGAATATATTTAGCAAACAATGAATCAATTACAGATTTCAGAGATAAAGAAATGTCTCCTTCATATGGATAAGACCAACAAATCTCTCTTTCACTATACCATGTTTATCAACAAAACAGAGATAAAGAAATGTCTCCTTCATATGGATAAGACCAACAAATCTCTCTTTCACTATACCATGTTTATCAACAAAACGAAAAACTATAGCCATCTGCTCTTTCTTAGAACAATCAGCAGATTCATCCACCAACAAAACAAACACATCATTACCAATCTCTTGAATTACGGAGTTAACTACATCTTCTGAAAAGCAACTAACAATGTCTTTTTGAATTGGATGAGACACCATTTGGTTATTTCCAGGAGCATTCTTCAGCACAACCTTATTCACAGCTTAATTTTATCTAGCTGTATACTTCAATAATTCCAAAAAAATTCCTTGGTTACTAGAATTCATTGTCTCATCATGACCACGAAACGACAAACCTTGTCTCAATAAGTATCTCGAAACATCGATTGAAGCATTTACTCGAATACGATACTCATTTTCACAACATTGGTTTGTTTATGCAGATCATGTTTAATTGATTGACTTTGTCTCATCAAATCCTCACACTTCTACTTAGCTATGTTATGAAAGCTGTTTATTGTGACACATACATGACCAGACAATCTCTCATATTTATTCCAATAATCAAATCCCTTTGTCACAAATTTAATATTGCCATCTTTTTTTTCATTGCTGAACAAATAGCAGCACAAACAATACGTATTTTCTTTCTTCATACTTTATTTCAACCAATTACCATATTGATTAAAGCGCCTTAGAGTATTTCCTATAAGTTGTTGTTCAAAATTATGGCCACGAGGTTGACAAAGTCCTCTAGTCAAATACTTGCGTCTTACCTCGTCTCTTTGATTATGATGATATTCCAGTATTCATTTTTTCTCACCGGGATCATACGGCAAGTAATCTAAATCAATATTATCCGTTGATGGAGATTTTTTTTCAGAAATCGATCCGTTACTTATCTAATAAAAAACAAATTAATTAATTTCAAATTACAAAACTAAAAGTTAAAGATATTCAATTCATAGATTATGAACAGAAACCTAATTTTTCTATGAATTCAAGACATATCATCTAAATTAATAAACACTTAGAATCTAATTAAACATATTAAAGTAAAATATTAAAAAAATATAGAAGAAATCTAACCTTAATTTTGTTGTTGTTTATTGCTGCACCTTCGACTCTCTCTCTCTCCGTGGAAGACGAAGACACGACAAAAAAAGAAGAAAAACAGTTTTTTTTTTTTTATGTTTTTTAAAATAGAAATAAAATTAACTAATACATAATTGATTATAGCTTATTTATTAGTGTATTTAAATTGGGCTTAAACTTAATATAAATCCAAGTTTGAGTTAAAAAAAAGTTGGGGTTCAAATTTTTTTTTTAATGGAATCATTATATTTTTCTTTAAATAAAAACAAATATTTTT
>PKMM01023714.1:1319836-1337050 GCA_002933915.1 Eutrema heterophyllum
ATGATGTAATTTTGTTTCTTGAAAATAATAAAATATAAATAATTTAAATTTTATTTTTTGGTGGCACAAATATTTTAAGTTTTGATTGTAAATGGGAGTTTGGTGCATCCAAATTTCAAATACATCCAAAATATCCAATTATTTTGGATGCATTTCATTTTGTATCCAATTTTTATATCCAGATGCACTTCTTATTTTGACAAAAACGAACTGCATCTTATATCTGCATCGTACTTGCCGGATGAACAAACGAAGATGCCGATACTCCTCTCTCTGTCTCTTTCATCATTGAATATGTTTATTGCTTAGATCTATGACTAATCGTCTCTTTGTTTTTTGCTCACAGTGTCTCTTCCGCGGCTGTAAAATCCAGCGTTCTAACCGTAAACAGTCTCTCTTACGCCGTTAAAAACTGTCTCTAACCCCTAAACAGTCTCTCTTCCGCCGTAAAAACCAGTCTTCACCATCTCTGAATCCGGTAAGATTTACTTCTCTCTCTCTTTGTCTCTTTCTCATTGAATTTGTTTATTGCTTAGATCTCTGCCTAATCGTCTGTATGTTTTTTGCTCACAGTGTCTCTTCCGCGGCTTTAAAATCATGCCTTCTAACCCATAGACTCTCCTCCACTGAGACGATCGTTTTCTTGTTTTTGTCAAAACCATGTCTAGACCCGGTATGATATCTTATTTGATCTGTTGAGAATTATTAGATCCAGATTAGATGTTCTTGTATTTGTTTATATTTGAATGATGAGATTTATAATTTCTACTAATCATCTCTATGCTTTTTTGCTCACAGCTCATACAAATGACGACAAAATCATTTCTCAATCCGGTAAGATATACTTCTATCTCTTTCTCCATTGAATTTATATATTGCAATTGAAGCTTCAGATCTGGAGTTCTATGGATCTGTGTTTATCTATTTGTTATAGTTCCTCTTCAAGTTCTATTGTTAGTCTTTTCCTATGAAACTGAAACTTACTTATCTGATATAGTTAGTTAGGACTTGATCTATTTTGTAGAAGGTTCGGAAATTTCTATTTGTTGGTCTTTTCCTATGAAACTGAATGTTGTGATCTGTCCCAGTTTTTAGATCCCGAACTGATGTTCTCTGGATCTTTCCAGTTTTTTTCTGCTGCTTAAACCCTTTTTTGTTATTTTTTCCTTTAATTTTAATGTCTTTCGTTTACTTTTAATTTAATGTCTTTTGACTTGTTCTTTTCTCTCAGGTACAATCCAACTACTTGAGGATTTGATGAAACTGTTTGACACAACAACTATGTCAGATATTTGAGATTTCACATTATTTTCAACGGCAATGGTATCATGCGTACAGCCGTAGTAGTGGATCGGAAGACGGAATTGCTGACATGAAAGAAATTGGAAATCTGTGGTCATGTTTTATTTCAAACCCAAAACTGGAAAACCAGAAAGCTTTAGAACGCTGGTATTTAATTGTGAATATAACCATGTCAGATTTATCTAGAGTGGCCCCCTAATAAGAATCTGGTATTTATTATAATCCTTTGACTTTATTGTTCTTTTTTCTTTTTCTTTATACCAATAAGAATCCGGTATTTATTATACTCTCTTTACTAAAATAACTACTCACTTGCCCCATAGGAATTTTTTGGGATACCGAATCGTGCAAATGATTTTTAGGACCGGTGAGTGACATGTTTTCAAGTGTTATTGAATTTCTGAGTACTGTCTGTCCATTTTATCGAGACTCCCAAATTCAGTTAAAGATATAACATCACATTTATAGCCGTCTTGCTTCAAGAAAGAGATTGTCATTCTCATTCAGCTATGTTTTTTTTGGAATTTTTTTCTCAGAAATGCAATAACACTTCCAAAAAACAGTACTCAAAAATGCAATAACAATTGAAAACATGCCACTCACCGGCCCTAAAAATCCTTTGAAAGCAGCTACCGGCCCTAAAAGTCCTTTGGAAGCAGCTGGTACCCGAAATTTAGGTGATAAAAAAATATTTCCCGAGATTCTGATTTGGGCTTCAGATAATGTCGAACCTGCAAATGTGGTTTTGATATCGAGCGATACAGATTATATCGAGCCTATGAAGACTCTGAAAAGTAGTGGTTATCATATAATTATTGTTCACCCTCCTGATGATGATTATCCTGTTGAATGTATAGATTTTTTAAAAACTGTTTATTACTGGCCTTCTTTTACCGAATGAGAAGCCCCTTATCTTAGGTTTCGAATGGTGACTGCGGAAACAAGCGGTGCGAGACAATATATGAATGGTGAAAAAACATGCGGTGCAGTCCAAATGTGTGAATTGTGAAAATGTAAAAAGCGGTGCGGAATAAATATTTTATAAATAAAAATGGATTAATGATATTAATATGATTATAAATTAAAATTGTTAATGATCAAGTCTTTTCATAAATTAATTACGAATCATAACTAAATAATTATTAAAATTTTAATAAATTTGTTTTATATTTTACAATAATATATTTATTGCTAANACAAACTATATTTGTTGTTAAGAAATACATTAATCGTGTCATATATCCTCCATATGCTCTATTTTCTACATCAACCGCTCCCATGTCATCTAAATCAGACTCCTGATATTTGTTGTTTATTTTTGTCTCTGTCTGCATCAGAGAAGTTTGAAATTTTAATAAAATTATGTAATTCCATTATAAACATTGTTTTGATGATTAAACCACCTAATTAAGCTACTTAGTCTAAATACCGAAAAGTGCATAAAGAGTTGCTTAAAGTTTCAAACTTCTCCACTTTTCGCAACTTTAAGCAACCCTTTCTGCACTTTTCGGTATTTAGACTAAGTAGCTTAATTAGGTGGTTTAATCATCAAAACAATGTCACATTGGCTAATAAACAACATCATACATGCTAATTAATTTACTGTTGTACTAATTAAACTCAAACATTATACATGCTAATTAATTTACTTTGTACTAATTAAACTTCAAACATTAATTATTTTACTTATGAATATTACTAACCGATAAGACGCACGTACTTTTAACTAAATTACTATGTTGAACGACACGTAGAGGAAATACCATTAAGTGAATTTCAGGTAGTTCGATACTTGCAACTATTCGTGGTCTAGTGGTGTGAGCATGGGGTTAGTGCTTCAGGGTCCACTGATCAAATAGTTGCACCGAGTCAAACCAAAACTAGCACTTCCTTAAATTAATATATAGAGATAATAATACATATAAATGAGGTATTCTAAAATACCTTTTCTGGTATTATTATCTTGTGAATTTTTATGTTATATATCGTTAAACATTTATCATCATCGCTTTTTTTTTTATATGTAGGAAAATTAAATAAGGTATTCAATTTGTAAGTCAGTTCTCTTAGTCTGGTTTCATTTTGGCAATTATATCATATTTTTTTGGGTCTTAGTCTTTTGTTGTTGGCTTGAACTGAAAATTATTAATCGTATACATTTTCTTTTAAATGTGAATGTAAGTTGTAACACAAATTAAACGAAATCATAGTTCACCATAACTAAAGAGACAACAAAAAGATTTTATAATAGTTAAAACTATGCGTGGTTGGCTGCAGTCGTCACTCTAGTCTCGTTGGTCTAAGAAAATGTGAGTGATATCACCAGGCCAGAGTTCGAGCTGAGACGACTGCATTTGAGGTGATGATGATGATGATGAAGCTTACCCTCAAATTTGAGGTACTCTAAAGTACCTTTCTTTTTTAATCGCATGGTTCGATGAGAAGCCACGTGGCAACTTAACGACGGTCGATTAAGCCTCTCAGGAGCCGTTTAGCGCCATTTAACGTGTCATTATCATTTCATAGACGACGATTCTGCCTTCTCTTCAACGGTCATCACATCGAACGGCTGAGACCAAAGCTTAATTGAATCTTACGAGATATTGGCGACAAATCTAACGGCTGATATTCAAACTAAACGTCCCAAACTACAATTTTATTTATTAAAAAAATGTATTAATATCGGCCAAATTTTTTTAAAAAAACCTTGAAGTTTTTAGTCTCAATAATGTATACTTCAATTTGAAATCCTAAATAGGAAACAAGAAAAAGAGAGATTTTATCACCATTAGTTACGGCAAAAGAAAATATAGAGTCACAGAAAATTAACCGAGGAACTAAAGTAATCACTAAAAAGCAATGTAAAGAAGAAAAAAAAGAAACCTGAGAACCCCTTATTTTAAGATCCCTCTATATCTCATTATTTATCTAAAAACCCCCAAAAACCAGAAAAAGCTAGAAGAAGCCTCAAGCTTGAAATCTTCTTTGGATTGCATAACCTTCTCAAAAAGAAACAAAGATCAAATCCAGCCTAAACCAACCAAAACCCGAAACGAATTATCCGCAGCAAATTCTGTTTACTGACCATTACTAGGCCAAAGATTATGGTACATTTGCATCTGACGCAGTTGTTGTTGTTGTTGTTGAGCCACAGAGTTTCCATAAATCCCATTGTTATTGTCACGGTGCATCGAAGGAGAACCGCTTTCGTTCTCATCTGATGACTCGCTTGATGGTCCTTGAGAGTTTGATCCAAAGTTCAACATATTAGCCGGTGCTGAAGCCGGTTCGGGATTCTGTCCCCGAGCATTGTTTCCGCTACTCTGTTTCGGTTTCTTTGCTTCTGCAACAAAGCTTCCCACGATGACCTGTATATGGACCACATTAGGAAATGAACATAAAAGAAACCGATTGGTGATTATGTTTCCACTTAAGCCAATTAAACCAAAATTACAAACAAAACCTACAAACCCGACAGATTCAACTCCAATCCGACAAACCTAATAATAATAATAAAAAGTTCATATATTTGTACCTGCACTTGTGTTGCAGCTACTAGCGGACCAACTACACGGCCACCTAAAATCCGGCCCTCGGGTCCAGCCACAGCCACACTCAAGCTACCACTTCTGTTGGTGGAACCATTTACTTCATAATTCAAGAAGGAGCCTGAGAGGGTAATGATCTCGAACCGTCCCTGCAAAAGAACACATAAACAAATCTCAACACTAAAGACACACAAATACTTGTTTAGCACTAAAGAGAAAGAACATATTTTTAAAACCTCGTAAGTATCACTTGAACTAGGATTAGAAGCTTTGCGAAGAGTCATAGTAGAAACTGCGCCACTTGCAGAGAGAATACAGATTGTTCGTGGCCCTTGATCTGAAAAAGCCATCACCTTCGACGCTATGTCCTGATTTAGCAAACACAAACAATACCGGAAAGAAAAACTCGCAAATCATTCTTCCATCTAATTCACTGAAAAACAAGATCTTTACTACTTCAAACTTTTCTAAGTTATCAATCTTGAGGCATTGAAACAGTTACAAGAATCAATCACATGTTGAGATTATTAAAACAAAATACCTCTCCTGTCTTCACTTCAATCACATGAGGTGTAAACCCTACTCCTGCTGTTCCTCCTGCTCACACACACACACAAAATAAAATCCATCAAACCCATCAAATCAATTGCATGTAATTAGAAACGAATGTGTTAAAGATTCGAACTTTAAGAGATGAGATTCGAGTTCTTGTTTTTTACCTAAAGCATCAAGCTGTTTCTTGCTAGAGCCAGGAGGTCTTCCTCTGTTACGTTTAGCAGGTGGATCAGCAGAATTCGCATTTCCTCCTCCGCCGCTATCTCCGACGCCTCCGTCACCGCCACCACCGTAGGAATTAGAAGCGGCGGAGAGAAGTGGCGACGTCGGAGCTAAACCCAACGCAATGTTACCATCAGGAGCATATTTCCTTGGCCTTCCTCGCTTCTTTTTCACTTGCTGTTGCTGATTCTGATTCTGATCGATCCCAAATGGCATCGGTTGAGAAGAAGGTGATCCGTCGCCGAATCCAAGCGATTCGAGCGTTTTCTGATCCATTTGCTGTTGTTGCTGCTGAAGCGTTTGAGGCGGTTGGTGTTGTTGTGGTGCGAGAGCGCCAAATGGTAGACGGTGATGGATCGATTGGGATGTTGAGGTCGGACCCATTATTGCGGCGGCGTTAGGGTTACGGTAATGACTCATTAACATTCCCGGTGGTGGTTGAAGCTGTTGATGCGGCGGTTGTGTGATGTCTCTTGAATCCATTAGAGAGAGAAGAGGAAGATGAAGAAATCAATCTCAAAGATTGTTTCTTTCGGCCTAATTTTCGTAGACCCAAATCTTGAATTCTTTTTTTTATTTTCTGTTTTGCGAATTCCGAGAAAATGGCGAAGCTTTAAGGTAAAGCGTTTGAGCTAACAACTATCTCTCTCACACACACAGAGTCCGAGAGAGAGAGAGAGAGACGAAGTTGTGGCGGAATTTGTAATTTTAATAGAAAAAATAAAATCTTTTGATTTAGGGTTTTCAGGAGATTTTTTTGTGGGTTTGTTTTGTTCATTGAATTGGATTGAATTGAATTAAATAGATAATACTTCAAGCTCAAGAAAATATTTTAGAATCTTTTTAATTAGATCGTGATTTGTTTTTATTATCATCCAAAATATAGGAAATAATATTTGTTGTCATCCATTTTTATGACGAATTTAATATATTTATCAAAAATTATAAATAAAAATACTTTAAGCATATGTTATGAAAATTTGACGTATATAATCGCGATAGCCTCTAGTTATTATGATAGTTTTTGTTAAAAATGTTGTAAACTTGTTGTATTCATATATATTATCTTCAAATTAGTACTTACCCCGTATTTTAATATTCAAACATTGAATGGAAACATCGTATAAAAAATGATATGAAAGTTTTGATTAGTTAAAATATGAGTTATTGCAAGATGTTATATATTTTGAACACTCTATGTTAATCAAACATGAATTTATAACATTTTAAAAAAAATTAGTGTTATTGGTCTTATTAATATTAGTAAAACAACAATTTTTTTTGCAGTTATTGAACTGGTGATCTATTTTTTTTTGTTAAAATAACATTAAGATGCTGTACTTAGGAATTTGATGTGTAAGATACTTTAATGGTATCCAGACAGTCATAAATTCTCTTTAAAGATTAAGTCAACTTTTTATTGTATTATAAATAAAATAAAATAGTTTATTGTCAAAAATAAGAATATATTGTTTTTGATAACTCGGATAATCCGGATCAACGGAATCCGCGGACGCCAAGCTTGGCTTCAGGTTTGCAGGCTTATCCTAACTGGGTCTACGGCCATGAGCGCCGACTAATCCCGGGATGAGCCAGCTCATTGGGTATCGGGCATCATATGAAACATCCGGGCCAAGATCCCGAAGCCAACTGGCCCAATAACAAAGTGTTAGTTTCCAAAGATAAATTTAGTCGTAGTTCGAACCTGAGATCTGGAGAGCGTGTCCTTTCGGCGCATCGGTCTCCAGTCCCCCTACCCAGACAACGGTCGCTGGGTTAAATAAAAATACTTTGGTGTGTCAGACTTTTAAATATATCCTTAAACATGGCAAAAACAATTATTTGATCATTTTGTGACTTTTGTCTTTGTATTCCCATTTCCCTCCATATATCAAAGTTCAAAAAGAATAAATCTTCAAAAGCTTTTAATTTCTGTAACTTCTTACACAAGAACAAGATGGTTAGAAAACTTACGTAATTTGGACATTTGCATTTAATGTGATGGCTTAAAAATTAATTGAAAAAATCAATCTTTTCATAATCTGTTTTTATTCTATTCAAAGGAACTTATTTTACATATTAAAAAAATCCGACTGCTTTCACAAATACTCAATATCACGTTCGATTACACACCAAAATTAATCTAAACTATAGCTCGTAGTCTCGTACAGTATCTTAAACAGAGTAGGAAAAAAAACAGAATTCAATACCAAATGAAGACATAAGAAATCATATTAACAAAGATATCTCTAATGAACAAAACAAACATAAACGAAATATAAAAACATATTAACTTTTTTTTTTGTTTTGCTCAAGGGACAAAAGCTAGAAGCCATGAACACAAGTCTGGTGTCACTGAACCTGAAACTGTGTTTTAAGTTCAGCATCTGATCTCATAAGATCCTGCTTTCGTTATGTATCGAACCCACTCCACCGTGTTGTAACCGCTCTTCTCCCATACCTGTCAATCATTTCGGGGTTACCGGTCAGGTCGAACTTTCCATAGCTAACCAAGTAAAGCGATCAATTTTTTCAAGACCAGAAGCAAATGAAAAAAAAACCAAATCACATAAAAGATTTGATAAATTAAATGGCACAATGGCATGGAGATTCCGGTACTTAGTATCACATTTTCGGAAGCATAGAAATCAAAGCATACCTTGAGAAAGCGAACTCGCAAACCAGATGCTGTGAACATTGGCACCTGGAAATAGAACGAAGCTGAGAGGGTTAACAATCGCTTTAAACAACCTGGTTCTATTTAACAATGCCAACAAGAGAAGAAGATTGACCTGAAATTCCATTTGGATTGGTGGTCTTGTCCAAGATTTCTTTTCTCCCATTGTTGAGATCAACTCAATTTCTGCACTTAATGTGGACTCTGTTTGTCCTGGGAATTTTCTAATCCTATAGAGATTAAAGAGAGAAGGAAAATGAATAATAAAACACCAACCAATAGAATTATGGAGATGAAATCTGATAGATATTTCTTATGATGGTATAAACTCACTTCCAAACCAAGCAATCGATTGATGGATTGTACTTAGCGCGACCAGTTGTCACTTGGAAATTTGTCTTTGCTGTTTGTTTTGGCACTGGAATTTTAACTACGACCCCAAGGGCAAACATTTTAGCACCAAACACACTTTTGACCTGACAAAACACGAAAGCGGATTGTAAGAGAGCAAAGATCAAACTCATCTTTTTCTCTTATTAATCTTTGAGAAGAAAAGTTATGTACCTTGACATTCACTTCCATGCGTGTACGACCAAGTTCTTTGATTGTTGGTAATACGCGGAAAGGCAGATTCACACCCTCTGTTATTCGGTACCTGAGACATCATCATGTCAGTACACTTAGGAACCAGAACAATGTGCAACTGTGAACATTCGAAAACTTACTTCATCAGTTCAAATTCACCATCCGGTGGTACAAAGCTAACTGTCTTCTCGGAGTTGAATCTTGTCAGGTTCACACACTGGTGAAATGTGACATCATCAAGCTCAATGGTTTTACCACTGCACCAACAAGAGTTAGTCAGTGAGCAAAAGAAGAATCAGTGGCTAGTGTGGATCACTGGTTTAACAAAACTTACCTCTTAGCTGGACGAGATTTCATTTCTGATTCCTTCTCAAGACCAATTTTATCATTCAACCCCAACTTCAAATCAGGCATTCCCGAAAGGAAACATTTCATTAAGACTTTCCCCGTCACATCACACCGGAGAACATTGCCTAAGAGTTGCAATAAAGTGACAAAAACAGTCATACAAGATATCAGGAAGACAGAAACCTTTAAAAAAAAAAAGGTAAGTGTTTACCTTTAGAGGACATAAGAAGGTTTACACTTTCCACAATATCCAGAAACACCTGCAGTAGTGAGAATGACTAATATCAACACTTCCGTACAATCTAGCAAATGAAATACACACAGAAAGAAACTCAACTCTTACCTCATTCTTTTTATAAGCAAGGCCCTCTCTTCTCCAACCAACAGCACCCGTAACTTGTAATGTTGCATTTGGAACAGGCTTATCTTTTGGCTGTTTTCATTTTCGTACACATGAAAAGAAACTTATGAATGAAAACGTACAAAACAAAGAAGTAGCATAAATCCGGAATACTGCCTCGCTTGCAAGCACCATACAGCAACACAATTCAAAATCTGTTGTATACAAACATAAAATATATGCCTTTACCTTTGATGAAAATGGTGACCGTACACCTTCCTGAGTAATATAAAGTTTCAAAATTTCAGGGGAGAGATTTTGTGGATAGCCAAAGTCCATGATCTCTGCAATTCCATACCAAAATATCATTGCTTGACGTTGCAAAATATCATTACCGAGTAACAGGAAGATTTAGGATAAAGATTAAAAGGGATTTGATCATGACAGTATAAAGCCTTACTTACCATCCAACAATTCATAAATCAGAACAAAGTTATTTCTAATAGCGTCTTCATCAAAAGCTCCACCAAAGTATGATTTGAACAGAGCAACAGCCTGAATGCGAATCAAAAGCAGTAGTAACTAAGTCAGATTTGTATAGAATCAAAACTATTTGGAAAATGCAAGGGAAACAAAAAAACCTAAGTTTTACCTCAACAACGAATTTGAATCCACAAGCTACATTAGCATTGCTACTGACAACAATTACGATGTAGACATTGCTGATTCGCATATAGACAAAGGAGCAGCCACCAATCTGACGCACAGGACAGTTCCCTAACTCCTTGGTCTGCATTATATGTGTCCGAAATGCATCCACCATATTTCCCCTAAAATTAAAATGAATCAGATTTAGCTCGAATCCGAAATCTCAAATCCCCACAACTAAAATCAATCGTACGAAGTGGACTACTTAGAAGCGATAGAACAAAACACCCAGCTGAAAATGTAGTGAAAATTCTCAAATCGTCGAAAGCCTAAATCAAAATTTTGAAGCATTTGGAGTGGAAAATGTAAAATAGAAAAGCTCTCTCACCCGACGTCATCTCGGTATGTGCGGTTAATGAGTACATCGCCACGGAGATTTAGAAAGTAGATAGCGGAAGCAGCCACCGGCATCTTCGATCTAACCGATTCCAGGCGCAGATCGAATAAACTTCCGTCAAATCAGATAATCAGACGAGCTGGTTTCCGGAGATTTTGATATTCGAAACGAAGGTACGACGAGATCTCGGAGTCGGAAGAAGGACGAAGACGAAGACGAAGACGAAGACGAAATTGAACAACTGAAATAGAAATGATTATTCGTCATATTGAAATGGGCCGGGCTAATATCAATGGGCCAGTCTTACACTTTTATTGTTTTTTCCCATAAATTGGGATTTTACTGAAACCACATTGTACACACTTTCCACCTATAATACGAAAGTATTATCAAAATTGTAAATAACAATCATCTTATTTTTTTCTTCGCATTGTAAGCTTAAGACAAACTTTTTCTTTGTAGGAAGATTAACTTTTTCTAAACTTAAAAAGAAATATCTTAGAATAGCAAGAAACAAAACAATATTTGTTGAAAAATAAATGATTACACATAGGGCCGGTCCTAAGCATAGATAGGACGAAACATTGGTCTTGGTCCCAATTTTAAAAAATCAAGATAAACGGATTATCTAGCTCCCATTTTATAATTTTTTATACTAAAATTTGTATTAAATTGTCCATAACCCCATAATTTCACATAATTTCAGACCGATTTTGGTTCCATGTCATATCCTAGTTATTAGGTGCTTAGCCTGCGTTTTGCGCAGACAGAGATGTTTCATCAAATAATCACATTAGTTAGAGAATAACAGTATAAAACATGATCAACCAAAGAAAAAGTAAAAAAATAATAACCAATAATATTTATTTATATAAACCAAAGAAGACTAATAATTGTATCAAAATCACAAAGATAATTATATATATAAGACAAACGACCGGTTTATGAATCAGATGAAGATGATGAAATTGATGCTAAAACTGAGTATCAATTACTATATGACAACTGGGTGAAGTTGAGTCATGAGAACCTGCAATTATTGAAAGATAAAGCGATTTTGGAAGCAAAAGTCAATATTCTTGAGCTTGAAAGCAAACCAACGAGGGAGATTTTCGATGGTAGTATATCAGATTCAGCAGCTGTGTCACACGCCGACTTAGAATCGAAGCAAAATGAGATAAAACAGGAAATTGCTGTTGGCCTCAAGGAGTTAGATAATTCTGAAAAGAAAGACGAATCAGGCATGGAGAAAGCTGAAGTGTTGAAGGATGATGCAGCTGATGTTGAAGTTTCTGATAATGCTGAGAATAAAGAAAAGGAAAGCTTAAAAGTTTTGGAATTGGAAGTTAAAATGGTTAAAATGCAGGAATTGCTTGCTCAAGAGAAAGAAAAGAGCAGAAGTCTTGAACATGATTTGTCTGAGAATTATAAAAAAAATCAGAATGTTGAACAAGGGAACTGATAAGTTAGATCACTTGCTGACAATGGGAAAAACTGACAAGCAGATTTGGGGACTAGGTTTCAATGGTCGTGATCAGCCAAGTCAGAGTTATGTGGAACCAAACTATCATAACATGAACACGATAAGGAAAAAGAAGGTAACAACATCCAGTTGGAGATGAGAAAGATCGATGCTCCAAGTCGCATGAGGATGCCACCCAACACAAAAGTCATTAAGCCAAGAAGAGTCTGCTATTTTTGCAAGAAGAGCGGGCATATTAAGAGGAACTGTTTTGAGCTAAAGAAGAAAATCAGGGAGGCTTGGAGGAACAACAACTGCCACATCGAGAGAAGGTGCTTAGCAAAGGTGTGGATAGCTAAGAAGCATCTGTACTCCAGACAATCAAGGGAGAAGAAGATCACATTGATGCAGCGAACACAAGCAACTGAAATTAAAAAAAACTGCATACATGTGTGTTGCACAACAAGAGATTGTGTGCAATCTGGTCCTTACAGAGATTGGTGAAACACACGAGGAAGTTCATGAAACTAGAGAAGAAGAGGTCATCATCAACAATGTGGTTTTTACTTCTACAACAGCTCAGAACAACGTTCCATGTTATTTCAATAGCGGTGGATTTGATGACAAGATATGTGTTACGCTAGAAGAAGTGACACAAGAAGGAGTTGTGTTACACAAGCAGAGCCCAGAAACTTCTATGAGAAGAGACGATGAAATAAGAGATGAACATGCCTTTGGGAAGGATGACTGTGAACCAAGAAATCTGGTGACAAGGTTCGAGATACAAACAAGCAAGGAATCTAGAACCCCAATGATACAAAGGGATACAAAGGGAATAAAAGTTGATGAAAGTTTTCCTTTCGTGTTATTTTTCTCTGAGAGTGCACTCAAGCAGGGGGAGAATAGGAGGACTGAGCGAATCTAGACGGAGAGAGTGGAGAAGAGAGAGAGACTGAGGATGCAAGAAGCTTGAGGTGTCACACTCAGACAAAAAGGGGGAGATTGTTAGCACCAATGAATGAGGTGGTTGCACACGAAATCAATGTGCAACACAAGACATCTGATTTGAGGCGTGAAGTTAAAACAAAGCGTGTGTGACGTGGCAAAAGATTACTGGAGCTGAAGATACAAGCTGTATCTGAATCGAGAATCTCAAATCTAAGAAAAATGAAGATTTGGAGATATCACAAATTGGAAAGAAGATATTCTCGACAAGAAGAGTTAGAGAATATAAAAAAGCGGAGGAGCCGCTAGGGTTTGATGTATCAAAAACTAAGACGTGACTGCACTACATGCTCAAGAGGTTTGGTGAGAGAACAGAGAGTTCTTGTGAGAACAGAGGGTTCTTGTATTAGATTTAGAACAGGTGAACAAGAGTGTTCAAGGGTTCTAGGGTAGATTAGAAATTGGTCAGTGGCAAGTCAAGTTGTGACGTTGCGTAAATCTGATTAAACATCTTGTAAGAAGTGTGTTTAAGTGATTTCTAATAAAGCAAATTGAGAATTTGCAGAATCCATTCAATTGTTCTTTGTTGTCTTTGTGTTCTTGGTTTTACAATCAGATGTGAGAATTCGGGTTTTGGAATTTGGATCTTAGATTTTCTTATGTGCTTGATTTTATTTATTTGCCAGGTGGCCCAGTTAAAGATAGATGGAATAATGATCTCTCTTATTCTCGGAGATGTTGCCGGTGGGAATCTCCATTGTACGAGACAGTGAAGTTTCTTCAGTATGTGAAGACTGGGAAAGTTAATATGAGAATCTTTCATCTAATTGTGTCAACCCCAAAGAAGGAAAAGACGAGGAACCAAATTATTAAGAAGAGAAGTTCATAGAAGACGAAAACGATGAAGAATAATTCAAAAAATAACCAGAAGAATAAGAGCCGTAGGGTTTAATGTTTAGGTTACAAAAACATTGAAAAAGAAGATGAAGAATTTGGAAAAGAAGAAGAATAATCAAAAGAATAAGAATAAGAAGTCGGAGAAGAAGGAAAAGAAAACCGTAATATTTATGTATTATTCATGCATGCGTGATAATGTATTAAATATATAGTTCATTACTTGTATAAATGATAACGACATATATGATATATTGTTTATTTTTTAAAGATAAAAAATATATTTTAGTAAGAATATATATTGTCCAATGACACTCTTTACTCTGTTTAATTTTCAAATATCTTAATATTTTATTGGAGTTATAGCACAAATGGTGCAAGATGCACAGTTTGGTATTTACCAAGTTTTCAACACCAAATAAATTCTCGAGATTTGCAAAAAAATATAGCGACTGATATGATCAATTATTTATGTTTTAATTGATAACTAAAGATGGTGAACCTGTGAAAAATATTGAAACAGAGGTTTACGGTCGAATGTATGCAACGACACGTGACCCTAACTTTTTTCAGGAAAGGGCTATTATGAGTCCCCGTAATCAAGATGTTGATGTTATAAATGATTTTATGTTATCACAAACCGCATGTAATTTTGGTGTGTTTTTGTGAACGTTTATGATTCTTGACTTTCATTCGATAAAACTTTTTAATTTTGAATTCATGTGATGAACATGAATATCTTAGTTCTGATAGCATTGATACTTCAGACACAAGCAAGATCGATGATATGGTTTATACTCACAAATATCTTAACGGTATCGAGGTATCTGGTCTACCAAATCACTGTTTAAAGTTGAAGATTGATGCTCCAATCATGTTGCTTATGAACATTGACCCTCGATGCGGTTTATATAATGGGACAAGATTGCTTATTACTCGGTTGGCAAAACATGTTATCGAGGCTAGCCTTATAAGCGGTGATAAAGTCGGCAAAAAGGTACTCATACCTAGAATGTTTGTTTCACCTCCGAAAGCAAGGTTTCCCTTTAGAATGTGGCGTAGACAATTTCCCCTTGTTATAGCGTTTGCTATGACGATAAATAAAAACCAGGATCAAACTCTGCAAAAAGTTAGGTTGTACTTACCTAAACCGGGGTTTTGTCATGGTCAGCTTTATATTGCTATCTCTAGGGTTATGTAAAGAGAAGGATTGAAGATTCTAATTATTGATTCCAATGGTAAACCACAACGTAAGACAATAAACGTTGTTTACAAAGATATCTTTCAGAATATATTTTCGTCCGTACGTTTGATTTAATTTAGTCATTTTGTGATTCCATATATACTTAATTGGTTTAGGTTTTTTTTTTGTGTTTTGGTCTTCGTTGTTGTTTTTATTTTTAACATGTTGTTTTACTTTATATTTTTTTATAACTTAACTGTTATTAATTTGGAATTTTATGATTT
The DNA here is from genome assembly GCA_002933915.1 of Eutrema heterophyllum. NCBI lineage: Eukaryota > Viridiplantae > Streptophyta > Magnoliopsida > Brassicales > Brassicaceae > Eutrema > Eutrema heterophyllum. The sequence goes on from PKMM01023714.1 coordinate 1,335,227, forward strand.
TTATTTAGATACTTCTTCGTGGACCAATCTTTTCGTCGTTGGAGAACTGATGCAGCGAATTTTTATTATTTACATAATTTCTTTATTTTTGGTTGATGTGCAACTCTCATGTGGTATTAGATGTACAACTCTTAGGAGATGTTTGACGAATTATCAGAGCTATGCATAAGTAAACATCAAGCATGTAGGTGAAATATTCTTAATATGTGAAATATTCTTAATAAGGACATGGTCTTTTTACTTGGACATAAGTTGTCATTACAATTTCAATACTATCATAGAAACTCAAATCAAATCAAACTGTTTGATGCTTGGCACTCACATTTGCTTTGGTTTCTTCTTTGGCGGCTTTGGTTTTTTCTTTGATGGCTTTGGAGGCCTTGGAAGCAGACCTAGGAAAGGACGCCACTCCATCTTGGCAGTCATCACACGCAACAGATCATCTGAACTCACGTATTCGGGATGAACCAACAACGCGTTGATACCCATGTCTTGCAGATATTCCATTGGCCCAATGTAATAGTGATCGCCACCTATCAAGAGAATGTTGCTTCTGCCACCAAAAGAACGATCACGCACCATCTCTGACGAAAGCAGCCGATCAGCAGCATCAAGTAAATATGACATTGCAAAACGAAACATGACTCCGCCGGCTCATCGAGACCGGCGTAAGCCTGGCAGGTGATATCAGCAATGTATCCAAAACTCCTAAGTGATCTGATAATCCTAAACATGACCTCAGAGGGAAGGCAATCATGGGGAACCCTGATGTTCTCTATGTCCCAATAGATTTTTATTGGATCTTGGCGATCAAGCAAATTTGGTGTCAAAGGCATTATGATTTCCTGCACAGAAAATGACAAAAGAATGGTGTCAAACACTTAAACATTTCAGCAACACATTGGAGCTCAGTAAATAGTCAATTAGAGGATATTTGGGAGACATCATCAAACATATCCAGTGTGAAGTGTACAGAAAACAGGAATGTCAATCAAAAAGCCTACCAATATCCACTTTCATTAACAGACCGTTCAGCTTTTAGATAAGCATCAAATCATCTAATTTTTCTATACTGGGCCAAAAAAGCATCCCTAGCCGAGAGGATTAAAGCAACCAAGATCCAAGAGCCAACCAAATAAATGACTTACATCGCAAATGAATCATGAAGTGCATGTCTAAGACAATGGACTTCTACATTCCCCTGTGTCCAGTGCCCATAGTGGAGCTAGAGAAGTGGCAGAGGACTAATGACTTTTCTAGAATGAAGCTAAGAGGAGTTCTATATGATTGATATTTTTATGTCTCCAATCTCTATGACTCTATATACATTGACCGAGAACGTTGATCCTAGGCTCCTAGCAATAGAGGAAGCTTCATGGAAACATTGTCACCGACCGAACAAAATCCCTTTGCCTACTACTGAGTTTAATTCAATGGTAGCAGCTAGTCCATAAAGTTGAATTTTAATGTATGAAGGAGTCGAAAAGTTTAAAAGCTAATAAGGGAAAAAAAACTCACCGGATTTTGAGAAAAATAGACAACGATTCGGATGAAAATTAAACCGGTGACACTGATTTTAGGCCACGATGCCAGAGATGATTCGAGCGGAGGTCAGAGATGATTCGGGCGGAGGTAGGCACTGATTTTAGGCGGGAGGAAGAAGATGAGAGAAGCGACCAACATAGATCTAGGTAGGGCTGAGAATTCGGTTAGTTTGGGTAATTCGGTTTTTCGGTTAGTTCGGTTTTCAAAAATCTTGCCGAAAATAACCGAATAAAATATCGGTTCGGTTCGGTTATCGGGTAGTTCGGTTTTTTTTTATAA
>PKMM01023745.1:0-16574 GCA_002933915.1 Eutrema heterophyllum
TCAGATAAATAATGAAAAGTAGAGTAACAAGAGGGTTCAAAATCTTCTCTCGGACGAAAAGAGTCTCCGACTTGTCTCCCTCAGAAAACTCTCTCACAAAACTCAGATAAATCAAGCGTAATCAAGTGTAATCAGCCAAAGTGGCTTAAAAACCTAACTTAAACTCCTAAAACACGTTCCTGGCTTAATTGTAAATAATAAAGTCTTCTGGGCAATTTTGCAATTCTTCAACTCTTCATTAAAGTCGCGACTCGTGTCTTGCTGCAGTGAGTATCGACCGATACTGGAGCTTCAAATCGGGTACTCAGCTACACGAACTTCTGCTTTGCTCCAATATGCTCCAATATCTCCAACTATGCTCCAAACGTGCTAAAACCTGTAAAAGACTCTAAAACACTACAAAATAGTAGAAAGACTCTATAAAACGGACTTATATCATGGCTTAAAAGGGGTAAAAACCATGGTATATCAACAAACCATGTAATACTTCACTACAAAGGATAAACAGGTAAGGTGAGAGAGGATCTCCCTATCTTATTCCTCTTTCCGGTCTAACATATCCTCTTGGAGCTCCATTCATTAGAAAGGAGAAGGAAACTGTAGTAATACACTGCATTATCCAATTAACTCATTGCTCATGGAAGCCTAGTTTTAGGTGAACTTGCTTCATAAACCTCCATTCTAAGCGATCATAAGCCTTACTCATATTTGTTTTAAACGCCATTGAACATTTGTCTTTTACTTTTGACGTCTTTAAGAAGTGTAAAACCTCATGGGTGATAAGAACATTTTCTGATAAGGCTCTCTTTGGAACAAATGCAGATTGTTTTTTTAATATTATTCCTTCAAGGATAGGTTGCAGTCTCTGGGAGAGGAGTTTTGAGATGACTTTGTACTATACATTACACAGCGCAATTGGCCTATACTCAGCCACTCTCTTTGGTCCACAGATCTTCAGAATTAGGGGGATATGAATTCTATTCATAGTTCTAGGCATACAACCCGATTTGAAGAAGGTTTGGACTTCCTTGATTATATCATGTCCCACCACCGACCAGTTAGATGGGAAAAACCAGGCTGAAAAACCATCATGTCCCGGCGCTTTGTCTGGATGAATGGAGAACATGGCCTCTTTTATTTCCTCTGCTAAGGGTTCTCGGATCAAATCTTTGTTTATGTCATAAGTGATGACTGGTTTCAGTGCATTGTTTACTATCTCTTCATTTGAATTAGCTTGAACATCTTGAGAGGTGAATAGTTTCTGAAAATAATCAGATATAACCTTAACTAGTTACTCTTCTTCGAATACTGCTTGTCCAACCTCATTCTCAATCACTGAATTTTTTTTTATCGCAAATCTCTTTCTCGTAGACGCATGGACGAAGCTAGTACTTTTGTCCCCAAGGTTCAGCCACAATTGACGACTTCGTTGCTTCCAATAAGCCTCTTCAGCTTTGTAAGCAGACTGAAGATCCTCCTTAACTTTTTGTAATCGTTCCTCCATGGGAATTGGGCTAATTATAGCCTCTTCGAACTCTTGTTTTAACTTTTCAATAAGACCTTGGCTATTCCTTTGTTGATGTTTATTCCATCGTATGATAGCAGTTCGGCATTGATCAATCTTTTGCTTTACTTTGAGGTGCCTTCCTTCATCCCATGTCTTACCAATTAAATCTTTCACTTTCTCATTGTCTTTCAACCTTCTATCATACCGGAATAAACCTTTCCTCTTCTTTCGTCGAGGGTCAAAATACGATATATTTGGCCTATGGTATGAAGCTTCAAATCTTAGATATTCACATCTCCCAAACGGGAACTCCTCAGACCATGCACTATTAGACACAGCTTTGTCAAGTCGACACTGAACATTGTAACCACTTCTAACCCCTCTCCAAGACAGAGGGTTACCTGAGTGTCTCAGATCATATAAGTCTCCTTCCGAGAAGAAGGTACGAAAGTCATCAAAAGATCCTTCTGTCCGAGCTTGGCCTCCTTCTTTCTCTGAGTTATTAAGAATATCATTAAAATCGCCATATAGGAACCACGACGAATTTCTTATCATAGCAATATCAATAAGGTAATCCCATGTTTATTTTCTAATAGCACGATCAGGGTTATGATATGCTCAAATTAATACCCTAAAAGTACTAAAGCAGTTGTCGTAGTATAGTTAGGGGTCGAACACAAGAACTCCAGAATTCACACAATAGATTATGTAGTTTTGAATTAAGCTAAACCAAAAGATGTAAACGAAAGCAATGCGTAAATTAAATAGGTTGTAAATCAATGGGAAATAAAATAGGCTCAGGGTATTTCTCAGGAATTCAATGAATGTAGATAAACTAACTAACGGGATTCAGATTTAGCGCGGTTCTTGAACTCAAATCACTAAAGTATAGCTAACCAACTCTCGTTGCGAAAACTATCTAAGTCTAAATCCTAGAATTCCAAATCTCTTTGCGAATCCTAAAGTCTAAACCAGCTTTTATTTCAGGTTTGATTTGTTCACAAAACAACTAAACCAAATCTCTTTGCGAATAGTTATTTTGCTCACCTAGGTTCTGTCAGGTAATTAATCGCACTCTCGTGCCTAACCAATTATCCTAAGATCTAAGTTCTAGATTCGTCAACCTAGAATTAGCTATGGGAACAACCTAAGGCGAAGAACTNTTGTGCGTTCGGGCCCTTCGGGTGTCATATTTTGGCCGAGTTTACCCGTACCCCCCGCCCTTATGTTAATGTTAGGCGACCGTAATCTTTTGTTACGTTCCACCGCTGTTACGCCAGAAAGAAAAGGTTCCACACGAGCTCTCGTTCTGCGGCGTGGTGGCAGGACCAATAGGGGATTGGCTCCGGGATAGGGGTTCCTCCGCAGGGGTCATGCAAATACATAGGCCCCTTCCCTTCTCTTTTGGATAAATGGGGTGCTTTCCGATCTACGGTCCCTCGGAGCGAAGGGTTAGGCAGGTAGTATGGGCCCTCTGACTTCCAGCTATGTGCTGTGCGGCTCCCGCGAAGCGAATGAAGGGAAGCTCTTCGAGCTTACGGGTGAGCTTACGTTTACTCTCTGCCTCTTTGATTGGTAGGCGGGCGGTCAAAGCCCCCTACTTAAGATTCCATTCATAAGGGTAATTTTTTGTTGTCGTGACGCTTTGGTTAGGCCGACTTATAAGGCAAGTTCTAGCTTCTATAGTGGCCCTTCCACTTCCACTTTGTTGTAGTTTGTATTTTGACTGAATGAATATATCAAACCAAACAAAGGCGAGCAGTATAAGCCCTTCTCTGGCCCTGGGAAAAGCAGCGAACTAAGGTTTTGAACCCTTGCAACTATGATAGAAAGCCGTTTGCTTGTTGCCAAACCCCTTCGCAATCAAAGTAGGCCGCGACTCTTGTATTTTAGTCGGTCGGGGGAAGCTACCGCTTATACGACAGCTCCGCTTCCTCGTCTTGCTTCTGGCAAAGCTTCTACTTTGCTTGCGCGAAAGTGCTTTTCGCTAGGTCAAAAAGCTTCCGTCAAAGCGAAAGAAAAGATCTGATCCAACAGAAATCCGCATATTGAGCGCAGCTGATATGCGGCTACAGCTAGGCGATCATATCATGCCATAAAAGACTTTGATATGTATAGAGAGATCCCCTATATATACAGATAGAATAGATGTTTATGGACAGACATTCCATTTATTATGAGTTTTGGGGCTGAAAAAGCTCGTCGATCCAAACAAATGAATCATTCTTCTGGTATCTCTGCGCCCCCCGCCCCGAAACTGACCCACAGCACAGCGCCCATTCGCTTTGCGCGCGGGAAGGGGTTCCTCCAGCTTCGCTGAAGAAGCTAGGTTCCTCCGTGAAGTTCATGAGACCGCGGCGGAGTGGAGCAGCCGCGACACTCTTTTTCCTTAGCTGGATCTCGCTGGTGCCACCTAAACGGTAAGTAGGCGGCGGATGTGTGACGTTTGGAGTTGTCGTTCGTGCACCTGTCCCCAATGGAAGAATGAGTGATCCGTTCCCCTGCAGATCATGGCCTTACCACTCGGTCCCCGATGGCCAGCGGGGGATTCGGTATAGCAGCTCACGTTCGTTTGCGCCTTTCCGCAGGNAACCATGATATATCAGGTTACCATATACAAATGTAGAATATAAAACTTTTCCTTCATAAAACACTCGATAATCAAAGTAATTGTTACAAGATGAATTGACTTCGAGATTTATCTCTTGCTTCCACAGAAGAAGCAAACCTCCACCACCTCGTCCATGTGGGGAAACTAGAACATGATTTGCATATTCCAAGTTCTCGACTTTCTTAAGAACCACGTGATTGGGCTTTTTAGTCTCCGACAAGAAAACAATATCAAGATCAGCACGACGGTGAATTTCTTGGAGATGACGAACTGTCTCATGGTTCCCCAACCCTTTACAGTTCCAACAAGCTATCTCTAAGGAAGAGGAGAAGACGGATTCTGAAAATCCGTCTACTTCTTCTTAGATGCATGGATCAGCTTTGGAATTCATGGGATCTTCAAAGACTGATTTTTCGCTTTATGACCACTTGATCCTGGTCTGGAAGTTTGCGTTCTTTCCTTACTGCATTTTCATATGGAACAACACAATTTGAATACTGGATCATGACATCTCTTTATTCTCTAATTGCAATATTCATCGTAGCCTGAGAAAGCTCTTCTGGTTTAATCTCTGGAGTAAATTCTTTATCAAACGAATGCCTTCTATGTCTTGGTGTTTCAGATACTTCCTGAGAAGATAGAAGAGCTCTCAAAAGCTCTCTAGCTCTTCTTTTTTCAACCCAGACAGATCTAGGTGGAGACCTTGCCTGACTTCTTGCAACATTCTGATTGTCGAATAAGATTGAAACGAGTTCAAAGATCTCGACATATTAGAGTTGTTTGAGTGTGTGAAAATGATCTCTTGACTGGGAATCTCCATATCTCTACTCTCTTATTTCTCTACCTTTGCTCGAATGAAAGTGATCTCTAGAATTTTGATCATCATATATGTAGTCTCTTCTTTCTCTATTTCTGATAGGGTTTGAGGCTGAGGCACAGCTCTGGCTTTTGAGTGAATGGAGATATAACCTGATATGTGGTCCTGACGAGGCTGGTTAACTTCTCTGTTCCAAACTGAGTCTCTATGGGCACCAGCTTGTTTACTCGGACGCCTAAAGGATGGTTCTGATCTACGAATAACTTGAGATCCATGAGTCATGGTCCAAACAGAAGCAATTTGGACAATGTTTTTCTAGCTGTTCATAGACTAAACTCGCCACTACTTCATCCCCATTATCTAAATCCATTGTTGAGGAACTTATAAGAGATTTTATGCCATTAATGTGGACTCGCATCCTGGCCAAAGTTGAAGAAATGTCGATGGTTTCAAAGTGGCCAATATCATTGGCTATGCTAATCAAGGTAGCTTCTGACCACATGTGATTAGGTATACCCTGGACTTGGATCCAAAAGGGAATATGTGAAGGAAAAGATTGAGCAACTGTAGGCTCTTATCTTTGAAGTATAATCATCCAATGTGCAAAATGGTACGCCTTTTATCCAGTACAGTATGCAAATCTTCTTCTAAGGAGAACTAGAACTGGAACCGTCCTTGATCGAGATCAGCTCCAACCGGGTGAGTCACAACTTTCCAATGATCAGCTAGGAAAGGTAACAGAGCCCACACCTTTTGGATTTTAGGGTTTGTGATACGACCAACTAATCTCAGAGAGTGCTTGCAAATTAGTTCCGAGTTTTCGAAGGGTGGAACTTTAACTCTAGCCGCTCTTGGAGGCTCAGCAGGGATAGCCACACTTTTTCCTTTCTCTGCGTAGGAGAGTCTCCGATTCATGGTCTTTTGTACCGACATTAGGTCGAAGCTTGGATCCGTTGAGGAGATTAGTCTAAATGGGAATATTACTACACCCTTGGTGAGAAGTATCTCTAGCTGTTGAGACAGCCTTGGAGGAAAATGTTGTAAGAGAAAACAGGGTTTACCTTATGGGACAAACTTACCAGAAAGGAGATTTAATCGCTGAAACAAAATGTCTTCGAGAGTTCTGAACCCCTCGAGAAGGCTGTAAGAACGGCTTCAAAAGTCTTCCTGCTCTGGAAATCGGGAAGCCTTTGAGTATATGTCATTACTATTCATCAAGGAAACAGGGGAAGCCCATAACGTCTTCCGTTTGATGTTGAAGAGATAGAGGATGCTAAGGTCTTAAGAAAGAGTGAGAATCAGCCATTTTGGTGAAAAATATTTGTCGGAATGAGTGGATGAGGTCGGAAAAGGGAGCCAAAAGCAAATCGGGAAGTTGGTGTGGAGGCTCTTGGAATTTGTGGCTGGGAGCTTTTTCCTCAAAAGCAAATCGGGAAATTGTTGTTTTCTCTTATGAAAACTTAACAACCAGCACAACGCATACACGATTAATAAAAAACAGCTGCCTAAAATCCCTCAACAACAACTATCCCACTGTTAACGGAAAACAAATGCCACGAAATCGATTAAGTTTAACTCAAAATTCATGAAATTAGTTGGTAGATTCATATATCACCATTTTCAATATATAACATCAAATCTAAGAATGTGATCATGTTAATGTTGATTATCATCACAGTTATACTCCTCTTTAATTTGTTTCAATGGATTTAACTGATGGCTCATGTACTCGCATATGTAAACGGAGCTATTTTTTTTTGTCCTCTCTTTTTTTTTCCATGTTAGGTACTTAGATTTGTGAATCGTAAATTTAGTGTTCAACTTGTTGCTGTTTAATTTTTATATGAAATTCGCTTCTTTTTAAAAAATTCCATGTTAGGTTTTTGAATCGTAAATTTAGTAATCAATATAAATCAATGATTGGAGCAGATGAGTTCTTAAATCTTGATCCCTCTTTATAGTTCTAAACTTGAAGCCATTGATATTATATGCTGAAAATTTTAAAACCTTATTAGATGGACCTGGTGCAAGACAACGAATATCTGCATAAATACCATCAAGACTATTTTTTTCTACTTTTTGCTTAAGCTATTGACTAAAGTGAAGATGCACATGTCGATCTATATCTATCACATTTCCTCTTTTTCGACGCCCTAATTGTGATCTTCTTAATTCGCTCTTAAATAGCCTATATAACATTGCAAAAGAAAACGTATATCAGACATGACAATTATTAAAGTCTGAACCATTCACAAATTAAAGTAGAAATTTTACTCACGATAGTCATCTAAGAAAAAACTATTTACTAGGATATATCGGTGCGCCTGCTGTCGTTCAATGGGATTAAGTGTGTCCAACGTAGAAGCACCAACATATCTTCCAATGGAAGAAAAGATAAGTGGAATCTGTGATTCAGAACCTAACTCATGCTTCACCATAGGGTGATCATCAACTCTCCCAATACGATTAAATCGTGTTTCCACTCCATCAAGATACATAGAGCAAAATGTAAGACATTCATCTGCAATATATTGCTCACATATAGAACCTTCAGGTCGAGCTCGATTTCGAACATAGGATTTAAAACGTCCAAAGATCCTATAGAAAAAAAAAACACCACTAATAGATGAAAATAAGAAACAAAAGGAACAGAAATTTAAAGAGGAAAAGAAATTTAAGATATAAGTTACCTTTCAATTGGATACATCCATCGAAATTGAACCGGGTCCTAGTTTTACTTCTTATGTGAGATGGATGGTCAAATGCACCATTACGGTGAAAAATGATGGAGGAAAAATCATTTCTAAATGGCACAACGTAAGTGTAATATGCTCCTGCAGCTTATTCACATCTTCAATATCAAATACTTTTGAACTTATTTCCCGAAAAAGTGACATAACTCTGTAATAACAAATGAGACTTCTCGGGGTAAAACATTACGTATAGCGATAGATAACAACTGACCCATTAAGATGTGGCAATCATGACTCTTTAAACCCACTATTTTTTGTTGATTCATATCAACACACGTGAAAATATTTGAAGAATATCCATCTGGCAGCTTTACACTCTTCAAGATATTAAGATATCTATCTTTCTCATGCGTAGTCATTGTAAAACATGCCAGAAGATATCTACCATTTTCATCAGACCACAACTTCTTACGAATACCAAGCTCTTGCAAATCTTTTATGGCGCTAAGATTGTCTTTTGACTTGCCTTTGTCATCTAGTAATGTAAAAATGACATTATCGAATACATTCTTCTCTATGTGCATCACATCGAAATTGTGTCGCAAGAGAAGATGTTTCCAATAAGGTAATTAAAAAAATATGCTATTCTTTCTCCACTTATTTTTCCAGCCTCTTGTCGGCGCTTCTTCTTTCCAATATTATCTACCTTCTTCCCCAAAGTAACATCAACATTTTCAATTTGTTGGAGAATAACAGTTCCTGATGGTGTAATAGGAGCAACNGATGAGCCAAGCACCTAAAGTTCAAGAAAAACGGATTTTTCCAATTGGACATCACATATGCATCAAAAGTTTCATGTTTGTTGAATGCCTTCCCATTCATGGATTGAGATGAAATTTAAATCCAAGATAGCATTTTGAGTTAAACTTTATTTGGAATTGGTTTCAAGTCATTTGGAGCCGTGGTTAGAAAGTTACATCGATTCTACTGGAGACATGTCCGTCTGGCTCGCAAAGGAGGCACATGCAGAAATAAGGCTCAGGAACGGCCCAGGGGATCGGCCTGGAGAATTCTCTTCTCACCCGATGCCACCAATACGGGTTACGAACTCGACCCAGAGATTGGCCGATCTTGCGCCTCTGCGAATTAATATTTCCTTTTTTGACCAAAACTAAACCCTAGCCGACCTAGGTCTTTTCTAAACCCTATATATAATTGCTTTTAGCCTCTAGCACCTAAGGGCAACAACAGCAAACACACCTATCATAATAAAACTGCAGCTTTGATTTCTTTTCATAGTTTTTGTTCTAAGAGATTGTAAGAGAAGTTCTCTCCCTTTGTTCAAAGATTTTTGGTTGATCTTCTTCAATCTTTACTCTTTTAATAAAGCAATGATTTCTTTTTACTCTCTCTGCGTGTTTAATTTCAATATGTGCGAGTAATTTACTTGTATGGTTATGAGTTTTTCAATAAGTGCATAACATGTTAACTTGATATCGACGTTTTAAAAGGGTTTATCATATGGTTCTTCACCTTTATTTGTGCTAATTGCTGATTGCTTGGTTGGCCATCTAGTGATATGATCTTAGGTTAATATACTCTCCAAAAGCTTGTTACATTGCTTGATCTAATATTTGGTGAGCAATGTGTCATAAGCATTGAAAGTTGAGTTGCAGAGTATTGTGAACAATCTTAACTTGCTCAAACTAATGCGTACTTTCTTCTTGTAATAACCATCAAAAGTTGGGTCTATTAGGTTGTTAAAGCATAGTAATCGGAGCCACGACAGTGGAAAGATCATAAATTCGTGTTTTGAGTTCAAGAACAGATCTTATTAAAACCCTATCTAATCGATATCTTTCATGTTATGTATCTTTGCGAATTATCCATTGCCTAACGTTTTCTCTTATTGTTTTATCTTTCTTAACTACTTATTTTGCTATCATCGATCTTACAAACTTTTATTTTGTTGTCTTAGCTTAATTCGAAGTCATAAAAACCCACATCAGAAAACGGGTTAAAACGGCCAAGTGACTTAGGGTCTGAAGAAGGGGATGGATCCACTAAGTAGTTGGGGTTTGTGAAGCTATTTGTGATGAAGAAAGTGAAAAAGGTGTTGATATGTGTGGATTTTGCATCATTCTAACATTATTTTTCCCATTGTTTCTTTCACACTTTGAATCATTTTTATCATAATCATGCATTTTTGAATCTCTTTTCTCCTTGTCTTACATTTTAGAGTATTAGAATGTGTATGGTGCATTAGCATGGCATGTTTTGCATATTTTACATACATTTAAGTACCAAGGAATTGTGTAAAATCCCGATTTGTGGTATATGCGGACAGGCTTATAAGAATTGATTTGGCTACTTATATCACCAAAGTGCACTTATCTTTTCGGTCACTTGTCCAAAGAGAACTCCATAGTTAAGTGTGCTTGAGCTGGAGCAATTTAATGATGGGTAACCTATTGGGAAGTGATTCGCGGTACCGTGCGAGTGAGGAAAAAATATGGAGAAAGATCTCATGGTGGTTTGTAGGGTCAGTAAACAAGTCTTACGAGCCTCTCGGACTAGCGCACCAGCCGTCGGCCGAGTGTGTGGCCCACGGGCCGAGAGAGGGTGTGGGGGCCACGAACGGGGGTGGTCGGGGCGTTGAAATTTGGAAGAGCATGGAGATATGGCCTAAGAGTGATGAAGATCAAAGAAAGGAGAAGAAGCAGCTCCAATCGACCTCTAGGTCGATCAGGAGGTCGACCAGACGCGGCAGAGGAATCTGATCGGGCAGGCAATCAGTCGATTGGATTTAGACGCAGGGGAGAAACAATCGAACACCGGGTCAATCAGACAGCAATTTCGAGCAGAAAATAACCGGGTCAAACCCAGTTTGTCCCGGGTTGACCGGGTTTGCCCCATTTCCTATATAAGCATTTTAAACCTAATTTTTTAGCAAGTTTTCTTCTCCCTGGAGTTGAGTTTAGATCCAAACTCTTCTCTTGATGTATTTAGATTGATCTTCACCTTATCATGCCACTCTAGTGAATGATTCTTCACCTCTATCATTAATATTTATGTTTTTTCTCTTTTGTATTCCTTTTCTTCATGTTTAATAACTAGTTTTTAGTTGGATCATGGATTAGGTTAGATTAGGATGATTTAATGTTTAGATTATGATGATTTAGGTTGGTTATTGGTAAATCCTTCATTTAAGTTGTTCTTAATGCTAGTTTTGACTTGATCTCTCAAAATCTAGAACTTAGGCATTTCATGCCCGGAAAGTGTTTGTGAAAATGCTTGAACCAAACTTTTTATGAGCTTTTCATACCTAGCAAACGGGAGTTGATGATTAGGGTGTTTAGTGAACTAATGCAAATTGTGTCTTAATACTCATTGATTATCTAATTGCGAACGAAAGTTTATGTTTATTAAGTAATTAGTGAAGTGATTAGTGTCATGGAGGATTAGTCATATTTGTGAATTTCATGTTCTAGTATGGGGATTAATTCAATCTTTGGCATTATTCTTTGACTGTTAGCTCATTCTTACGATAGTTAAATCCATGTTCCAATCGTTTTGTTTTGTTTTAGTCCTTGCATTTATAATTTTTTAGTTTATAAACTTAAAAACCCAAAAATCAATTGCTCTAGATTAGTTTGTTTGTTGTATCTTTATTGTTGTAATCTTTATTTCCCTTGGGATTGACCCTCAAATACTATCGCGGTGATCATTCACTTGTGGTTTTATTCGAGGCTTATAAATTTTGAAGCTTCGCCACCTTTGTTGGATCGTCACTTCATAGTGGCGGTAAAATTAAGGTGTGTCAAGTTTTTGGCGCCGTTGCCGGAGAATTAAACGGTTGCCATTAGAGTTAGGATTCAAATTGAGACTAGAGCCTTTTTATTTTCTTTTGTTGCTAATCTTTTCCCTTTTCTTGTGATCTTGATCTCTAAGGTGTACAACTATGAGCAAAGGAAACATTCAAAGAGAGAGTGAATAAGAGGAAACAACCGTCAAACTAATGACATTAAACGCCCTTGGGAACTCTGCCAAGCCTATCATTTGTCAAGCTAGAGACGCAAAACAAGCATCAATAAGGAGGACCCAGTTCCTCATTTCCATTGCTCCAAGGTACCACTTTCTTCCATTGTACATACCATATTTGTTTGTGTTTGTTTTACTCTCTCTTCGGACTCATTCACACCGAAACGGTGTGATTTAAGTCTTGGGGAGAGGTTCTTGTGTTTTGACATTGTGTCTTTTGTCTTATTTTATTTGCCTTGTGTGGTTTGAGTCATGCATTGTTTAAAGCATATTGCATAAAAATCTAAAAATTTGAATTTTTTTTGAAAAAGAAAACAAAAAGAAATCATGTAGCTTTCCATTTTTGCATTTTTTTTCTTTAGGATTGAGTCTATAAGTATATAGGATTGCATTGCATATGCATAGGGGACAATGATTTAAACCACCTTGTAAAGACTTAGCTTAGAACTCGATATGATACCCTTAGTAATATTATCATGTTGCTTGAACAATTAAAACTCGAATTTTTTTTTGCTTTGATCTCTCCACTCTTAACTTTCTATCTTGTAAATGTTTGTTTAATTCAAAACCAACCCCTTGATATTGGACTTAATTGAATTTAATTCTCTCACTTATGGGCTTGTGATACATAACCATGGTTCAAATAAAACACTTGGATTATCTTATCCTTTTTACCACTCTCTAATAACCCGAATGGCCATTCTCATCTTTAAAATGGTTCCCCACCTTTAACCTTAATTGTTTTCTTTCCACCCCTTGATATTTCATTGAGTGAGGCCTTTTATTGATAATATTATTGTGTGTAAAATCTTGTAAGTATTGGGAACGACAAATGTTAGCTTTCAGTTTTAGCTCTTAGTTGTTCAATGAAAAAGGCTAGCATTAGGAATGGGATAAAAGGGAATGAATGGTTTCGGGGTTTGGGAAAGTGAGATGAGATGTTAAAGAAGAAAAAGAACCCTTGGTTGAAAAAGCAAACTTTAGAGAAAGAACTTGAAACGAAGACCCTAGGAAAAGAAAAGAAAACAAAAGCAGCGTTTTAAAAAGAAAAGAAATGTTTAGGGAGAGTGTATAAAGAAAAGATGGTTCAAATGAAATGTCTCTAGGAGTTTGGAGTTTGGAAACGAAAAGGGGGGGGGGGGTAATGGGCTTCAAAAGAATTAGAAAAGAAAATGGGATCACCATTTGGGTAGAATGTTTTGCTAGGAAAGAGTAGAACAATGTGTAACTTTGTATACATAAATTGTTTCTAGTCTTCCTTGCTTTTGAATAACATATAGAATTCCGTTTTCTTGAGAGTAAGCCACCCAAAAAGAATAAGCCTCTTTGCACTCACATATTAGTTCTAAAAGCCTTTTCCTCCAAACCGATTGGACTTGATCACTTGTCCATTTGTGAGACCACTGATAACCGTATATTTTACCATCTTGAGTCTCATATTTTCCTTTGTTTTCTTTGTGTTTCATCGTGTTTTCATTGAATTTACATTGCATTTAGGTCCAAATTGAGTCTCATTGCATTTAGATGTCCTAGGTTGTTTTGTGTCTTCTTTTTGTTATTTTGTGTTAATTAGGGTGCTTAGGAGTGATTTGGAACAAATGGGAGTGCATGAAACTTGAAGAAAATGGAGGATACGCTTTTTGGTGCAAAACAAGTGAAATGCTAAAGTAGAGCCAGTCCAAAGTACCTGAAAGATCGGATCATACGAAGACCTTACGCTCCGATTCAGCCTTGTAACACTTGATGTAAATTTTAGGGAATTGAGTCATCTTTCCAACGGAGGTTTTTTCATCAAGTTCGGAGCCTTATTGCGGAAGTTATCGTCATTTCACTGAGCACATGTCCAGTCTGGCGATCAAAAGAAGAAGGTGGAGAAACAGGACCAGATCGATCGATCTATACTTGGATCGATCGATCCCAAACAACGCACACTTCCCAGATCGCCCGACACTGCCAGATCGATTGATATCAAGTTTAGATCGATCGATCCCCACCTTTGACCATTTTCTGGGCCGAAACCACCCGAAGTGTTTTAAAGATCGACTCATAGGAAGGATTACCACTTGGATTTAGCTTCAGAGGTCGTCATGAAAGTTGTAGCTAATTGAGCTAGCTTTCCAATGGAAGTGATTTCAAGGTATTCCAAGCAGTGGTGCGACAGTTATGGCGGATGTAGTGAAGACGTATCAAATCGAAAATTAGTCTCCTGAAACAGTGTAAAAACGTCTCTTTCTCTACTTCACCTAATTTTTGGTAACTTTGGACGCCCAAAGCTGTATAATTATTGGTTTTTGGACCAGATCTATGTACTTTTTATGACTTTTAACAAAAACTCTAGAGAGAAAACCTTGTTCTTGATTTGAAGATTTGTAATCCTAAGAAGATCTAGTGAAGTTTTCTTGAATCCTCTTATACTTTTCTTCTTATTTTGCTTATGGCTTTCATTTGTACAGTTTATATTTGTGATTTAGCTATGTGTGAGTAGTTCTTTTAGGATTCTTGGGTGAAGTAGATTAGGGTGATTCTAGGTTTGTTCTTGATGTTTAGGAGTTAGATTACTTGAAATCATTGTTCATTAAGTGTTCTTAATGCTAGATTGACCATGATCTAGTTGATCTAGAACCTAGGGAGTTTCATCACCCGAAAGGTGTTTGATGAAAGTCTTGAACGAATTTAATGAGTGCTTTTCATATCTTGTTTAAATCGATATTAAACGTTCTCTTGATTACTTTGCTTCTCGTTTATTGGAATTGAAATTGTGTCCTATCACTTATTAAATTTATGTATGTTTCACTTGTTCGATAAAAAACCCAACCCCAATTATCGCTTAGATTAGATAGCGTCTTGTATTCTTAGTGCGTCGTTCTTATTTCCATGTGGATTCGATCCCAAAGTGCTGCAATGACATGCCATTCGATTAAGGCATTGTGCACAGTGGGTAATTGTGCGAACCGTAAGAAGTTCACTATCAATTTGGCGCCGTTGCCGGGGAAATTAGCAATAGCCATTAGGATTTGGATGCTATTTGAGACTAAGTTGTTACTAATCTTTTTCACTTCGATTTCTCCTCGTCTTGTTTAGGTGCATGAACACGAGATCAAGTGGAAGTGCAAATCTTGTTGAACAATAAAGTGCACTAGAAAGAGCAAACACGAGAGCAAGACAAGAACGGGAGAGACACATTGAAAGGTTAGGTATGGAGGCAGTACAAGAACCTCCAATTGAACACCAAGAAGATGCTGCACATGTGATATTCTCATAATTTACATGTTCTAGCATGCATTTATGTTAGTGTTTTTGGTCCCATGCATGTATTTCCCATAGATTTCTTAGTGTTTTAGTCTTGATTAGGGTTTAAGGTGTTTTGCATTAGGTCATAGTGAGTCTTGCATGTTTTGGAGTGATTTCTAGGGATTTGGAGACATCTTGGAGGTGATTGGAGGCCATGGAACCAAGCTTGATCGGATTTGGCTGCAAAGGAGATGGCCAAGGCAAAAAGTTGATTTGTAGAAGACTGTACCGACCGATCCTGGGTCGGTACTCTGGATCGGTATTGGGACAGAAAGTTGTGCCGATCCATAGCTCAATTCATACCGATCCAGAACCGATCGGCACACTAACACGGTTCGAGCATCCTTCACTCAGCATCCCTTTCTCATGCCCTGCACCGAGCAATCCTAGGTCGGCACGTTTGATCGGTACTGAAGCAGAAGGTCTTACCAACCTAAGGGGCAAAATCATACCGGCCCAGCTCAGCTCGGCATAAACTCTGGAAAATTAGTGCCGATCCATTCTAGATCGGCACTACCGAACGGTACTAGCCAGCATTCGTATGGATCGATTTCTGCCGGCTAAAATCTCATCCAGCACGCCTTACATCGACCAGACTTCATTTTAGCCGGCTAAAATCTGAACCCAGCGTCCATCCAACATGCACGATGAAGATTAGTACCGACCTATTCTGGATCGGTACTACCGAGCGGCACTAATCCAGCAGTTCACACCGATCGATTCCAGCCGGCTAAAACTCATCCCGCGCATGATCCGGTACGCCTCGCATCGACCAGATCCCCAGTTTAGCCGACCCAGCCTTAACAGCACCCATCCGACCTGCTCGAAGAAATCTGTACCGATCGATTTGTACCGATCCAGAACAGGTCGGTACAAAACCTTGAAGACCAATTCGATCCAACTTAACCGGGTCGATACTCGGTTTGTCCCGGGTCGACCTGGTTTGCGCACTGTTCACTATAAATTTTTTAAAACCTAATTTTTGTGATCTAAGATTTCTTCTTTCTAGAGTTGGGTTTTATCCCAAACTCTTCTTATGATTTTGGAGGGATTTTGATTGTTCTTCATACAAATGCCACTCTAGAGAAGATTTCTTCACTCTTATTTTTATATTAATGCATCTTCTTTATCCTTATGTCTTTTTATCTTTTGTTCTTCATGTTTAGACTTTAGGGTTTTTGTTGGTTTTTTGGATCATGCTTGATTATTGATGGTTTGATGATTGATTTGTGATGCTTATGTTCTTAATCATTGCTTTCCTTTCTTTCTAAGTGACCTTAATGCTAGATTGGGCTTGAGAAAGTCAACCTAGATCTTTGGGAATTTCACACCCAAAATGTGTTTGATGAAATTCCTCAAAGAACTTAGAAAGAGATAAACATTCTTAACCTATGAGAGTAGTTGCTTAAGGTGTTTATTGGTTGATTTGAATATTGATCTTAATGCTTGCTAATCATTTCATCACAAATGAGAATTTGATCTTGATTTAGTGATTAGCAAAGTGATTAGTGCCTTGAGAGAGGATTAGTCATAATTAGTGATCTTAACCTAAGGGATAGCATAGATTGTGTGTATTAGCATCGTTAGTCAATTGTCTTGATGATTAGATGATGA
>PKMM01023745.1:19300-33684 GCA_002933915.1 Eutrema heterophyllum
AAATCTCCCCCGGACTTGTTCCACAAAACGATTGCTCCATAAGGGCGAACTTCCTTGATCGTGAATGGCCCCGACCATCTTGACTTCAACTTCACGGGAAACAATTTCAACCTTGAGTTGAACAGTATGACTTGATCTCCGGTTTTGAACTCTCGTGTGATGATTTTCTTGTCGTGGAATGCCTTTGTTCGCTCCTTGTAAAATTTTGAACTTTCGTAAGCATTTTGGCGAATTTCTTCAAGTTCTTCTAGTAGTATCATGCGTTTTTTGGTGGCCGTCTTGAGGTCAAAGTTGAGAAGTCTGGTAGCCCACAAAGCCTTGTACTCTAGTTCGACCGGTAGATGACATGATTTCCCGTAGAGTAGGTTGAAAGGGGTTGTCCCGATTGGTGTCTTGTAGGCGGTTCTATACGCCCATAGAGCGTCATCTAGTTTTGTCACCCAATCCTTCTTTTTCTTTCCAACCGTCCTCTCCAAAATAGCCTTGATTTGACGGTTTGACACCTCCACTTGGCCGGATGTTTGGGGATGATAAGGTGTGGCTACCTTATGTTTTACTCCATTTTTCTTCATGGCCCTTCAAAAATTTTGTTGATGAAATGGCTTCCCCCATCACTTATCACCACTCTTGGCACTCCAAATCTTGGGAATATTATGCTCTTGAATAGCTTCATCACCACCTTAGCGTCATTTGTTGGACTCGCTATGGCTTCAACCCATTTGGAAACGTAGTCAACCGCTACAAGGATGTATTGGTTACCGTATGATGAACGGAATGGCCCCATGAAGTCAATCCCCCATACATCGAACACTTCAACCTAGAGGATTGGGTTTTGTGGCATCTCGTTCCTCTTGCTTATGTTATCCGTTTTTTGGCATGCATCACACGCGGAAATGAAACGATGGGCGTCTTTAAACATTGTTGGCCACCAAAAACCCGCTTGTAGAGCCTTTTGGATTGTCTTGAATGTTGCCAAATGTCCTCCTTAGCTTGAACCGTGACAGCTAAACAAAATCCCGGTAATCTCCTCTTCCGAAACGCATCTCCTAAAGAGTCCATCTTTGCACCACCTATAGAGATAAGGCTCGTCCCAAAAATAGCTCTTCACATCCTTGTAGAATTTGTTTCTTGCATATCCGTGGAGGTTTGGTGGCTCCTTCTCACATGACAAATAGTTGACAAAATCAGCGTACCATGGCTCGATCACATCGATGGTGTCAATTTCCAACAGCTCTTCTAGCATGTAGTCCACTTTGT
The DNA here is from genome assembly GCA_002933915.1 of Eutrema heterophyllum. Taxonomy (NCBI): domain Eukaryota; kingdom Viridiplantae; phylum Streptophyta; class Magnoliopsida; order Brassicales; family Brassicaceae; genus Eutrema; species Eutrema heterophyllum. The sequence continues at coordinate 20,558 of PKMM01023745.1, forward strand.
GTAAAGCGTGGATCAGGTTAACTTGCTCCTCGGGTAGAGAATCATCTATTGGTATATCTTCTTCAATCCTCATTCTTGACAAGTGATCAGCCACTCCATTTTCTATCCCTTTTTTGTCTTTAATCTCAAGATCAAATTCTTGTAAGAGAAGAATCCATCTTAACAATCTCGGCTTGGCATCTTTTTTGGCCAGCAAGTGTCTCAACGCAGCATGGTCGGTATGCACAATGACTTTAGAGCCCACCAAATAGGATCGAAATTTCTCGAACGCGTAGACTATCGCCAACAACTCTTTCTCCGTTGTTGCATATTTGACTTGTGCTTCATCTAGAGTCCGGCTTGCGTAATAAATGACATGGAGCTTCCTGTCCTTCTTCTGCCCCAACACGGCCCCAATAGCATAGTCACTTGCGTCGCACATCACTTCGAACGGCAAGTCCTAATCCGGTGGTTGTACAATCGGTGCACTCACCAATGCATCTTTTAGTTTCACGAAAGCCTTGTGGCATTCTCCATCAAATGTAAATTCCACGTCTTTGCACAAGAGCGTTGTCAATGGTCTAGCAATGGATGAGAAGTCCTTGATGAATCTTCTATAGAATCTGGCATGTCCCAAGAAACTCCTTATTCCTTTCACCAAAGTTGGTGGCTGTAACTTCGTCATTACCTCGATCTTAGCTTGATCGACTTCTATCCCACTCTCGGATATCTTGTGTCCTAGTACAATTCCTTCTTTGACCATGAAGTGGCATTTCTCCCAATTGAGGACGAGACTTGTGTCTTCACAACGTTTTAATACCCTACACAAATTAGAAAGACACGCAGCAAAAGAAGAGCCATAGACAGAAAAATCATCCATAAAAACCTCCATTATATCTTCAATAAAATCAGAGAAAATTGACATCATACACCTTTGAAAAGTCGCGGGTGCATTACATAACCCAAATGGCATTCTTCGATAAGCAAATGTACCATAAGGACATGTGAAAGTTGTTTTCTCTTGGTCATGAGGGTGGATAGGGATTTGAAATAATCCCAAATATCCATCAAGAAAACAATAGTATGAATGATTTACTAACCGTTCTAGCATTTGGTCAATGAATGGCAAATGAAAATGATCTTTCCTAGTTGATGCATTTAATTTTCTGTAATCAATGCACATTCTATGACCCATAATTGTCCTTGTTGAAATCAATTCATCTTTGTCATTTTTAATCACTGTAATTCGACATTTCTTTGGAACTACATGAATCAGGGACACCCAAGTACTATCCGAGATAGGATAGATTATTCCCGATTTAAGTAGTTTCAAAATTTCCTTTTTAACCACTTCTTTCAAATTAGGATTCAGCCTCCTTTGTGGTTCAATTGATGCTTTATTTTCATCCTCAAGGTAGATTCTATGCATGCACAATGATTGAGATATCCCTTTAATGTCATCCAATGAATAACCTATAGCCTTTCTATATTTTTTCAGTTCATGCAAAAGCAATGAGGTTTCTTCATCATTTAATTCATCATTAATTATGACGGGGTACGTTGAATTAGGACCGAGAAATGCGTACCTTAACCCCTTGGGAAGCGGTTTCAGTTCTAGTTTTGGTGCATTAAGCTCGCTTCATTCATCCTCCACACTAGTCTTACCATTGCTAGTGTCTTCTTTCTCCTTCTTGTCCATGCCTTCTTCTAGCTCCAAGAAGTGTGCATCCTCCCTCCAAGGTTTTTGGGAATCAAGAAAATCCTCATAACCAATAGCTTCTTCATTTTCGATCCCACGTTCTTTGTTTGGCTTCGTAAGGGCAACTTCGAGGGGATCTCCCATACTTAGCTTCTCTAAGTATTCGTCAACCATGGTTTCCAAGGTCTCTATGTAGAAAACCTTTCCTTCTATTGTTGGCTTCTTCATTACGTCCATAATATTGAATTTTAGGACGAACTCTCCCAAGTGAAGATCGATCATGCCTTTCTTCACATCGATGATGGCTCCGACGGTTGCTAGAAATGGCCTCCCCAGAATTATGGGATCCGTTGGTTCTTCATCCATCTCTAGTACCACAAAACCAGTAGGGATGATGCAATCTCCAACTTTCAATGGCAAGTCTTCAAGAATACCTATCAGGTAGCGGATCGATCTATCGGCCAAGAGTAGTGAAATCCTCGTCTTCTTGAAATTGGTTAGTCCAAGTCTCTTGGAAACCGTCAATGGCATGAGACTCACACTTGCCCCGAGATCAACTAGGCACTTCCGAAAGGACAAAGGTCCTAAAGTGCAAGGAAGTGTGAAACTACTCGGATCTTGAAGCTTCTTGGGCAAGTTGTTTTAGATGATTGCACTACATTCATGGTTGACCATCACCATCGCCTCTTCAAGGTGTATTCTCTTGGTCATGACGTCTTTGAAGAGCTTATTGTGCACCGGACAATCAAGCATTAGGTCAGCAAACGGGAGTGTTACTTGGACCTTCTCCATGATTTTCTTGAATTTCTCGAATTGTTTGTCCAACAATTGCTTTTTGAATCTTCCGGGAAAAGGGAGTTTCGGTTCATAGGACGGAAGAACAAAATCCACTTTCTTCTTGATGATTCCAGTTGGCTTCTCTTCATTTTCTTTCTCTTGATCCTCAGAAATCGGATCATTAGAGGCATCTTTTTGTTCGGTTTGCCTCTGGATCGAGTGCTGTATCGGTTTTGGAGCGCCGACCGATCTGGAACTCGATCCGTTCTTTTCAGCACCCAAATATTCGCCTACTTCCCTCAGTCCATTTTGTCTTCCATCTTTGATCTTCACCACAACTTGCTCCCTTGTTGGTAATTCAGTTCCACTCCGTAAGGTGATGGCTAGACAATACTCCTTCGGGTTAGCTTCGGCTTTTCCCGGTAAAACTCCACTTGGTCCTTTTGACGTTGAAGCGACTTGAGCAATTTGGTTATCTAATCCTCTCACATGAGTGGATAGGTTCTCGAACTTGGCGTTAAGGTTGTTGTAAAACCCATCGACCTTGTTGTTGATTTCCAACAATTTTTTGTTAGCCTCCATTTGGCCCTTTGCTTGGCCTTCCAAAATTCTTTGGAGCTTGTTCTTCATTTCATCTGGTGCTCCAGAGTTTGATGTGTTTCCCGAAGCTTGGAAATTGGTCGGCTTTTGTTGGTATCCTTGCTGGTAATTGGAGTTAAAATTCCTTTGGTTAGTCTTGAAACCTCCTTGGTTTATTTGGTTGAATGGCTTGGGTTGGAATCCTTGTTGTTGTTGTGGAGTATAGACTTGAACTTGGGGGGGTTTCCACGTTGTTGCTCCTATATGATAGGTTAGGGTGATTCCGGAATTTTTGGTTAAATCCTCCTTGATACCCTATGTAGTTTACTTCTTCTTGGGGTTCTTCTTTCCCTTCTTGAGAAATGTCTTGATACCCTTGTTGTCCCCCACATTCTCCAACAAAGTTCATTGCTCTTTGATTTACAAGCAAGACCTTGTCTAACTTGTCGTTGATGTCCTTGAGTCTTTGATCATCATACTTTGTGTCTCTCACCGTACAATCGTAACCACCTCCATAGCCTTGATTGCTTTGGGCTAAATTCTCCACCAATATTTCTCCATTTACGACATCTTGGCTAGCAAAGCTCCCATTGCTTGCCGTATTCAAAGCTAGTTGGTATTTTCTAGAACCCCTCGGTGTAGGATTCCGAGTAGTGCTTCTTTGGAGACTTCATGGTGTGGACATGCTCTTGTATACCCTTTCAATCTCTCCCACGCTTCATAGAATGATTCATTGCTTCCTTGTTTGAAGCTTGTGATGTCGTTTCTCAGCTTTGCTGTCTTTTGTCGCGAGAAAAACTTTGCCAAGAACTGCTTCTTGCATTCCTCCCAAGTCGGTATGGTAGTGGTAACCACACTCTTCTCCCATTGAGCAGTCTTGTCTCCCAAAGAGAATGGGAAGAGAGTTAACTTGACAACATCCTCTGAGACTCCATTCATCTTTACCGTCCCACACAGGCGGTCAAATTGATCGATGTGATCAATTGGGTTTTCCATTGGCAGCCCATGGAATTTTGAGTTTTGCACCATGTTGATGAGACTTGATTTGATTTCGAAGTTGTTGTTTGCACATGCTGGAGGTCGTATTCCAGTTTGAACCCCTTGAGTAGTGGGTTCATCGAAGGCACCAATCCTTTGTGGCTGTCTAGGAGGATGAATTGGCTGCCTCGGGTTTAAGCCCACTCCTTGGACTTCATCGAGCGGTGGTGGCTCTTCAAAGAGCGGGTTGTCTCTCGCGGCTTCCATCGGAAAACGCCTCTCGTTTTCTGCTCGTTCTCTTGCGGCTCTTGCGGTTTCTCGTTCTAGTCTCCTGATGTCAACCACGAGTGGTTGCAGATTTCCTTGTCCTTGACTCGTTGTGATCATGCACCTTTAAAACAAGAGCAAACAAGCAAGAACAATTTAGTAACAAAATAAAGGAAAATACTTAGACTTAGAAAGATTCCAAATCTTAATGGCTATTGCAACTCCCCGGCAACGGCGCCAAATTGATTGTGCGAGCTTTTCACCGCTCGACACGTCAATTACCCTCAACGTGCACATCACCCCAATCATAACGGTATGTCGTTTGTAGCACTTCAAGATATCGATCTACAGGGAATAGAGACTACGCACCGAAGATGCGAGAAACGAACTAATCTAGAGCCAAACGTATTAGGTTTGTATTTTCAAAAATGAGTTGATGATCTGACAAGAGGAATTGCACCTCTTTATATAGCAATACAAAAGCACACTTACTACAATTTTAAATGTTTTATTAGCTTGCATAAAGGAAAAAGAAAAAGAAAAAGAAAAAGAAAAGAGAAGAATGATAATGTTGCAACATGATTGTGTCAAGCACTCAATCCTTTATTGGTGGCTTGAAAATGAATGTGTTGGCTTCAATGTGGAAAAGTTGTGGTGGTGGGGGATGGTGGAAAGTGCAAAATCCGTCATGCTTTTCATGTCTTTAGTAATTTGATCATATCTTTTTAACCACACCCCTAAATGGTGCGAAACCACATCCATTGGACAGCTAACTCAATTTACTATGACTTTGATGAAGACATCGGACGCCAAATCCAAAGGGAAGGCTTTCTTACGAGTCGATCTTTCACTAGTTTCAGATTGCCACGGTATCTTCCGGTAATGATATGTCTTCACTAAATTAATTGTATCTCTTGAACGGCTGATGAAAATGCCATGAAAACAACGCCAAAATGAATCTGACTCAATTGTCTACAACTTTTGTCAAGATCTCAGATTAATCTGGGCGCGGAAAGGTATTTATCCGGATTTATCTTTACACGCGTTGTTCTTGACTCCTAATCCAGATCGGTTGCTGGATCGAGTGTGTAAACCGATCTGGAGACCAATCCTCTCTTATTTTTGCTCCATTTTCTTCTCCTTTGATCCATCTTAAATCTCCAAGCATCTCCTTCAATCCAAGCTACTCCTAAACATCTGAAAACAAGCCAAAAACGGCACAAAACAACTTAGGACATCTAAAATACAAATGCAAGAATATGAATAGAAATATGCACTAAAACACACGGAAAAAAACTCAAGAATGAAATGAAAACTAATAAAAATAAACATACTAAAATGCTAAAATATGGCGTTATCAGTGGTCATTGAGATTAATAAAGACGAAGTAAATGTGGAGGAGAAGACCAAGGAGACCCCAAAGAGGAAAGAGACTCTTTTTGTACCACCGTCTTACGAGCCCAAGCTCCCATTCCCGGGCCGCTTTAAGAAACAAGTCATGGAGAAATACAGGGCAATTTTTGACAAGCAAATGGACAAGGTCAAAATGACTATGCCCCTGATTGACGATTTCTTACTAGTCCCTCAATACAACAAGTTTCTTAAAGACGCGATCAAAGACAGAACGAAGGAGCTGGAAAGGATGGTAATACTTACCCACGAGTGCAACGCCATCATTCAAAAAAAGATTGTGCCAAAGAAACTTGGAGATCCGGGAAGCTTTACACTTCCTTGTGCTCTAGGACCTCTTGCCTTCAACCACTGCCTTTGTGATCTTGGAGCAAGTGTGAGCTTGATGCCGCTCTCAGTTGCAAAGCGCCTCGGTTTCACCCGTTACAAAGCATGTAGAATATCTCTCGTTCTAGCGGACAGGTCGGTGAGACACCCAGTTGGACTACTTAAGAACTTGCCGATCATGATCGGAAACTTTTTTGGTGCCTACTGATTTTGTGGTTCTAGAAATGGATGAAGAACCCAAAGATCCTCTTATCTTTGGAAGACCGTTCTTAGCCACCGTCGGTGCAATCATCGATGTAAGGAAAGGAAAAATCGACCTCCACTTTGGCAAAGACGATGTTCTTCAATTCGACATCAATGATCTGATGAAAAAGCCCACAATAGACGGTCAAGCCTTCTACATAGAGGTTATGGAAGAATTGGCGGATGAACTACTAGAAGAGCTAGCCTTGGAAGATCATCTCCAAGTGGCCCTAACTAAGAACCAAGGAGAACATGGGTTTCTTCATGTTGAGAGTGTTGAGTACGCAAGGATACTTGACTCGCACAAAGCACTTGTTGGGGAGAGTTCATTCTTGGAACTACAACACGAAGAACCTGTCGATTTGGAACACAATGCGAGTGCTTCGGATATTGACTTCATGAGTGCTTTGGATGTTGACCTTGATGACGAGCAAGAAGCTAGCAATGGTGAGACTAGCTTTGATGATGATTGGAGCGAGCTGAAAGCCCCAAAGGTGGACCTCAAACCGCTCCCAATTGGACTGAGGTATGCGTTCTTAGGTCCAAACGAGTCTTACCCGGTGATAGTTAATGATGAGCTTAGTGAAAATGAAATTGTCACCCTTTTGAAGGAATTGAAAAAGTTTAGGAAAGCCATTGGATATTCACTTGATGATATTAAAGGAATTTCCTCATCTCTTTGCACACATAGGATCCATCTAGAAAATGAATCGATGACTTCTATCGAGCATCAAAGAAGGTTAAATCCTAATTTGAAAGAGGTTGTCAAGAAAGAGATTCTTAAGCTTTTAGATGCGGGGATCATATACCCTATCTCTGATAGTACTTGGGTATCCCCGATCCATGTGGTGCCTAAAAAAGGTGGAATTACGGTGATAAAAAATGAAAAAGATGAACTAATCCCAACTAGGACTATCACCGGTCATAGGGTGTGTATTGATTATCGAAAGCTTAACTCCGCCACTAGAAAAGATCATTTCCCTCTTCCCTTCATTGATCAAATGCTAGAAAGACTTGCAAACCACCCATATTATTGTTTTCTTGATGGGTACTCGGGATTCTTTCAAATCCCGATTCATCCTAATGACCAAGAGAAGACGACATTTACATGTCCATATGGTACATTTGCTTATCGAAGGATGCCATTTGGACTTTGTAACGCACCCGCAACTTTTCAGAGGTGCATGATGTCGATCTTCTCGGATCTAATTGAAGATATGGTAGAGGTCCTTATGGATGATTTTTCGGTATATGGTGCCTCGTTTGCTGCTTGTTTGTCGAATCTTTGCAGGGTACTCACTAGGTGCGAAGAGACAAATCTCGTATTGAATTGGGAGAAGTGCCATTTTATGGTACGGGAAAACATTGTGCTCGGCCATAAGATCTCGGAGAAGGGCATTGAAGTGGACAAAGTAAAAATTGAGGTCATGATGAGGCTAAAACCGCCAACCATGGTGAAAGGAATACGAAGCTTTTTGGGCCATGCTGGGTTCTATAGACGGTTCATCAAGGATTTCTCCAAGATAGCGAGACCACTTACTAGGCTTCTATGCAAAGAAGTGGAGTATGTTTTCGATGACGAATGTTTGAAAGCATTCTTGGAGATCAAGGAAGCTCTTGTGAGCTCCGATAGTGCAAGCACCGGACTGAAGTCTCCCTTTTGAAATCATGTGTGACGCTAGCGACTTTGCAGTTGGCGCGGTTTTGGGTCAGAAAAAGGACAAGAAGATCCACGTGATCTACTATGCCAGCAGAACCATGGATGATGCCCAAACAAAGTACGCAACCACGGAAAAGGAGCTCTTAGCGGTGGTATTTGCTTTTGAGAAGTTCCGCTCCTACTTGGTTGGATCCAAGATTGTGGTTTACACAGATCATGCTGCCTTGGGACACTTGATAGCTAAGAAGGATGCTAAGCCGAGACTTCTAAGATGGATTCTCCTTCTACAAGAATTTGACATGGAGATTAAAGACAAGAAGGGCATCGAAAACGGAGTAGCAGACCACTTGTCTTGGTTTAGGATTGAAGATGCAATCCCAATAGATGATTCTCTTCCCGAACTCGAGTACAAAGCTTTGTGGGCAGTAAAACTTCTCAACTTCGACATCAAAACCGCCTCGGAAAGACGCTTGATACAATTGCACGAGCTCGACGAGATCCGCCTTGACGCGTATGAAAGTTCACGGATCTACAAGAAGAGAACCAAGGCGTTCCATGACAAGAAGATTTTCAAGAAGGGTTTCGAAGTTGGAGACCAAGTTCTGCTATACAATTCCCTGTTGAAGCTGTTTCCCGGGAAACTCAAGTCGAGATGGACGGGACCATTCAAGGTCAAGGAGGTGCAACCTTACGGTGCGGTAACACTTTGGAACAAGGCAGGTGGAGAATTCACGGTGAACGCTCAAAGAATCAAGCCCTATCACGCATCTGATTTCATTGAGGAGGAGACCTCAATTTCTCTCTCAAACCCGTCACCCGTCTGAACGGGCATCACACGTCAAGCTTAGAGACGTTAAACAAGCGCTCTTGGGAGGCATTCCCATTACTATCTTTGTATATATTTTAAATTTTCTAGTTCCCTTTTATGCTTTTTGTTTCTTGTTTTCAGGTTTCTCGAGTTTGGGAGTGAAGAGGAGGAAACCACCGTCAAGCTAGAGACGTTAAACGCGCCATTGGGGGCTCCCCCAATTCTATCATTTGTCAAGCTAGAGACACAAAACAAGCATCAATAAGGAAATTCAACCCCGTCATCTCCATATCTCAAAGGTACGCCACTTGACATCTTGTACATACTTTTGATTTGGATTTTTATTCTTCCTTTGGATTCATTTCACACCGAGACGGTGCGATTTTAAGTCAGGGGGAGAGGTCTTTGTCATTTAACATTGTTTTCTTTGTCTTATTTTACCTTTTTCTCTTTGAGTCTTGCATTGTACATGTATATTGCATAGAAAAACCAAAAACAAATTGAAAATTTTCAACAAAAAAAAATCCAAAAAGAATCATGTAGTTTGCATAGTCTCATCTTCATTTTAGGATTGAGTCTAGAAGCATATAGGATTTGCATTGCATATGCATAGGGGACAATGATTAAACACTTGAACTTTGAAAACGTTGCCCTTGCTAAACATGTCATGATGCTTGAACCGCTTCAAAAATTTGGAAAATCCATGCTTTGATCTCTTGGCTTGCATGTCTTTGATTAGGATGAAGCTTGTTGTGATTTGATTCCAACTCTATTTATTTGAATCTAACTTGAACATTAATTGTCTCGCCTAGGGGTTCGAAATTCATTCTCATGGTCTTAATTATATACCCGAATTTTCTTATCCTCTTTGCCACTCTTGTGCTGATTCGAGTAGCTATCCTCATTTTTAGGGTAGTTCCCCACCTATTCACCTAAGCCAATTCTTTCAAACCCTTGTTATTTGTGAGTGAGGCCTTTTTCTTGAAAATGTATACAATTGAAAAATCTTGTAAGAGAAAGGAACTACAAAGCTTATTTTCCTTAGACAAGTGACTTGGATGTTGGGAAATAGAATGGTTAAGTTTTGTTTGGGAGAATGGTGAGTGAAGTGAGAGAAAATCAGGTAAATGCTAAAGAAAGAGCCTAATATTTGAAAAGAAAAGCGAGAAAAGAAAAGCAAGAAAAGGAAGCAAGAAACTTTAGGAAAGAACCAAGAATTCAAAGTTGTCTAAACTCTAGTTTAATAAAAATAAATAAAAGTTTAGACGGGAAATTGGCTTTTTCATCCCTCAACTATTCAAAAATGTTAATTTCAGACCCGAATTTGTAACCGGTGCTAAAACATACGACAACTTTAGAAAATTGGCTATTTCATACCCGAATTTGTAACCGGTGCTAAAACATACGTCAACTTCTTAATAATTTGAATCTTATACTTAAACTTTTAATTTTGTGCTATAACATACATCAGACCAAACGCTGTTAAGTAACCGTGATACGGTCATCAAACCAAAATACGAAGCCAAGATGATGCAGCTCAAATGGACTACATTATCACCTCAACTAGAGCAGTCCTCGAAGTGGAATCAATCCAATCCGAGTTCAGATGAAGAAGTTATTCAACTTCCAAGTCAAGTGATTCCCAGCATACGCAATTCGGACATACGTGCGTTCAAAGAATTCTTTTAACCAAACCCGAAGGAATCAAGCTACAAAATAATTTTTTCTAGAATCTTGATTCATCAGATCAACCGGGAAAATTAGATTGACAACAACGCCGATTTAGAGTTGAGAGATATGAATTTTACAACGCAGATCATGCGCAGTAGGACATGACGCAGATCGGTTGACTTGTAAAATTCTTATCTCTCAACTCTAAACCGGAGTTGTTGTGAATCCAATTTTCCTGGTTGCTCTGATGAATCAAGATTCCATAACAATTTGGTTTGTAACTTGAATCCTTCGGGTTTGGTTGGAATAATTCTTTGACTTGGAAGTTGAATAACTTCTTCATCTGAACTCGGATTGGACTGATTCCACTTCGAGGACTGCTCTAGTTGAGGTACGAATGTATTCCAATTGAGGTGCATCATCTGGGCTTCGTCTTTTGGTTTGATGACCGTATCACGGTTCCTTAACAGCGTTTGGTCTGATGTATGTTATAGCACAAAATTAAAAGTTTAAGTATGAGATTCAAATTGTTAAGAAGTTGACGTATGTTTTAGCACCGGTTACAAATTCGGGTATGAAATAGCCAATTTTCTGAAGTTGACGTATGTTTTAGCACCGGTTACGAATTCGGGTCTGAAATTAACATTTTTGAATAGTTGGGGGATGAAAAAGCCAATTTCCCGAGTTTAGACTAAGAGAAGAAATCTACCTAGAGTGTCAAAGGGAAAAGAAAAGAGGTTGTGTACAATGTATATATTTAGCCAAAAGGGCTTTGGGTTTACTTATGGGATAAGAGATGCAAGGCAATGAGATTAAGATGAGAGATTAGAAAGCTAGGCTATGATGGAAGATATTCTTTGATGCATCTTTGTTCCATTCCTTCCTTGCTTTTTCGTATTGTCATGCATTACCTTTTCATGAGAGTAAGTTACCCAAAAACTAGAACCTCCTCATACATTATGCTTTCAAGCCTTTCCCACCAAACCGATTGAGAATGATTGAGATTCCCTTTGCGAGACCGCACTTATACCGAGATTAATGAATGTTAAAGAGTTGGTTCATAGGAATGCTTGTGGATTCTTAATTCTTAGGCACTAGAGTAAAAGATTCAAGTTGCGATGGGTATGGAGAAGTTAGTAAGAGTAGAAGCAATTTTAGCATTATGACATCTTTACCTAAGGACATTGAGTTGAAAGTTTCATGTGTTTCTTTTTGGATATGAGTCCCCACCTTCGATCTTCTCTTCTTGGCTTGCTTTGCTTTATTCGCTTGAGGACAAGCAAAAGGCAAGTCCGGGGAGTTGATAATCGTGTATTTTACCATCTTGAGTCTCATATTTTCCTTTGTTTTCTTTGTGTTTCATTTTGTTTTCATTGAATTTACATTGCATTTAGGTCCAAATTGAGTCTCATTGCATTTTAGATGTCCTAGGTTGTTTTGTGTCTTCTTTTTGTTATTTTGTGTTAATTAGGATGATTAGGAGTGATTTGGAACAAATGGGAGTGCATGAACTTGAAGAAAATGAAGGATACGCTTTTTGGTGCAAAACAAGTGAAATGCCAAAGCAGAGCCAGTCCAAAGTACCTGAAAGATCGGATCATACGAAGACCTTACGCTCCGATTCAGCCTTGGAACACTGGATGTGAATTGTATGTAATTGAGTTATCTTTCCAACGGAGGTTGTTTTATCAAGTTCGGAGCCTTATTGCGGAAGTTATCGTCATTTCACTGAGCACATGTCCAGTCTGGCGAGCAAAAGAAGAAGGTGGAGAACCAGGACCAGATCGATCGATCTAGACTTGGATCAATCGATCCCAAACAACGCACACTTCCCAGATCGCCCGACACTGCCAGATCGATCAATATCAAGTTTAGTGATATATCATGGTTTTTACCCCTTTTAGGCCATGATATAGGTCCGTTTTATAGAGTCTTTCTACTATTTCGTAGTGTTTTAGAGTATTTTACAGGTTTTAGCACGTTTGGAGCATAATTGGAGATATTGGAGCTTTTTGGAGCATTTTGGAGCAAAACAGAAGTTCGTGTAGCTGAGTACCGGATTTGAGGCCTCAGTATCGATCGATACTAACTAGTGTCGGTCGATACTCACTGAAGCACGAGTCGCGACTTTAAATGAAGATTTGAAGAACTTCCCACCGATGGATTGAGCTCAAATTTGGACATAAGATAGATCTTTGGATTAGCTTTTATTTGGAAGTGGTTTGAGGTCATTCCAACGGTGCGATCAAAAGTTATGCCAGTTTTCTTGAAGACAGTCCAATCTGGCGAGCAGTGACTAGTGTCGGTCGATACTACATTAGTGTCGGTCGATACTAACTACATGAAAACAGGAAACTCGACTTTTTACAAGTCTTGAGAGTTTGCACTATGGTCCAGAAGTCTTTGATAATTACAAGAAGCCCCAAAACGTGTTTTAGCATTATAATTAGGTTTTTCAGCCACTTTTGTTGGCTAAGCTTGATATTACTTTGGTTTTGGAGAGATTTCTGAGAGAGACAAATCTGAACCTCTTGTTTTACTCTTCTATCTTATTTTATTTGATGATCTATTCAATCATGTTGTTGTTTTCAATCACCATGTCTGAGTAGATTCCTTGTTAGGTTCAAGGTTCTCATAAGGGTTTTCTCTGAATGTTAGGTTGAATTAATTGATTAGGATTCACCATCTGAATTAAGTTCTTCGCCTTAGGTTGTTCCCATAGCTAATTC
>PKMM01023770.1:6637-37277 GCA_002933915.1 Eutrema heterophyllum
AAACACTAAAAATGCGAAAACAATACTACAAAGTATATCGTATAGTTTTTGAACATTTTTTCTTATATCATAAACTTTAAAAATTATTAAAGATTTTTCTTTTGTATTTGTTTGCCATGTTTTAAAAGTAGCATGTAGTTAAAATATTACAATTATAATTCTCCATTTAATTTAAAATTTTACGTATATATTGTGTAGCGGCTTCTCTATAGGTTATTGTCTTATCCATTATGCATGTTAGTTAAGTAGAAATTAACTTGTAACAAAAAAAAAGTAGAAATTAACTTGTAACAAAACTTGTACTAGTTATGTAAGTATATCTGAAAAAACATAAAAACAATTTATAGAAAATTATACAAAGGGGAAAGTCAAATTCTAAAGAAGAAGTATTCACTAAACTATTATCGGTTATAGAACTTATATAAGGGATATACTTTGTTTTTATTTTAGTTATGAGCCTATTTTTTGTGGTCTAGATTGCTAATTTGGATTTGGATTAGATTTAAAGGTTTCAAATAAATATTTTTAATTGGTGTAATCTGGATTTGTGTTTGGTTTAGATTTATGGGGTCAGTAAAAATATTTCAAAAGTCAATAAAACAAAATTTCAAAAACTTATACTAAATAATTAAAATTTATAGGGGTCAATCAGTTGACCCCCTACCTTTCATGTGCCTCCGCCCCTGGTGGCCACTGTGAACTTAACATATCTTCGTGATTGAGCTCGGATCATATGTTGTTTCATCCACAACACTAGTTTGTACTTCTAGAATGTTTTTCAAGCTTGTGTAACGCTTATGGATCTCTTCCCTTAAATATGAAAACGGCCATGCATAAAACTAAACCAGCGACGAATCAAAACACTTCGAGTAAGTTTTAAGGCAGCAATTTAAGAACATGCCATGCATAAACAAAGTTTAAAACAGAAAACGAATAATCTTATATCAAATATAAAACCGGTATATGTTATGTGACAAAAAAGAAAGATTTGAGCTTGATAAGATCAAAAGAGTCTACGTAATTAAGGAAGAGAAGAGTTGATACGGAGGGTGATGAAGCAGAGTTGGTCAACACAGAGAGTTGACTTCAGAAGACTTATTTTTAGAAAAAACTTTTATACTACTTAAAGTTCCTCCCAGCTTCCGACGTGGGATATTCTCACATCTTTTAAAATTGTTCATGTTGCTTGTTTACATTTCGTTTAAATAGCGTGAGACTCGACTTGTGCGGATCATCGAATTTGTTTGTAACAAACTGGTGAGACGCTATGAGTCTCGATACGCGATCGCTATGAGATCGTATTGGTGTTTGTAATTCTCAATTTCGACTATCAATAAAGATTCTCTGTTTCTGGTTCATCGGTGATTACATGAAGAGAGTTTGGGGTCACAAACTTTTTTTTTTGTGGTAAAATGTTAAGTATTATACCATTTTCCGATTTTTGACAAAAGTTACAAAGATAACAAAGGAGAGAGAAAGACCGAAATCTAAGAAATTACAACAACTAAAACTAAAACTAAAAAACCCGAACCAGAATAAAGATCTAGATAGCGGAAGTTAGATTCAACAGGCTGAAGACAGGCGCCGATGAAGGAACCCACTCGAACCGTAAGACGCAGCAAACAAACATAAGCTGTACACAAAGTTGCCATGAGCGACCGTGAACCTATAGGCCAGCCCTCAAACCTTAGAGAACGGTGTTTATAGCTTCTTCGAAACAAGCCGCAGTAAGAAACCTGCAATGAACTAGAAAAGGGTTGTAATTGAAGTTGCCACGGGCAACCGTCAACCAAGGCCAGCCCTCAAACCTCAGATCGAACGGTATCAACCGTGAAGTGTGGTAGGAGTTGTATTATTATACCGATACTCAGCCCCACGCATAAAACTAAACCAGCGATGAATCAAAACACTTCGAGTAAGTTTTAATGCAACGATTTAAGAACATGCCCTAAACAAAGTTTAAAACAAAAAAACGAATAAACATATACCAAAAATAAAACCTGTAAATGTTATGTGACAAAAAAAAGTAAAAGATTTGACAGGTTTTATCTTTGAATGGTTCATGCACTAAGAAATCCATTACAAACATTATGGATTCTTAACAAAGCAATCAAATTGGAATATTTGAACATAAATTAACGAACTCAACAAATTTCTAACAACAAAATGAGATCTAAGGAATTAGGTGGAAAAACAATATATGAAGGAGAGTGTAAAAAACCCATCATCAATTGTAAAAATTAAAAATATATATTTCACACCATAACAGCTACACATTTCACCATTGTAAAAAACTCATCATCAATCACAACATCACACCATTGCACCTTACCCCAAATCTCTCCTCCTGGGCGTCTTTCCAAAGCAATCTCCGCACACCAAATATCAATTGTTTTCTTCCGGCCGTCATGATAGTTGTGAAGAACAGAGCCAATTTCCCACCATAACTAACCGTGTGCGACCCCCATGAATCGGTTGTCTTAGGTAACAATTCTTCCAAACCGTTCACCACTCTCCAACACCTCTGCTTTGGATCGTACGCTCTTAACTTGTTTTCGCGAACATCGTAATAGTACAATACGTCGTCAACGACACATGCTTGCTCCCATCTTTCAGAATTCAGCATCGTCTTTTTCCCATTTTCTTTCTTTTGGCCCATAAACAAAGCTATTCTTAGAATCTCTCATGTAAATCTTATCTTCCATTACCACAACACCAATTAGCGACCTGCAGCCTAGCTCCATGTCTGCCTTTGTCAACATCTGAGTTTCTGTATCCAACACCATGACTCTTTTCCACCACCTATTCCCACTCACCTTGTCATCAGACAAACAATCTCCGATTACGTAAATCTTCCTGTCGATGATGCCAGCTACGTTATCATACATGTAAATAGGAATGTGAGAGATGGGCTGCACCATGTGAGATCTACAATCGATGCTTAAAGCACGACTCAGCACATATATCTTCGAACCCACGGGAACATAGCTTCTATGAAAAGGCATTGGAGGAAGCGACCAGATTATGACCAAGCGATCATTGCTGTTAACTTGCCGACGGAGAATATACAAACGGCAATCACTGGTGTCGTAGTTATAGAGGACAACATAAAGACAGTGTTCAGTGCAGCCTAACAAGGATCGTCTAGTGTATATAGAGGACAACATAAAGACAGTGCTCAGGCGATGCAACGACTAATCGGAACTCTTGGAAATGAGGGAGATAGTTGGATAATAGCATCTTGGTACACGTGCTACGATATCCACGATGACTTCATCTGGAAGTGACGTAATCAGAGACGGTTGCGGCTCTCGTGATTGCTCTTTCTCTGCCCTAACTTTGGAAGACATCTAATAAAGTTAGGGCTCAAATCAAGAATCACCGAGCGAGAGAGAGGAAATCACGAATCCTTTAATTCCTAACTATCTAAGCTTCTTTGGGTTGAATCTCGAATATCAGGAATTGATAATTGTATTTCAGACAATCTCGAATCTTCTCCAGCTTTGGTTTGTGACCTCTCTCTGTCAACTAGAGTTTTTTTTTTTTTTTTTTTGGTTGGATTTTGTGATTTTGATTAAAAAAAAAACGTGAATATTTAAAACTAAAAACCTAACATTATTGTTAAAAAGAAATTGCCTATTCTCCTTATTAAAAAAAAGAGAAAAATCGCATAAAAAACCTTCGAGCCGGCAGCTAGTAGAGGTTTAAAGTGTTAGTAATTATGGAGGTTAAAGTGTTAGTAGCTTCCAAATTAAAGTAAATTTTAATACCGACAAAAAAAAAGAAGTAAAAATTTGATAAGAACAGAACAGAGGTAAATCTCATCATATTGTTATTAGAATCAAAGAACAAGTTGCTACAAACCACAAAATCCAATATCTGTTGGTCTACTCAATACCCACAATCAAATTAATCACTTTTAACCAAAATATTCTGCAGCGTGCTAACAAACTGTAAGAGTAAAACAGACAAAAGCTATGGTCTTCCGATAATCTGGCTACTTTTGTTATATTGCATCTCTGTTTTGAAGTTTGATCTGAGTCTGGAACAGTTGAAAATCAATCCGTTTACATGAACACTTATTTAAGCAGTTGATGATAGAAAGTTGTTCTTGGTGATGGAGATAGCACCAGATAATCTCGACTTGTTTGAATTTAGATATTATCAGCTATGTTCAGGAAATTAACATGGCTTTAAGATACTAGATTCTTTAGGTAGAAAGCTAAGAGCTCGAAAATCAATTTTGGCAAAATAGATGTGTGCAATATAAGGAGAGTTTTTATCAAGCCAAGTTCAGGAATTTACGGATACAAGATTCTAGCTAAGAACATGAACTCATAGAATCGTAGATTTATAATATAAAGTATTTGCATTTGTTTCCAGACTTTCTTTTTACTTTTCTCTAAGTTTCGTGTGTTGGTTTTGCCTGCAAAATAGAGATGGATTAATCGTCTCGTGTATAACTCAGGCGACGCAATGAGTGATCGGAAACTCTTGGAAACGAGGGAGATAGTCGGATAATAGCATATCCGTACACGTGCTACGATATCAACGATGATGTCATCTGGAAGTGACGTAACTAGTGACGGAGACTCCGGCGATTGCTCCTTCTCTGCTCTAACTTTGGAAGACATCTCATAGAGTTTAGGCTGAAATCAAGAACCACCGAGCTAAAGAGGAAAGCACAAATCTCTGTCTCGATATATTTTGTTACTATATATCGTTTGATTTAGTTTTAATATGGTAATTTTTGGGGATTTCTTTATTCCTTTCCCTCGAAACCATTCTCTGATTCTTACTTCTACTTCTCATCGTGCTGATTCATTAAGACTTGATTGTGTAGAATTTCAACTGCATAGATATCATTGGGGCCATTGCGAAGTGATTTCGACATGTAAAGTGATATATTTCAAAAACATGATCAACAACAATAAACTATTATCAAGGTGCGTAACCTCCTCTCGTTCCTTTATTTATTTTTTATTTACGCACCTGCGTAACCTCCTCTCGTTGAATAAGAAAACCAAACCGGAAGGGAAACCAAACCGGGTCGAATTTCTATTTTACTGAGAAGCAAAACCAGGAGAGGAAGATACCGAGAGGTTCTTCGGCTCTTGTGAACTAACAACCGACCCTTTGAGAAAAGCAGAGTACCAAAGAGCAGAGGTTTTCGGAGATCTTTGACGTTCCGGGTCACTGAAATTCACATGGTATAATCCGTATGTGTAATTATAATTGACAAACTCGTACAAATCCATGAACGACCACTGGAAGTAGCCTCTTGTCTCTGACCCGATCCTACATGATAAATCGTCTGCCGTTAAGTATTTGGGTTTACGAGGCAATCTTTTCAAGGAGCATATTACATACCTCACTGAATTGAGCACGGCAGCAATATAAGCATGAAGGTATTCAACTCTTCCCACGTCGTTAAGCGATGAATGGTGGTTGGTAGGTCGACCTGATTATGTGTATTTACAGAGAAACTCTCAAGATCCATAATGTTTGGTAACTAAGTAAAAGAACAAATGAGAAGAGAGAGAGAGAGAGAAAGACCGTTTTCAAGAATGTAGACCGGAGGATTGCCATAGTTCTGCTTTATGTATTCCAACACTCCTTCAAGACCCCAAGGAAGTACATCAAACTGTGGATATATGACAAGGAGTCAAGATTAATAAAAAGTGTTAGGGTGACGAAAACAGGTTTCTGAAACTGGCAGTCTTTGGAAACACACCTTGACCAATGTAGAATTCCCAAAGGCTGTCCAAGAAAATGAAATAACGTATCAGCTATGGAATCAGGTAGGGTAGATTGAAAAAACATAAAGATCCCAGGAAAGAAAAGCATACGGATCATTAATACACTCATGTCTGAAATATAATCCTCGTGGTGGGAAATGGATAAGTGTGCTATGTACATTGTTGTGTAGTGTATGACTCCCAAGAAGTCGAATGAGTCTTTAACGAGATCTGATTCTTCTTCCGAAAAACTTGGCAATCTCTTTCCAACGATTCTCTTCATCACATCAGGATAGTCCCCAAACACTAGCGGGTGCAGAACCCTGGAATTCAGAGATGAAAATGTTTTTGCCCTTTTCATCAGAGCAGCCGCAGAAGAATTTGAAAATAAACACAAATTTTTCAAGATGATTGTGTTCAACAAACCAGCCTAAATAGAAATCTTTGGCTCTCTGAGTTGCGATCTCGTCCTCTTCAGAACTAGTAAGAGGAACCATCCAGTATGCAAAACAGGTTATACCTAGAGATCCATTCTGCTTATCCTACAACATCACACGAGAGACAGAGAGAAAAAGAGAGAGAGGTAAATCGAGCATTCAAGAGATCAGGAATAAATGTGTGTGTGTGTGTGTGTGTACATGTGTATGCGTGTAAGCTTACCTTATACTTTTGCTTATACAATCTCGTGGTAGATGCGTGTGCAAGCAACATGTTATGGAGTGCAATATATGGCTCAGTTGAAGAATTTCCTCTGGAGCAGTTGACCATCCCAAATGGAGGAGAACAGTGCACAGGAGGTACAAATCCCCAGTCATAACCTCCCATTGCTAGCATATTGGGCTCATTAATTGTCGACCAGAATTTCACTGCGTTCCCAAACTCTCTGAAGCAAACGTCTGCAAAAGCCGTGAAGTCATCGCTGCAACAGAAGATCACATAAGGTTATAGCACACACCTCACTTAGAGAGTCATATGAGTAGAATTAAGTTGCAAGAAAATGTTGGCTTCACATGATTTTGCGGTCAATCCATCCTCCGTATTCATCTTCAAGAGCTTGAGGGAGATCATTGTGATACAATGTAACATGTGGTTCAATTCCTGTACTCCCCGTTCATGCCAAACAGAGAACCAAAACAAACTCAATTCATGTTCTTCTAAGACACAGAACATAATCACGTCAAATGGTGTTGATGAGGAAACATAATCTCACCATGTCTTGTGAGCTCATTTATGAGGTTTTTGTAGAACCGTAAACCCTTTGGATTCACAGGACCTCTTCCACCTGGAAACCAAACAATCAAAAACACGTTTAAAGCTCGATGCAAGGTAACAAAATCCAAATTTCTTGGCAAAGAAACACACACACACACACACACACACTTGGTATAAGCCGCGGCCACGAGATGGAGAGTCGGAATGCATCTAAACCCATGTCATACATGAGCCTTACATCCTCCTGCAACATTATCATTGTTCATAGCTGATTATCATCAAATTTTGAGCACCAAACATATTTAATCAAAGATGAACATGTGTCCATTGACAAAACCTTATATTTATGATACCCATCACAGGCTATATCGCCGGTAGGTCCGGCATCTGCATCGTTAGGATGACTGATTGTGAGTACATGAATTCTAACTCAAATTTGTTTTGTGAAGAGCTTACTAGAGTGAACGAACGTATCCCAGATGCTAGGCATCCTTCCGTCTTCATCAACAGCTCCTTCCCACTTTCCAAGATCAAAACCAATTTTTCCGATCACCGAAAAAGACGATTTAAATCAGAGTAAGAAACGAAAAACGGAAATTAGTTCGAATCGCAAACCTGAAAAGCAGAAAAAGCGGATCCGAATACGAATCCCTCAGGGAAATCGTTCCGGCTGTAAACATCGCTGCATCTCCCGGAGTACAAAGCCAAACCCAGAAAAATGGTAATCAGCAACAAAACCTGTTCCATCTCTTCCTCGCCTCTCTTGTCGCTCCAAAGGTCTTGAAAGTATCCTCCCAAACCTACCCGCCAGAGAAACTACACGACGGAGAAGAAAAGAATGATCGGCATCACCGGTAAATTCTACGGTTTGCATTTGATTTCTGGCACTGAATCCCCAAATCGGAATCGAAATCAAAATCGAAATCGTTCTGTTTCTTTTTGACACTGACAGATTTTAAATATCTCACAAATTCGCCCACATAGTTTAATATGGCATCTCTAAACCCCCAAAACCCTATTATTCAATCCTTTTCGCATCATCTTCGGTTACTATATATGAGTTTTTTTTTTGTTTAACGAACAAATATGAGTTAGGTATATTTTTTGGTTACAATCTTTTCGTAGTTGTACCTTTTTTTTTTTTTTGAAGAAAATACCAAAAATAGTTATATGAGAGAAGTGTACCTCATTTGTGCAACATCACCAAGTACAGTATGTTCATGAACTGAATCCATTCTTAACCACCATATATATATATAAGATTTCATTCTTAACCACCACATTATATATATATACTAGATAACTACCCGCATATATGCGGATTTGTAATTTAATATTTTATAACCCATGAAAAAAAAAGTTAAAAACAAAAAAAATAGAAAACAAAATTAGTTCACCCGTGAAAATATATAATACATAAATTTAGAAACGAAATTTTCGATGAAATAAATATATACCTTAAAGAAAATATTTGGTGAAACAGATGCAATAAATAGCTTTGGATACGATTATTAGACTTTTATTTTTTTGGTGTGTAATTGACATACTATTAAATTGTGGTTTATATAGAGGTGAAAAATTAGAATTATTTTCTTTTTAGGATTAATTTTTTAAATTTAAATGGAAAAACTAAAGAAATTTTTTCCTTTTTTATATTAATTTTGTCTTCTAGGATAAGTTTAATTTTTAAAAAATAAAATAGTAACTTTACTTTTTAAGATTATGAATCGATTATTAATCGATCATTGATAATTGTTTGATTTACCTTCCAAATTTTTTAAGATTTTTTTTATTAATCGATTTAAAATTTTTCCAACTCTGACTTGCCACGTTTCACGATCAAATGATTTAACAACTTTGAATCATTAAGCTTTATATAATAAGATTTCCTTATTTAAACCGAAATATGTCATAATTTTGTAAAAGTAGACCATCACGGCATTGTATAGTCCATTATTGCCTTTGAAAGATCTTCTTTAACCCTTGTTTCCACAAAACAACCAAAAGATGGTCTCATTGTTTGAATCCAACGACAAGCTACATCGTGTTTGCGAGGTTTATTGAACCCCCGCGTGTTTCAAGCAAAAAAATGACGTCATAACTTATGTGAGGATGTTTTTGTGATTTTGCGTTCCAGTCTCCTTACATCACGATTGGTTTTTGTGGTCCTCGTGATTTACTGCTCTGCTTACCATTCCCAGCTGTGATTTGACTCGCATGCTCTGCTTTGCTTCATCAATTATCGCTTAATCATTCCCATTTTTTTCTCCTTCATCCACCTCTGTATCGGATTCCACTTCTCCCTCCTCCTGAGTTTCCTCCTACAGATTTTCCTCTGCATCATCTATTTCTCCATCTTCACGAAGATCTCCAAGAATGCTGAAGCTACTTGGTGAAATGGAGCCATCTTTTCCCTTCTCGATGGGTGATTGTGAGGTTATTCTACCTTGACGAGCAATAGTTGTCCATTCTGCATCCTCTGGATCAACCTCTACTATAGCCAAATCATTCTCATGACCATTACCCTCCTCATCTCATGCTTTCTCCTTCTCGTCTTCGTGAGCCGTTGCTATAAAAGGTGGGGTTCGCTCCAAATCATGGAGTAATATTTGTGCTATCTCTTGCACTGAAACAACTTCTGTCATCTTTTTCATCTCTGGATTGTTTGTTTCAGACTCGACATGAGCTTTCTTTCCGTTGTCTCTAGCTAAGATGGTTACTTTCCTTCCAACCGAGCAGTCTTTTTCTCCATGACCCCATTTATGACAAGCTTTGCATCGGGGAGGCAGCCATGGATAAGTAACATCCACTATCACATTGTCTTTTAGCGTGTTTTTGAAAGTGATTTTCTCCATTAGAGGCTTCTGCAGATTCACTTCTACTAACATTTTTGCTACATTCATCTTGATACATTGTTCTGTATTCGGGTGAAGCTTCACAAAGTGGTCAGTAGTTCGAGATAGAAAACTGAGACCTTTATGAGAGTACATGTAACCTAAAACCCCACGAAGATCGACCGAAATAGGCATTGATGAGAGATCCGGAGGAGATTGCGCCGTTTCTGGGTTCCATTTGTTAACCACCACTGGGACGTCTGCTATGTGCCAATAGCGTCTATTCAAGACACGCTCACGAAGCTGCATATTCTCAATCCGAAACAAAACGATGGTCTTGTTTATAAACTAAACATCAATCTTCGATGATCTTTCAGTCGAAGTCCATATCCGATCTACTGTTGCATGAATCGAGCCTACATAAGGCGCATCTCCCATGAAATTACCAAGTACAAAACACTTCCAAAGCGGAGTTGCATCCCCGATTATCTCATCATGAATGGTCACCTCCGCAACACCATTTTAGACGACAAAATCTGACCAGAGATTAGATATCAATGACAGGGGATTGATGTGGACATCGATCCAACCAGACGGCCCATGGGGAGTCCAAGTCCCGGAGAAATCTCAATTAGCCAATCCGAAGCCAAGGAGAAACTTACCGGAGCTGTACCGGCGAAACCAAGCATATCCACTGAGGGAAGACACATTCAACGACCAAGTGGCCCCAGAGAAGACTTTGGTCAAGTCCCTCAGTCACCGGTTTGAGACAAAACCGAAGATACACAAAGATTAGCCGTACCGGCTAAGATCTTACACGTACCTCTCGCCAGCCCACCCGATAAAAAGTATCGGCCCAAAAACAATGTATTCGACTTTGGTAGCGTCAGATTTGTCTCCGAAACTCTAGGTTTTAAACTTATAAACCTAAAGGTTCTGCAAATGCACAGACGTGCGTTGTAGTACTTTATGTATCGATCCACAGGGAGAGAGAGCTTGTTCTGCGAGACCTTAGACACAGAATAGCAAGGAAGTTTAAGACGAGAATAAGTTTTTATAAGGGTTTTTGTCACGAAAAATGTAAAGAACGTAAAAACGGAAAATTGCTTGTAAAGAAGAGATGAATATCGATGGCTTGAAAATAAGACAGGGAAAAACGGTTTGTAAACTATAATAAAACGGTGTTGGGTCGACATGAATATCTAGGAGTATGCTCGATTCAATCACGGTCCCTAAACTCTTATTAATTGTTTCTAGATTTCAACTCCACGAACTGAACAGAATAAACGGTGTAGCCTACTTTCGTACATCCTACGCACCAACAATCTATATACTCGACCAGTAGCTTTTGTCTCTAGCCGCGCGGAAAATCGTGCTGTTCGCGCTGGTTCTTCTTAGTTCACGGCACTCCGTAAGTATACTTTCGAAATCTTACGACGCACACGCTCTTATAGATAAACGATTCATGTGTTTTTAGATCCAGCACTTTTGGTGGTACTTAACACCTATGAATCACCTCTAGTTCATGACGCTAGATTTAGCATTAACAACTATCTATAAGAAAGAGCTCTAGAAATTGGCTAGGGTTTTATCTNACAAAGTGGTCAGTAGTTCGAGATAAAAAAACTGAGACCTTTATGAGAGTACATGTAGCCTAGAACCCACGAAGATCGACCAAAATAGGCATTGATGAGAGATCCGGAGGAGATTGCGCCGTTTCTGGGTTCCATTTGTTAACCACCACTGGGACGTCTGCTATGTGCCAATAGCGTCTATTCAAGACACGCTCACGAAGCTGCATATTCTCAATCCGAAACAAAACGGTGGTCTTGTTTATAAACTAAACATCAATCTTCGATGATCTTTCAGTCGAAGTCCATATCCGATCTACTGTTGCATGAATCGAGCCTACATAAGGCGCATCTCCCATGAAATTACCAACTACAAAATACTTCCAAAGCAGAGTTGCATCCCCGATTATCTCATCATGAATGGTCACCTCCGCAACACCATTTTAGACGACAAAATCTGACCAGAGATTAGATATCGATGACAGGGGATTGATGTGGACATCGATCCAACCAGACGGCCCATGGGGAGTGCAAGTCCCGGAGAAATCTCAATTAGCCAATCCGAAGCCGAGGAGAAACTTACCGGAGCTGTACCGGCGAAACCAAGCATATCCACTGAGGGAAGACACATTCACCGACCAAGTGCCCCCAGAGAAGACTTTGGTCAAGTCCCTCAGTCACCGGTTCGAGACAAAACCGAAGATACACAAAGATTAGCCGTACCGGCTAAGGTCTTACACGTACCTCTCGCCAGCCCACCCGATAAAAAGTATCGGCCTAAAAACAATGTATTCGACTTTGGTAGCGTCAGATTTGTCTCCGAAACTCTAGGTTTTTAATTTATAAACCTAAAGGTTCTGCAAATGCACAGACGTGCATTGTAGTACTTTAGGTATCGATCCACAGGGAGAGAGACCTTGTTCTGCAAGACCTTAGACAAAGAATAGCAAGGAAGTCTAAGACGAGAATAAGTTTTTATAAGGGTTTTTGTCACGAAAATGTAAAGAGCGTAAAAACAAAAAATTGCTTGTAAAGAAGATATGAAAATCGATGGCTTGAAAATAAGACGGGAAAAATGGTTTGTAAACTATAATAAAACGGTGTTGGGTCGACAGGAATATCTAGGGGTATGGTCTATTCAATCACGGTCCCTAAGCTCTTAGTAACTGTTTCTAGATTTCAACTCCATGAACTGAACATAATAAATGGCGTAGCCTACTTTCGTACTCCTACGCAACAAAAATCTATACACTCGACCAGTAGCTTTCGTCTCTGGCCGCACGGAAAATCGTGCTGTTCGCGCTGGTTCTTCTTAGTTCACGGCACTCCGTAAGTATACTTTCAAAATCTTACGATGCACACGCTCTTATAGATAAACGATTCAGATGTTTTTAGATCCAACACTTTTGGTGGTACTTAACACCTATGAAACACCTCTAGTTCATGACGCTAGATTTAGCATTAACAACTATCTATAAGAAAGAGCTCTAGAAACTGGCTAGGGTCTTATCTCATGAAATCCTTATCGAACATAGAATTCCCCGTTGATAAATCCTTTAAACCCAACAATGAAACTACTCGAACATAGATGAAATGAAAATCATGATTGGATAAATTGCAGGAGATTGATGAAGGAGCCTTACTAGTTTAAGAACTAAGTCTGGTGAGAACCTCTTCACCAATCTTGAAAAGTAAAGAACAAGAGTTTAAGAGTAAAACCAAGAACAAAACTAAGCTAAAAATGATGTAAAAGAAAGCACACAAAATTAGGTCTTCTAAGAGGCATATTTATAGGTCTTCTCTTCTGCTTTCGTCGGTCTTTAGGGTTTTAAGTGACGAGAATTGAACGGGCCTTGCAAATTGGGCTTACGGGACGAAAATGGCTTGGCCGCGGGTCCATGGAGTCTGGCCGCAGCGAACCTTCACTTGGCCGCGGTTAATTGCCTCTTGGCCGCGGCTGGGACTGCTCCGTGAGTGGCCGGATGGGACGTCTTGATCTTGATGTATCTTTTGATTGAACCGTTGGATTGTTCTCAAATTTGTTGGAATGGAAAGGTAGCTAGTCCTTCTTGAATATCTCCAAAATTGGGATGGATCAGACGGTGAGAAGAACCTTTTTTGCAATTGAACTTCTGATGGTTTGACTATGAGCCGAAAATCTGGTTTTTGTTCAATTTGCAATGCTTTCGCCTAAGTAACCTGAAAAGAGTCTTGACACTATGAATATGCGAAAACTGTAATAAAAACATAGAAAAGCAAATGAAACACTTATTAAAGCGTTCTTAAATAGATAGTAAAACAGGTAAAAATACGATGTTATCACACCCCCAGACTTAAACCTTGTTTGTCCTCAAACAAGACAAAGCTTAAGCTTGGAAACGATAAAACAAAAATCATAGGGAACTAGAAATCTCGGAGACCGTCCTCTTAAACCATGACCATCGAACTACATCAAACGCAACCTAGCCTAGAAAATTCTCACCTGAAGTTTCCGTAACACTAGTCCACGGTGTCCGTCATACGAAATATAAACTTTCGAAATCCAAAAATCAGGTCAACTAGCTCTCTAAATTCATTAAGTGCAAACGTGAACTTCTCATCAAAAGGATTAAACTAAGACAATCGAGGCTAGGTATTAAAGGCATTTAGAGGTGAGGTTAAAAGTGTTTCGGGTTACCGTAATTTCACCAGAGGGTGCGAGATATTATGTAAAACAGCAAGAGAAAGACCTATTGATAACCACAGCTTCCCATCACTTCTTCTTGCGTAAAAATGTTGTACTTCCGCCTTTCTCCAAAAACAGAAGTTTTCTGTGATTCCCCCAGATTTATAATTTTATGTGGGCTCGGAATGACAAACTTCTTACAAACGAACCATGAATGCCTCATAAGTATTTCGACCAACCTAGACTCTTTTGAGGCTTTTATTTCCTTTCCCTTTTGATTATTTTCGATTTTTTTTTTTTTTTAATTGTTTTTTTGAAAGGGGGAAACGCCTTTTATTGAGATAGAGTCTTAGGGGCACGAAAATTTACCATGATTTTGAGTTTTTCCAAGGCATAACCAAGCTCTTATCTTTGTTGAATTCTCCTCCACCAATCGCGTATTGTCTTCGTCTTTAGTGACTGAAAACTGTGTCGTTCCTCCCTCTCCGACGTTTTTGCACATATCTGCACATAAGACACAAAGAGAGTTGCATGAGGTTTGAACAATGGTTAAGTTTTGGGTGGGGTACCAACTAAAGATGAGTTGGCCATTCATGTACGACAAAGAGTGGTAAAAGGTAAAAGAACATCATGAATGTATAATTCGTTATCTTTGCCTAAACCTTTGATGAGAAAATTAAGTCAAGATTAAAGTCCAAGTATAATAGAGCTAGTATACTCCACCCTAAAGAATATCTACGATCTAAATTCCTCTAGGGATTTCGCGTTAACAGAAACTCTAGCTACCGCCTTGTCTAGAACCAAATTACGAAAGAGCATGTTACTAGGAAATAGCGTAGAAGCAGATTGGTTGGTTATCTTCATGGATTTCTTTCATCATTCCCTCAAAATGTATTCCTACTTTATTGAAAAACTTGAAAAATTTAAAGAAAGCTTTGAAAAATGCAAAATGCAAAGACTCATGAAAGAAAAGGTGATTAGTAAGAGATGAAATCCTCCCCCATACTTAAATCACACTGTTCCCATTGTGAAATAAATTGAGTAAGGATGAATAATAGATGTATGTAATAATTGAAAAAGTTTAAGGAAAAAGAAAACTTACATGGATGCGGTTGGGGAGTGGTTTTGGGAATGGAATGGTGGGGATTGGGGATGGGAATGGATGTGAGGATGGTTGGGAATGGATGGGAATCAATCGGGGATCGAACGGAGTCGATCGGGGTCGACAGGGGAGTGGCCGCGGGTCAGGGTCGTGCACACGCGGCCGAATGGGTCTTTGCCGCGGGTCGGTGGTGCTCGACCGTGGCCAAATGCTGGTTCACCGCGGGTTGAGGTGCTGCACCTGCGGTCGATTTTCTTTTGCGGTCAAGTCCTTCCTCACAGTTCGTGCTGGACCGAGCAACTTTGAACCGTGATTTCTTCTTTTTGTCTTTTCGGTTTTTTGATTTTTTTGGTTTTTTAGATAGCTGAAACTAAGAAAAAAAAAACATTAATAGAAAAAGAAAGAAAAACGAAAAAAGAAAAACGTACCTAAAAATGAGTTGCCTTCCATTGAGCGTTTTTGGTAAAGTCGTTTAGCTCGATGTTGGTAGCTAGGTGATCTTAGTCGTAGAAGGACAGTGTCTTACGACAAGTCTTCTTTGTTCTCCTTCGGGTTTCCTCGTCATGTGAATCATCGCTACATAGTGAGTCGGGATCGGGGTCTCTCAAATTGGGATATCCGATCTTCTTGAACTTGAGCGGGACAACATTGTAGAACACATCTTTGTTGACGTTGACAAAGGAAACACGTCGATTGGGCCAATCCATGATGGCTCCAACGGTTGACAAGAAATGCCATCCTAAGATTATTGACGTTGCATCGCCCTTCGTTGTTTGGACAATGTAGAAATCGACAAGGGCTATGCAATCTCTAATCCTTACGGGCATGTCTCGGGCGATTCCTTTTGGTGTAGTACAAGTCTCGTCGGCCATGCTGAGATTCGTCTTAGTTGGATGAACGTGCTTGATACCGAGACGTTTGGCGGTAGATTTTTACATGATGCTTAGGCAAGCTCCGGAGTCACAAAGAACGTTTTTAAATTCAACTCCACGGATGCTGCAAGAGATTAGGAACTGACCATGTTCATCGATCTTATGGAGAGTTCGAACCGGTTGTCCTTTCATGGCAATGTCGAAAAGATCTTCTATCTCCGTGATGGACTCTTTACTTTCAAAAAATAAATGACCAATCATGTGGTCCATGCAAGCTCTAGAAAAAGTGGTACCTCGAGGTAGATCACGAACCACGTTGTTGAATTCTTCTAGCTTCTCCCAACTTATCTTGTTCGGGTACTCTCGGTACTTCTCAGGATGGAAGATTCAGATAGCGTAAGAGGCGGCATAAGGTGTTGTTGAACATCTTTCTCTCATGAAATAGGTATGAATGTCTTCCTTGCTCTCATTGCTGTAGAGGAAGAAAGCGTATAGAGGTCCTCTTTCCCAAACTTCTTTGAAAGAGACGTACATCGGGATTGATTTCACAAATTTGTTGAACTCGATCAATCTCTCTCGGGTGATGCTTTCTGTCTTTGGCTCTTCTGGTATTGGACTTGGTGGTGGTGTTGGTTCATGGTCAGAGCCATTCATCAAACTAAAATCAGATTCACGAAAGAATAACCTTGAGTCTTCTTCTTTGGAGTATTGTTTTTTGATTTCCTCAGGTGGTTGGGTAGATAGAACCATGTTGCAAGGGGCAATAGAGTCTGGTTCTAGGTTGATTGTAGGGTCTTTAGAGGCTTGAGAATCAATGAAGAAGGCAGCTTGCTCGAAGGATGATGAATGGGACTCAAAGGATTCAAGGAGAGACGAGCAGGAGCTGGCCGCGGGTCGAGGAGACGGAGGCGCGGCGAAATGCGGGTTGACCGCGTGACGAGAGGACAAAGGCGCGGTCGAAGGTGGATTGGCCGCGGGTTGAAGAGGCGCACCCGCGGCGAAAGGGCAGTTGGCTGCGGTTGGAAGGCTCGCGACCGCGGTGAGGGGAGTCCGTGGGGACTTGTTTGGTTCGTCATCTTCTTCGTCTTCTTCAATTTTTTCTGGTCCCAACAGGTCATTTGGCTTCTCTTCTATGTCAGGGACATGAGCATCAAGTGCAGTATCATGCTCCTCATGATTCTTAGAAAGTTTCTCCACTTTCTCTTCTACTTCATCAATGGCATAAATGAGTCGATCTAGCGTAAGATCAAGCTCTACCGTCTTGTCTTTAACTTCTCCTACGCCTTTCCAAATCTTGAGGGCGTAGTCATAGGTGGTGTTGCTGTAGTCATTGATAGAGTTATCCAAGTCATCAAGCTTGTAATTTAAAGTACGTACCCCATCATTAGCTTTTCGGATATCGAACGTTTGTCTTCCTTGTTCTTCTTCAACGAGTTCCACCCTCTCGTTGAGTGTTGCAGCATCTTTAAGGGTCTGCTCTTCAAGGACTTTGACGTGGGCAGCAAGATCATCAAACTTCTTGTTGAATTCAACGGACATAGAGTCTACTTTCTCATTCAAAGCGGTTCAAGACTCAACTTGTAAGTCGATAGTTTTATTGATCATTGCTTCTAGTCGCTCCAAACGAGTGCTAAGTTCCGAGTTGTCTTCATGCTGGTTCAAAATTTGATGAGGAAGACGGTATGACTGTTGTGAGTTGACAAATTGAGACACAAAAGGCTCGTCTCGGTAGTAAGGAGGCGTGTGGCGTCCTTGAGAGTAGCTGGTTGGTGCCGGTTTCCGATCCACGTAGAACGAATCACAGTTGACGTGTGAATCGTGAGAGTAGTGAGCACAAGATGGGTCGTAGCAACCATGCTCGTAGTAGTCGTCTCACACCAGAGGCGAGTCCATGTTTCAAAACTGAAACGAAGAAAAACAAAACCAAAAATTAAAAAGAAAAAGGTTTGTCTTAGGGTCGATTTAATAACATCTAAGGTGTGGCAGAAATGGTAGCGATTAACTCACGGGCAACATCGCCAAAAACTTGGTAGCATCGGATTCGTCTCCGAAACTCTTAGGTTTTAAATTTATAAACCTAAAGGTTATGCAAGTGACGTGCGTTGTAGTACTTTAGGTATCGATCCACAGAGAGAGAGAGCTTGTTCTGCGAGACCTTAGACAAAGAATAGCAAGGAAGTTTAAGACGAGAATAAGTTTTTATAAGGGTTTTTGTCACGAAAAATGTAAAGAACGTAAAAACGGAAAATTGCTTGTAAAGAAGAGATGAATATCGATGGCTTCAAAATAAGACAGGGAAAAACGGTTTGTAAACTATAATAAAACGGTGTTGGGTCGACATGAATATCTAGGAGTATGCTCGATTCAATCACGGTCCCTAAGCTCTTATTAATTGTTTCTAGATTTCAACTCCACGAACTGAACAGAATAAGCGGTGTAGCCTACTTTCGTACATCCTACGCACCAACAATCTATATACTCGACCAGTAGCTTTCGTCTCTAGCCGCGCGGAAAATCGTGCTGTTCGCGCTGGTTCTTCTTAGTTCACGGCACTCCGTAAGTATACTTTCGAAATCTTACGACGCACATGCTCTTATAGATAAACGATTCATGTGTTTTTAGATCCAGCACTTTTGGTGGTACTTAACACCTATGAATCACCTCTAGTTCATGACGCTAGATTTAGCATTAACAACTATCTATAAGAAAGAGCTCTAGAAATTGGCTAGGGTTTTATCTAGTGAAATCCTTATCGAACATATAATTCCCCGTTGATAAATCCTTTAAACCCAACAATGAAACTACTCGAACATAGATGAAATGAAAATCATGATTGAAAAAATTGCAGGAGATTGATGAAGGAGCCTCACGAGTTTAAGAACTAAGTCCGGTGAGAACCTCTTCACCAATCTCGAAAAGTAAAGAACAAGAGTTTAAGAGTAAAACCAAGAGCAAAACTACACTAAAAATGGTGTAAAAGGAAGCACACAAAATTAGGTCTTCTAAGAGACATATTTATAGGTTTTCTCTTCTGCTTTCGTTGTCTTTAGGGTTTTAAGTGACGGGAATTGAACGGGCCTTGCAAATTGGGCTTACGAGACAAAAATGGCTTGGCCGCGGGTCCATGGAGTCTGGCCGCGGCGAACGTTCACTTGGCCGCGGGTGGAGGCTTCCTGGCCGCGGCTGGGACTGCTCCGGGAGTGGCCGGATGGGACGTCTTGATCTTGATGTATCTTTTGATTGAACCGTTGGATCGTCCTGAAATCTGTTTTAATGGAAAGGAAGCTGGTCCTTCTTGAATATCTCCAAAATTAGGCTGGTTCAGACGGTGAGAAGAACCTCTTTGGCAATTGAACTTCTGACAGTTTGACTCTGAGGCGAAAATCTGGTTTTTCTCCAATTTGCAATGCTTTCGCCTAAGTAACCTGAAAAGAGTCTTGACACTATGAATATGCAAAAACCGTAATAAAAACATAGAAAAGCGAATGAAACACTTATTAAAGCGTTCTTAAATAGATAGTAAAATGGGTAAAAATACGGTGTTATCAGACTTCACCAACACTTGGCCCAGCCCAGGAGAGAAGCAGATCCACTTGAAGACCCATTAGAATATCTTTACCCATGAAGACCCGACCTGGATCGAGCCGGATCGATCGGATGATCGCAACAACCTTAAACGGTCAATTCCTTGACCAAATAAGGAAAGTCTCATTTTCCTTTATTTGTGCGAGTCTCAATACTACATCTGGAAACCATGAGATCATCTAGAGACTGATCTACACGTCCTAAGGTGCACCACACCTCACTTGATCAGACAGATCAAGTTCGAGCTAAACTTACTAAAATGGAGCCAAACGCGTTCACACTTCAACGGCTACTTCCTTATCATTGCTGCTGCGTTATGGATGCTTATTCAATGAATCTAGACGTCCTTATGCATCACGGATTCCAGCCTCGAATTTCAACACTCAAGCCTCATCACGAGTTGCTTTATTTGGCTGATTTGATTCATAAAGCCTTCCAACGGCTCTTTTTATTTAATTTCTACGATTTGTTTCCTTCTTTTTAGCTTTAGACCGTTGTAGTTGAGTCTATATAAGCTCCTTCTAGTCGCATTGTAATATTCACCCCTTCTTCAAAATTAATCAATTGAAATGTTTGTTTTCTTTTACAAAAGCGAGTGTCTTTTGTATCTTTGTCATTTCAAATCTTTGGAGAGAATCCTTAGTCTTGTGTGATTGCGTATAGATTAGTTTGTGACGATTTTTACGATTTCCTGAGAGTAGCTAGGGCTTTCCAAAGAGCTAAATCGTAGATTACAAATGATTGATCCCACCTTTTTATATAGAAAATCACTTATATACTAGACGGTTCGGTGATGGTGAAGATTGATCATCTAGATCTTTCCATATTTATTATATTCTCTACAACTCTTTAAATCATTCCAAAACGTTATACGAGGTTCTATAGAATTATAGAGAACTAGATAAGTATCCACATATATGCGGGTTTGTAATTTAATATTTTATAACCCGTGAAAAAGAAAATTAAAAGCGAAAATAGAAAAAAAAATTAGATCACCCGTGAAAATATATAATACATAAATTTATAAAAAAGTTTATGATGAAATAAATGTTTACCTTGAAAGAAATATCTGGTGAAGAGATGCAGTAAATAATTTTGGATACGATTATTGGATTTTTACTTTTTTGGTGTGTAATTGACACACTACCAAATTGTAGTTTATATAGATGTGAGAAATTAAAATTATTTTATCTTTATGATTAATTTCTTTAATCTAAATGGAAAAACTAAGGAATGTTTTTTTTTCTTCTTATATTAATTTTGCTTTTAGGATAAATTTAATTTTTTAACTTTTTAATTTTTTTTAGCAACTTTATCTTTTAATACTATGAATCAGTTATTAAATTTTCAGAATTTTTATTTTTTTTTAATTAATCGATTTAAAAATTTTCCAACTTTGACTTGACATGTGTTACGATCAGCTGAATTAGTAACTTTGAAACATTCAGTTTTTTTATAATAAGATTTACTTATTCTAAACTGAAATATAGTTTTCCCTTAAAAAATTTTTTTTTGGCCTTTATTCATTTTCTTTTTATGATTGTTATCTATTGTTTAGTTTTCTTATTCTAATATGAAATATGGTTTTTTTTTTTTTTAAACTTTGGTTTTTATTTATAATTTTTGTTTAATTTCCTTAATCTAAACATAACTACTATTTTTTTCTTTTTACCTTTTAAGATTATGAATCGATTATAAATTTTACTTTTATTGTTAATATTATGTGTTAAAATATAATTGGAAATGTATTAAACACGTGTCAAAATATAATTGAAAATTTATTAAACATATATCAAAATCTAATAAATTAATTTAACACGTGTCGCAATCATGCGAATTACTAATTTTTTTTTTTGTTTGTTGCTGAAATGTAATATTTATCTGTCAACAAAAAAGAAAAATATACAAGATCTAAGATCAATGTTGTCATACCTCAAGTGGAGGACGACGAATGAAAACTGGAAATTTGAAAAAACATAGCAAACTCAAAAACAGGGGAACATGAATTCACTATAATCGTACTCTAACAATTAGGAAAGGAGTGATTTTCCTTCCAACGGTTAAGCAGAAGATTTGTCTCCTCCTCCTGGATGTGTGTAGAAAGACGTTGGCAAATGATTTTATCAATGGTGTGAGTGAGTAGAATAGGAGGACGAGATTGTTGATTATGTCGACGACCATTTCTCTCCCGCCAAATGCTGTATATTGTTGTTTGAAGAGCTATTCTTGCCAATGTAAAATCTTTTTTGTTACCCCTCAAACTCTTGACATAGTTAATTGTTGTTGTCCAATCTGGATCCGTTCTTCCCTGAAATGCTTTCCCACATAACCAATTCCAGATCGTGAAAGTATAAGGACACCCAAAAAATAAATGGTCTCTCGACTCATTTACTTCTCCACAAAGGACGAAAGGTTGAACCAGCCCCCAAGTTCTCATTCTCACCCCAGTAGCAAGTTTATCTCTGAATGCAAGCCATGTGATGAAGCTGTAGCGAGGAGTAGCAAGGGGGAACCATACTAGATGGCTCCACCAAATCGGCATGCTCGGAGTTCTTATCAGCTCCCATGTAGATTTACTGCTGAAGAAGTCTTTAAAAACATCCTGACCATGTCGCCATAGCACCACGTCTCTTCCTGCCGAGACACACGGCACCTGTGTAGCTTGAATTTGGGTCAGCAATTCCTGTAGATGCAGACTTCGACACCGGTGAATTGCCCATGTATTGTCCCGCACAGCATCCAAAACCATGGCTTGACGATTAACTCCTAGATTTCTGGTACTTACTAACTTTGAAACATTCTGGTTTATATAATAATATTCCAAAAACTAAACTAAGTAAAAAAATGTCCAAAAATACTTTAGTGTTGGATCAAAAACCTTCCACATCCTACCCATTAAGCAATTAGATCTAAAGAAAACATTAGACTATGATTTTATCACTAGGACAATCAACGTAAAGATTACCTTTTTCTTGGTGTTAAACAAAAGAAATAATATTCTTCGTAGATTTGTTGTTAAGACAATTTTACTGTAGAAATCGTGGGCTAAATTAGCCGATTTAATCGTTCTTTTTTCTTGGTTTGTCATTAACCATATGAAACACTTGTGTGGTGGACTGAGACCTTTATGTACAAGCGCATAAAGTCAATAATTACTAGTTTTAGATATTTTTTTTTATGTCGGCCATGTAGTTTTAGGTGGTATTTTAATGGAATTGAACTTAATATATAGAATTGAAATCTTTGTCATAAGCAGGATATCTTAGAATTTTAAGAAATACGGACTCTAATCTGATAAGAAACTATTTAGATCTAAATATTATAACAACGCAGGTATCTAGATCTGTACAAAAGAGCTAAAACTAAACAAATTTATTTTCATAAATATTTCAGGACATATTTATAATGGTTAAGAGCGTAAATGTCTTATCATAACAGCATGTGCCGCTTTATCAACAGTATATGTAATCCCAATTTTTGACAAATAAAAATATCAAGCTTGTCCCCTATATTAGGTGGCTCATTTTTGGTTCAAACCCGCTTTACTACGGTTTCTTGGCCTCCTCAAGTTGTTATTGATTCTTTTAGTTTTAGGCTCTATTTCTTGGCTTTTATTAAAAAATGGTATGAAATTTCACCGTCGATAAAACTCAAAAGCACAATTCCCATGGACTTTCGGTTGATTCATACATGAAGATTCGGAAAAAAGTTTGATTTATACCCTGTTTATACCCAACTATAGTGTTGTGCTGTTTCATATCGGAAAGAGAATGTTTGTCTCAATCATACCCGTATTCCAAATATTAGGTCAATTCATACATTTTTAGTAACGGTGTTACTATGGATGTTAACTAATGCCCCTTGAGATGCCACATAGATAGAATATCGTTTTATCGAAATTGTGGGTCAACTTTTTATTTTCTTACTAAAATGATGTTATTTTGTTCTACTTCCTCCTTTCTTCTTCATTGCGATAAACTTCGATTTGGGGATTTATGATTTGTTCGTCTTCCTCTAACTCTTTCAATTTCCAATAGTTATGTTGCCTGGTCGAACCATGGAAACATTTCAGGTCAGTTATCCGGAGTTTTCAAATGAACCGAGAAATGTGTACCATAGATTAGGCACAAACGAGTTCAGTCCATTTGGGAAAGGTAGAAAATATTCGCTATGGCTAGTTATTATCACACCGTATAATATACTACCGGCTCTATGCACAAAAAGAGTATTTCTATTCCTCACTATACTTGTTCCTGGTCCAGATTATCCTCGTAGATCACTTGATGTGATTTTAATACTATTAAGGAGTTGCAAATGTTATGGTATGAAGGAGTGGTCGTCTATGATATTTCCATGGAGTCTAACTTTAATATGCACGTTGTTCTGATGTGGACAATCAGTGACTTTCTGGCTTATGGGATGCTATTAGGTTGAACAACACATTGAGGTTATCATGTCCTCATTGTCTAGATAATACAAGTGCATTTCAGCTGCCACATGGCCGTAAGTCTTCTTGGTTTGTCATCGTCGATTCTTGCCTCGAAACCATCCTTACAGTCGAGAAGGATATTATTTAGAAGGAACAGGGTTATTCGTGATTGTCCCCCTCCAGAGTGTAACATATAGTATATGCTATCGCAGATGAGAGACTTTGATGTTGATCGAACTGTAGATTGTGGCTGTTATGTCTGATGAATATCTTGGTCGGAAATTCACATGTTTTCTTGTAGTGTGTTGGGGTTGGTTTTCACCTAGCCGAGATCAACTGCTAAAAAGACTAAGTACAGAGAAATGGGCCTAGCCAAACTACGTGGGCCTGGCCGAACTTCGAGAGACAGGCAACCATCCCACAAACCAAGCCGAACCAACCGATCCGAGGAAGGACAGCTTTGGCCGAGGCGAACCAACACATCTTGGGCCGAGTCGGGTGGATGAGAAGACGATGCGACATGGGCCGAGCCGTGGATCTCATTGGGCCGAGTCACGAGTCTCACGAGCCGAGGCAAAAACTGATTCCGATATCAGCTGCCTAGCCAAACCATTCTCGAACCGAGCCGGAGAAGACCAGTCTCGAACCGAGCCGAAGAGGGCAAATCTCGGACTGACCCGACCTGACCCGCTTAAGACCAAGCTTAAAGAAGATAAGGTCGATCCCATGAAGGAGCGAAGCATTGTGGGCCGAACTGAATCTTTTGTGGGCCGAGCCGCAGGCCCAAGTAACCATTTGCCCTAGGAGATGGATTTAAGTCAGCGGCAGCACAGAGAAAACGGAAATCTTCCACGAATATCTTCCGAGATTTATCAAGTACCCATTAAAAGGAGACAAAGTGAGAAGACAAGGGACAAGTTTTTACCTAGCAAAACACTTAGCAAAATCGCATAAACACATCTTTGTACAAAAAGCTTATCTAATCGGCAATAAAACCATCTTTGGATCTTTTGTTCTCGTGTTTCATACTTAAAATCTTCTGTTCCCTTTAAATTCCATACCAAGTTTTAGTTGTGCGAGTTTCGACTCCCACAATTTGGCGCCCTCTAAGGGGAATTAGAAGTTTTCTTACACGCAAAAATCATCGAGAACGAGATCTGAAGAGATGGCCGTCGACAAAAAAAGGAGCGGTGACGACGCGAACAACAATGGTGGCGAAACTTCCGGAGAAAGGGTCGATCCCAGCGGTCCCCCTCCAGCAAACACGGAAGCTGCATCGACGTCCCTCACCGAAGTGAAGGACATGCTGGCCGCGCTGATGAAGAAGGCCGAGGATCAAGACAAGCTGAACAATTCCCTATCATAGTGGCTCGAGATGCTAACATCGGAGAGCCGAGTCCGAGATCAGCGTACCAGAAGCTTGGCCTCGGTGGGGAACCCGCCCGGATGAGTCGCGTGGTAGCTCGGTCTCAACCCGACAGTCCTCTACTTCTCAATGCCTACCAGAATCGAAAATATGAACAAAATCCGAGCCTATTTGGCTTGGGCTGCTGCTGAAGTGAGAGCTGTCCGATCACAAGTACATCATGCAATTAGCGCGGCGCCGGAGATAGATCGTATGCTGGAGGAGACGCATACGACCCCTTTCACAGCTCAGATCACTGAGGCGAGAATTTCCGACCCAAGAAAGATCATAATCCCATTATACGAGGGGATGACCGACCCAAAGGCTCACATAACCGTTCTCCGCTTAGCGATGGGCTGAGCTAACCTCAAGGAAAGCGAAAGAGACGCCGAATTCCTGTTCGTAGAGCATTAAAAGGAGCCGCCCTCGAATCTTGAGGCTCGACCAAAATTCTATCGACAACTTTCAACAACTGTCCGATGTGTTCTTAAAACAGTATTCCATGTTCATGGATCGAGGAACCTCCAATGCCGACCTATAGACCCTCTCGCAAGCACCGACGGAGACGCTGCAAAACTTCATGGGACGATTCAAGGCGGTGGTGTCGAAATTTGAAGGCGTGAGTGATAGAGCCGCCCTCATCGCATTAAATAACTCGCTATGGTACAAGTCAGATTTCAGAAAATAGGTCGCGCGGAATACGCCNATCATCTCTGCCCCAAACTCGCCGAACCCTAGAAGAAATACCTAAAGTGGCAGATACGTGCACCACGAAGGACCCAAATTTGATGGCGCTCATAACTACCAAGTAGGAAGCAGTTTTGACGAGAAGGCCTACTGCGAACATCAGCGATGTTACGGTCACCTGATGGCGGATTGTCGAAGACTGGGCGCAAGACTCGCGGCGACAATTATGGTTGGAGATCTCGGTGACTCGTAAGCCTCAAGGACTTCGAACGAGAGAGGAGAACGATCAACCCGATCGACCAAACCAAGGCACCCAGACGGAACCAAACCGAGGCAAGATCCCCAAGCGAGGAAGGAGAACCGATGAAGAAGCGTATCAAGGTCCCTGGAGAAGAATCAACATGATAATGGGCGGATCCCAGTACTGCGCGGACACGGTGTCATAAATAAAAGCTTTCCAGCGACCAGCAGAGGCTAGCATCAACTGGTCGGACCCTCAATCTTTCAAATGTTGTCATCTCATTCACAGAAAACGAAACCATCGGGATCGATAGACCGCATAACGATCTTCTCGTCATTGAGTTGGCCATCAGGGATCATGACGTAGCAAGAGTATTGATAGATACAGGGAGTTCTGTCGACGTTATTTTTTTAG
This sequence comes from Eutrema heterophyllum, assembly GCA_002933915.1. NCBI lineage: Eukaryota > Viridiplantae > Streptophyta > Magnoliopsida > Brassicales > Brassicaceae > Eutrema > Eutrema heterophyllum. Next base: position 33,393 of record PKMM01023770.1, read on the forward strand.
AGACCCTCAGAGAGATGAATATCGACTTGTCGGAAATCATAGCTGATCCAAAACCCCTTACCGAATTCTCAGGAGAAACCACTATGACTTTCGGCACAACCAGGCTCCCCATCCAAGCTAAAGGCATAACAAAGATCGTGGAGTTCTCCGTCGCAAACCACCCGGCAATATACAACGTGATCATGGGAACGCCGTGGATAAACTCCATGCGAGCCATTCCATCGATGTACCATCTTTGCGTCAAGTTTGCAACCCTTGAGGGAAACCAATAGGAGTCCCGGATTTGCTTTCTGGCCGAGCAAAAACTAAGGAAACTGGTGACCGAGCCAAATGCAAAGACAAAGCGTAATAAGATGGAAGCCAATCAAAAGTCCAAGAAAGAACCAACGAAACTTTTATAGCAATTACAGATCACGGGGGCTCGCGAGGAGGAAAACAAGTCGACTTGCAACCCTATAATCAAGGCATGCACAAACGGAAGCGCCGCTTCAGGTCCGAACTATCACTAAGCTACACCAGCAATGAACTACGGGGCGGCTTGATCCTCGAAAGGGCTACGTATGCAACCTATCTCAGGATGGGTTCAGCTACCCCCCCTCCTAAAAAGGGGGGGGGGGATAGGTACGTATACATATATACTCCTATTTTATGCAATACTATCTTCCGCATTCGGCTTTATCAACACAATCCCTTTCGACATTCATCATTCAAATTTTATAATCATTTAAACTTTCATCATCTCGTCTGTTGCTGACCAACATATGAACTACTACATCCTTTACGGATTTCAACCACTATATCTATACGGATTAGGGTTCTATTACATCCTCCACGGATTTAAGCGCGCAATATAAATTAAAGGCGGGTATATCTCGACCAAGGAAGGAAAGGATATACCTTGACCGAACCACTCAAATTTTACTATCGAAACGGGCATGTAAGTCGAGACTACATCGCAAGCCCTAAAACCGAAGTAAAATCCAAAACCCAGTCATCACTCTCGCTTCTTAGCACACTGGTCTTCGACATCTCAACACATAGTACTAAACACATCATTTAGTTAAAACCGAGACGGGCTCGTAAGCCGAGACTACATCGCATGCCCTAAAGTCGGAGTACAAACAGTCAAAACCCAGCAACTGCTCTCTGGTCATTAAACACTTTGCTTGAAGCAATTTCAAGCTTACTCGGCAAAGTTTAATACATATAAAGTTTTCGCCAAACTTTCCTTCTGCATACATATCAACGAGCACATCTTTCAACCTATAACATTTTGCAGTTGAATGTCCATATCGTTGGTGGTAATCACAGTTTGCTTCCTTATCCTTGCCCAACGTGCTCATATGTCCTTTTTAGAAGAGCAGAATTCTCAGATGCCCCTGTTATAAAAACTAATTTCTTATTGAATTTTTTTTAAATCGATAAAGCGTTAAAAGACTGCTCACCCTTAAAAAACTTTGTTAATTACGAACCCAACCATTCATATCCACACCCAAACCCGCGATATCCACACCCCACCCACGACACTACACCTGACCCGCGATAACGGGTCGAATTCGATAAAATCGGGTCAAAACCCAAATAAAAACGTAAAATTGCCGAACTACTTCCATCTACTTGTGCAAAAGAAATCATCAATTTTCCCTCATATTTGGTACAAAAAGGTACAACTAAGACCGAGTGGGAGTGATTTTCTGCGGATTCCTCGAATCAACTCTAAATCAGGTTCGTTCTTTTTATTCTTCTGATTTCCAAGAAAAGTTTATTATCTTTGATTTCTACTTTTATGGGTTGCACAACTATTTGTGTAGAATGGAATTCGATTTTTGTCTAGAGTTGGATTTTGGATGCTAATGGATTGTGTTATAACTTTGTAGAATGATATGCTCAAATTAATACCCTAAAAGTACTAAAGTAGTTGTCGTAGTATAGTTAGGGGTCGAACACAAGAACTCTAGAATTCACACAATAGATTGTATAGTTTCGAATTAAGCTAAACCAGAAAGATGTAATTGAAAGCAAGTACGTAAATTAAATGAGTTGTAAATCAATGGAAGGAAGATAGGCTCATGGTATTTCTCAGGAATTCAATGAATGTAGATAAACTAACTAGCATGATTCAGATTTAGCGCGGTTCTTGAACTCAAATCACTAAAGTATAGCTAACCAACTNTGAAGGAGTAGTCGATTCTGAGGCTAATCAGTTTATGTTGTGGCAGCCAACGTATACCTAAGAGGAAGACCATCCATTGCAACCTGAGAGAATGTTCTTTGTTCCAACTGAGTATAACAAGACAATCAAGTTGGGAACAAGGTGCTATATCCACAAAGTAGTGGATAAATTAGAGTCTATAGGACTTAACCCGACGACCTGAGGTGGTTTACAGAGCATCCGCAGTTCAAAGATTTTTGGCACATGCATAAGGCCATGAAAATGGACCCAACACATAAGATGATGGGCATGTGGATGCTCTTTCTTCGGACGGCATGTACAAATAAGAGGAAGAAATGTTGGTTTGCTGTTAATGGCGTTCCCATCCGCTATTCCCTCAGAAAACATGCACTCTTATCTGGATTAGACTGCCTTCTATATCCAGATGGCTATGCGACAATGGGAAGTAATGAGTTTAAGTTGAGGCATTTTAAGAAAGGAATCGTCACCTCAATTGCTGTTGTTGAAGAAAAACTCGACAAGATGCGACCTTGTTCAGATCGGTTGAAGATGTGTGTCGTCTACTTCTTATCTAGCATAATTAGTGGAAAGTCGAGGACTGGAAAGGGAGCACCATCTGTATAGCCGTTTTTTTCTGAGAATTGTGATCGATCTTGATGGGTGCCGAACGTTCCCGTGGGGGCGGTTTTCCTTTGATGGGAATATGAAGGAAATTGATCATACAATGAAGCATTTTAATGGGGTCATCGAAACAGATTCATGGACCTTTCCAAGCTTTGTTACTCCGTTGGAGGTTAATAATATGATTTTGTATGTGGATAAGTATTCCTTTCCTAGTTTTTATGATTTCATTTGTAATTTCGTGTGTTATGTGTAGATTTTAGCTTTTGAGGCATTCCAAAATCTGAAAGATCAAATACAGAGAAGATGTTAGAAGAGCATAGAGGGATTGTCCTCAGATGTGCAAACAAAAGTTCCAACCATTCACTCAAAGGTTTTCCTTTATCGGAACTATATTAAGCACTTGGTGATACTAAGGTTGGAAATCATCTTACATGATATTCATTATTTATTTATCATGTATTGTTTTTAAATTGTATTTCTTTATATTCACAGGCCATTCACAATATCTTGCAACCATCCGTGGATGAGCAAGTTATGATGTCTCGAATCGTGGTTGGGGAGTATGAGGAGCCATATTTCGGTGATGTAGTTCCTGACAGTTGGTCGAAGCGTCTAATTGATGAAGGGAATCCGATTTTCTGGAAAGAGCTATTCAACATGGATGTTGCTGCCCGACGAGATGATAAGGAGATGGTCCATCATCATGCAGCGGCTATGGAGAATGTGGTGGCTCCGATTGGATTTGTGGAACAACTAGAGTGCTTGAAGAAAAGTATGGATGATCAAATTCTCCAATCAAGGGCCGCGTGGATGGCATTGATACAAGGCTTAACTCCGTTGAAGCATATGTGAAAGAGGCAAGAAGAGAAGGACAAGGAGAACATCAAGGAAGAGTTCTACCAAGTGAGAAAGACGGTGGGAAGGAAGTAGAAGGAGAAGGAGAAGGAGAAGGAGAAGAAGAAGGTGGATAAGTGAGAAGAAGTGAGGTGCATTGAGATGGAGAAGGAGAAGAAGAAAATGATGATAACTAAGACGTACAAGACTAGACGTAGTAAAAAGAGGTAGGTTTCAATTGGATTTGTATTACT
>PKMM01023770.1:39500-94153 GCA_002933915.1 Eutrema heterophyllum
GGTAAAAAGGAGTAAGAAGACCCAAATATGTATAAGGTAAGCCATGAGTCTATTCTTCAATGCATGATCATGATAATTGTGAGTCAAAATAAGGTTCTAATTGATAGGGATGGACTTAATTCACAACTTGCTTCAGCTAAGACAACTAACAATTAGGACATTGAACCAAATTCTTAAAATGATACTCTACAAGGAAATTACGACATTGTTCCCAATGCAATATGCAATGCAACCTATATGCAAACTAGACTCAATCTTACACATGAGAATGCAGTTATATGTTCTCTTTTTGTGTTTCAAATTTTTAGTGTTTTCTATGCATTTATATTGATGCATGAGACTCAAGTATGCAAAAAGGAAAATAAGAAAACAAAAGAAAAGGTCAAATGACACAAACCCCTCCCCCGAACTTGAATTGCACTGTCCCGGTGCAACAAAAGTCAAGGAGAAGGTAAAAATATGCAAGATATTTACAATGAAATGGAGCTTGGGACATACCTTTGTATTGGAGAGAAGTGGTGGAGTTGGATCGACAAGGAGAGGAGTGTGACATTTTGTGGCTCAATCCATCCTTGCAACAAACATCACGACCATTGGACCCAAAAGACCTATAAACACAAACCCAAAACATCAAAAGGCACATGAAAAACGAAAATATATACAAAGATAGTCATGGGAATGTCTTCCAAGCGCGCTTGTTTAACGTCACTAAGCTTGACGTTTCAAACCTTTTTTAGGCGGAGAGAGAAGGAGTGGTGGTACTCCTTTGTTGATCTTTGAGCTCGAGAGTGAGGACCTTGCTCATGACCTCTTTGATACCCGTTGGACCTTTCTCTTTGAGCTCCAGAGTGATGAGTGCTTTAACCATGGCAAATGGCTTATACCGTCCCTTGTACTTTACCTTGTACTCTATCACACCATCGTCATACCTCCAAGGAGTTAATGTCATTGTGGGAGGCTTGTTTAGTGTGATCTCATCCCATTTAAGCTTGCTTGGTTCGTTTTTGACAAGAGAGGGAGGGTGGTTGCCATTGTGTTTCTTCTTTTTGGCCTTAGTGCCTTCACCCTTCTCTTGATCTTTGGTACTCTCATTCTCTCTCTCCATTGTGGTATAGAAAAGAGATTCCAAGCAAGCACCATCCAATGCTAAAACTTCTTCAACATGACCATAACCCAAAACAATCTCTTCATGGGATTCGTTATTCTTCCTACAAGCTGTTGGGGGTGAAGCTAAGTCTATCTTATCACCATTACCCACGTCCTTCACTTTCTTAGCATTTCTCTTATGCTCATCATTCTCCTTAATCTCCAATGAGGGGAAGAAGAAAGAGCTTAGGTGTTTTCCATCTAGAGCGAATGCATCATCAATAGCATTTCCAAAAGTTGTTTCCCTTTTGTTCTTCTCAAAACAACTCTTTTCTTCATGAACCTATTGGATTGAGGCTAAACCATAACTTGGAGTTTTGCCCACGTCTCTAACCTCCTCTTCTTGCTTGGAGTCTCCAATTCGTCCAATAAAACCCTTGAGAGTCTTTTCCTCATCAATCCCAACTTTAACAATTGGTAAAACCCTCAAATCCTTTGGTGTCTCGGATGGCAAAGAGAGTTGGACCAATTTGGATTATATGGTCTCCAAATGTGAGGCTAATTGCTCAATCTTAAGGGTGATCTCATCATGTAAGCCCTTAATTAGTTTTGTCATTCATTGCTCTCATCATCTTGCCAAACTTGATATCATTCACTTGTTGACCTTCTAGGATTCGATGGAGTACCTCCCTTTGTTCCTCCTCTTGGTTAGAGATTTGAGCACACTCATGGCTCTCTTGGTAGCCTTGTTGATTTCCTTGACCTTCATGGTTAGACCATTGATTGAGAAGCCTACTCCCTTGGTTGTAATTCCCATTGTTGACCACGAGATTGGATTCATCTCGGCGTTGTTCATGAACCAAGCAAACTCTTATTTGTTGCACGCTTATGAGTTTTCCATTATATCCAATTTATCTTACAAGCCTTTCCATTTAGAGTCTTGACATGATCCTTCTAGAGGGGTTGTGTCATGCCTCTCATTGTAGCTTTCATGACTCTTAGCAAAGTTCTCAACAAGTAGCTCTCCTTGTTCCAATATTTTCCTTTTTGCATATATACTTGAGTCACATGCATACATATAAGTGCATAAAAAACCATTAAAATTGGAAAATTTTGAAAATTTTGACACAAAAGGAAAGCATGTAGTTGCATTTCGTAATTAAGATTGAGTCTAGTTTGCATATTGCATTGGGAGCAATGGTGTAATTTCCTTGTAGCGTATCATTTTAAGAGTTTGGTTCAATACCCTAGTTGTTAGTTGTTTGATGCTTTTAATTGAGTTTGAAATCAAGGATGAACCATATTAAAATTTGATCTTGTGTTTCATTTCTAATGTCTTAGCTAAAACAAGTTCTGAATTGAGTCCAAATCTACTTAGTGAGAACCTTAATTTTGACATTTTAATTATCATGGTTGTGCATCTCATAGTGGATTCATAGATACCGATACACATATTTGACCTATCTTCCCTCTTTGACCACTCTTTGTTAGCTCAAATAGCCGATTCCCATCATTGGAACGGTTAACCATTCTCTTAACCAAACCGTCCTTCGAGCCACAACCACTTGTGAGTGTCGTGAGGCCTTTTCCGAATCAACTAGACAAAAACTGTTGAGTTTAGAACAACAAGGAGAAGCTTCCGTGTAGAACTAGCTCAACGTCAATGAGCTAGACATAGGTTAGGGCTAGATAGGATGGGGGTTTGGGGGTAAAGAAAAGAAAAGAGAATGTGGAAACTGAGAAGAGATTGGGAGAAGAAGTAGGGGATAAGCAAATGCTTGAAATGGTTGGCAAGAAAAATGTTGAAATAGCTCTAAGTGATAAAGAAAAGTAGTCTATAGCCTTTAAAAGAAAGAAAAGAAGCCAGAAATGGCTAAAGTGCTAGAAAAGAAATAAGAGAAACTAGAGAAAGTAAAAGAAGAGCTAAGTAAAGGAAAATATCGAAAGCCAAGCCATTTGGTGAAGAGGGAAATCCCCTAAGTGCTTAAGTGAAGGAGAAATGGTGAAACGATATGGGTTATGAAGGCAAATGGCCTTGTGAAAAGGGTAGCTTAGGAAGAATCATCATTGGGGTTTAGAAACTAGGAGTTAAAGTCGATTTGGGGGCATTGGGTAGATGGAAGTCATCCTTGTATGTATCTATTGGGCTTTACTCTTAGCATTTTGCTATAGTTGATTCTTTTTTAGAGATCCCCTTACTCTGAAACCGCTACTTGTATTGAGATCACCTTTATCTCAAAACCGTCTCATAGCCAAATGAATTCACTTGTCTTGCATGAACATGATTCGAAACCATTAATGAATGTCAAAGGGTTGGAGGATAGGAATGCTTGTGTAGGTTGAGGTTTGGGTTTGACTCATGTAGGGATGGATATGGATAGCTCTTTTTGAGTAGACTTGTTTGATTGCATCCTAGAACTAGTAACTTGGACATTGAGCTTTGAATTCTTTTAATGATACTTGTGGATTTGAGCTCCCATTTTCAAACTTCTTTCTCATCTTGTTCTTGTTTGTTTGCTTGAGGAAAAACAAATGAATAAGTTTGGGGGAGTTGATATTCTCATACTTTCTCAAGCCTAATTATTTTAGCATGCATTTAACTTAGTATTTTAAGTCTCATGCATTTAACTTAGTATTTTAAGTCTCATGCATCTGTTTTCATAGTTTTCTTTAGTGTTTTGATCCTAATTAGAGTCTAGTTAGTTTGCATTAGGTCCTAGTGAGTCTTGCATGGTTTTGGAGTCTATTTAGGTAATTGGAGATGATTGGAGTGATTTAGCTAAGGACTTAAGGCGGTTCGGAGCAAAGTCTAAGGCAGGACACTTCAGATCGAGCGATCTAATGCTGGATCGGTCGATCCAAATCCGTTCTCGCCCAAACCAGCCGAAGCCACCCAAAGTGTCTGAAAGATCTGGCCGGACGAAGAGTTTACATTCGGATTTAGCTTTTGAGGTCTTCCTGAAAGTCATAGACAATTGAGTTAGCTGTCGTTTGGAGGTGGTTTCAAGTCATTTGGAGTAACGTTTCAAGAGGTATGGCAAATTTACCAAGTGCATGTCCGTCTGGCCTGCTAACGAGGTTTGCCCAAGAAAGCATAGCTCAACACCGACCAGTCATTGGTCGGTACCATTTGGTCGGTATCAAGACAGAGAGAAACACCGACCAAAAGCCTTGCTCCATACCGACCAACTCTCACCCAGTGTCCAGCCTTCCTCCAAGACATACCGACCCACCTTTGATCGGTATCACCGACCGATATGAACAAGGAGCAACACCGACCCACCAACACCGATCAACATCCAGTCGGTGTAGACCACATTGACCCATACCCGACCGGTTTAATACCCGGTTTGTTCCGGATTGACCCGGTTCGCCCCCTCCTTCTATAAATACTATTGAAACCTAATTTTTTAGCAAGTTTTATTCTCGTAAGAGTGGGAGCTCGACCCAAACTCTCTCTTTTGAGGGATTTGGATTTTTTCTTCATACAAATGCCATTCTAGAGAAGATTTCTTCACTCTATATTTATATTATGTTTATTTGATTCTTGTTCTTCATTTTTATGTCTTTTTCTCTTGTGTTCTTCATGTTCTTTGTGAGTTGACTTTTTGTTGGATTTTGGATTATGCTTGATTTAGATGGTTTGATGGTTGATTGTTGATTCTTAGGACTAGATAAACATTTTCTCTCATGTTAGGAGGGATCTTAATGCTAGAATTGAATTGACAACTCACTTCTAGAACTTAAGACATTTATCGCCCGTAAGGTGTTTGATGAAATGTCTAGAAAACTTCCAAGCATGCAATTCAATTCTTAACCAATGGAAATTGATGATTAAGGTGAATTGGTGACTTGTATGGACTAATGCTTAATTTTTATTGATCATTTAGTTACGAACGGAAGTTGTTGATATCTAGAGGATTTGTAAATGGATTAGTATCATGAGAGTGAACTAATCTACTTGTGTGATCCATGTCATAAGAATGAATGTGCATTGAATGTCTAGACATCATTAGTCCATTGTCTTGATGGTTGGATGATGATGATTTAGCTTGATCCTTGTTATATCTTTCACATAGGTTTCTCTTAGTGCTAGATTAGGATTGGAAAATCAAATCTAGAACTTAGGCATTTCACACCCGGAAGGTGTTTGATGAAATGCTTGAACCAAAAATATCTTACCCATAAGGTGTTTGTAGGATAGCTCACAATAGGTTTGGTTCAAGCATTTGCTTATCCCCTACTTTTTCTCCCAATCTCCTCCATTTCCACATTCTCTTTTCTTTTCTTTACCCCAAACTCCCATCCTATCTAGCCCTAACCTATGTCTAGCCCATTGATGTTGAGCTAGTTCTACATGGAAGCTTCTCCTTGTCGTTCTAAACTCAACACTTTTTGCCTAGTTGATTCGGAAAAGGCCTCACGACACTCACACGTGGTTTTGGCTCGAAGGATGGTTTGGTTAAGAGAATGGTTAACTGTTCCAATGATGGGAATCAGATATTTGAGCTAACAAGAGTGGTAAAAGGGGGAAGATAGCTCAAATATGTGTGTCGGTATCCATAAATCCACTATGAGATTCATAGATACTTGAGTTTCATGCAGGCCAGACGGACATGTACTTGGTAAATTCGCCATATCTCTTGAACCGCTACACAGAATCACTTCAAACCACTTCCAAACGAAAGGTAGCTCAATTATCTACGACTTTCATGAAGATCTCCGAAGTTAAATCCAAATGAAAAACTCTTCATCTGGCCCGATATTTCAGCCCATTCGGATGGCATCAGCTGGTTTGGGCAAGAACGGATTTGGATCGACCGATCCAGAATTAGATCGATCGATCTGAAGTGTCTTGCCTTAGAATTTTCTCCAAATGACTCCTTCTTGGTCTTTGATCTTCTCCTAAACTTCATCAAGCCTCTCCAATTTCAAAGGGTACCTACAAGACTCCAAAATGCAACAAAACATGCAAGAGCTAATCTAAAACTCACTAGACCTTAAATATGAATACAAAACCAAAGAAAACTATGTAAATGCAAGTGAATGTCATGGAAACCTATCTAAAATGCATGCTAAAATGAGATAAAAATACGAGTATATCAGCTTACTTGCAAATTCTTGACCTACTTCCAAACACATACCATCTTCCCATGCATCTACAAACTGTTGTTCTTCTTCTACAGAATGTGGAAGCTCAACAATTTCAAGCCTTCAGGAACTTTCCAGACTGTTATCTTCATCGTTATCCACATCTTCACGTGATACATTATCACCATATGCGTTCTCTCCATCTACATTTTGACAATCTACATTATCTATCGGCTCATGATGTTGTTCTGCTGAACAGTTTCCTGTGTAAATAGCAAGGACACCATCATTAACTCTATCATTAGCTCTACCATTAGAAAGTGGTTCACCGTAATTCACACCAAATGAACTTACATGCTCTACTCTTGAAAGTTGCTCGCCCAGCTCAATTATTTCCACATCTTTGATGACCTCTACATTAAAAACACTTATGCGTTGCTCTTTATCCAAGGAAGTCAGATAGACAGAGACGTCCTCATCACCCAAAATATAGAATTTTCTCTGAGTTTTCACTACTATTGGAATGTAACTCGGTTTCAGCTTCGTCATAGATTCAGCTACCCCAACCTTTATGCATATCCTATCCACTAACACCGAATAAGTTATCTCCTCCATACATGATGTCTTAAACATTACACCGTACATGCAACTGATAACACCATATTTTTACCCGTTTTACCGCTTATTTTAGAACACTTTAATAAGTGTTTCATTTGATTTTCTATTTTTTNCACATGAAAAACGAAAATATATACAAAGATAGTCATGGGAATGTCTTCCAAGCGCGCTTGTTTAACGTCACTAAGCTTGACGTTTCAAACCTTTTTTAGGCGGAGAGAGAAGGAGTGGTGGTACTCCTTTGTTGATCTTTGAGCTCGAGAGTGAGGACCTTGCTCATGACCTCTTTGATACCCGTTGGACCTTTCTCTTTGAGCTCCAGAGTGATGAGTGCTTTAACCATGGCAAATGGCTTATACCGTCCCTTGTACTTTACCTTGTACTCTATCACACCATCGTCATACCTCCAAGGAGTTAATGTCATTGTGGGAGGCTTGTTTAGTGTGATCTCATCCCATTTAAGCTTGCTTGGTTCGTTTTTGACAAGAGAGGGAGGGTGGTTGCCATTGTGTTTCTTCTTTTTGGCCTTAGTGCCTTCACCCTTCTCTTGATCTTTGGTACTTTCATTCTCTCTCTCCATTGTGGTATAGAAAAGAGATTCCAAGCAAGCACCATCCAATGCTAAAACTTCTTCAACATGACCATAACCCAAAACAATCTCTTCATGGGATTCGTTATTCTTCCTACAAGCTGTTGGGGGTGAAGCTAAGTCCATCTTATCACCATTACCCACGTCCTTCACTTTCTTAGCATTTCTCTTATGCTCATCATTCTCCTTAATCTCTAATGAGGGGAAGAAGAAAGAGCTTAGGTGTTTTCCATCTAGAGCGAATGCATCATCAATAGCATTTCCAAAAGTTGTTTCCCTTTTGTTCTTCTCAAAACAACTCTTTTCCATGAACCTATTGGATTGAGGCTAAACCATAACTTGGAGTTTTGCCCACGTCTTTAACCTCCTCTTCTTGTTTGGAGTCTCCAATTCGTCCAATAAAACCCTTGAGAGTCTTTTCCTCATCAATCCCAACTTTAACAATTGGTAAAACCCTCAAATCCTTTGGTGTCTCGGATGGCAAAGAGAGTTGGACCAATTTGGATTATATCTTGCCAAACTTGATATCATTCACTTGTTGACCTTCTAGGATTCGATGGAGTACCTCCCTTTGTTCCTCCTCTTGGTTAGAGATTTGAGCACACTCATGGCTCTCTTGGTAGCCTTGTTGATTTCCTTGAACTTCATGGTTAGACCATTGATTGAGAAGCCTACTCCCTTGGTTGTAATTCCCATTGTTGATCACGAGATTGGATTCATCTCGGCGTTGCTCATGAACCAAGCAAACTCCTATTTGTTGCACGCTTATGAGTTTTCCATTATATCCAATTTATATTACAAGCCTTTCCATTTAGAGTCTTGACATGATCCTTCTAGAGGGGTTGTATCATGCCTCTCATTGTAGCTTTCATGACTCTTAGCAAAGTTCTCAACAAGTAGCTCTCCTTGTTCCTATATTTTCCTTTTTGCATATATACTTGAGTCACATGCATACATATAAGTGCATAAAAAACCATTAAAATTGGAAAATTTTGACACAAAAGGAAAGCATGTAGTTGCATTTCGTAATTAAGATTGAGTATAGTTTGCATATTGCATTGGGAGAAATGGTGTAATTTCCTTGTAGCGTATCATTTTAAGAGTTTGGTTCAATACCCTAGTTGTTAGTTGTTTGATGCTTTTAATTGAGTTTGAAATCAAGGATGAACCATATTTTGATCTTGTGTTTCATTTCTAATGTCTTAGCTAAAACAAGTTCTGAATTGAGTCCAAATCTACTTAGTGAGAACCTTAATTTTGACATTTTAATTATCATGGCTGTGCATCTCATAGTGGATTCAAAGATACCGATACACATATTTGACATATCTTCCCCCTTTTATCACTCTTTGTTAGCTCAAATAGCCGATTCCCATCATTGGAACGGTTAACCATTCTCTTAACCAAACCGTCCTTCGAGCCAAAACCACTTGTGAGTGTCGTGAGGCCTTTTCCAAATCAACTAGACAAAAAAATGTTGAGTTTAGAACAACAAGGAGAAGCTTCCGTGTAGAACTAGCTCAACGTCAATGGGCTAGACATAGGTTAGGGCTAGATAGGATGGGGGTTTGGGGGTAAAGAAAAGAAAAGAGAATGTGGAAATGGAGAAGAGATTGGGAGAAGAAGTAGGGGATAAGCAAATGCTTGAAATGGTTGGCAAGAAAAATGTTGAAATAGCTCTAAGTGATAAAGAAAAGTAGTCTATAGCCTTTAAAAGAAAGAAAAGAAGCCAGAAATGGCTAAAGTGCTAGAAAAGAAATAAGAGAAACTAGAGAAAGTAAAAGAAGAGCTAAGTAAAGGAAAATATCGAAAGCCAAGCCATTTGGTGAAGAGGGAAATCCCCTAAGTGCTTAAGTGAAGGAGAAATGGTGAAACGATATGGGTTATGAAGGCAAATGGCCTTGTGAAAAGGGTAGCTTAGGAAGAATCATCATTGGGGTTTAGAAACTAGGAGTTAAAGTCGATTTGGGGGCATTGGGTAGATGGAAGTCATCCTTGTATGTATCTATTGGGCTTTACTCTTAGCATTTTGCTATAGTTGATTCTTTTTGAGAGATCCCCTTACTCTGAAACCGCTACTTGTATTGAGATCACCTTTATCTCAAAATCGTCCCATAGCCAAATGAATTCACTTGTCTTGCATGAACATGATTCGAAACCATTAATGAATGTCAAAGGGTTGGAGGATAGAAATGCTTGTGTAGGTTGAGGTTTGGGTTTGACTCATGTAGGGATGGATATGGATAGCTCTTTTTGAGTAGACTTGTTTGATTGCATCATAGAACTAGCAACTTGGACATTGAGCTTTGAATTCTTTTAATGATACTTGTGGATTTGAGCTCCCATTTTCAAACTTCTCTCTCATCTTGTTCTTGTTTGTTTGCTTGAGGAAAAACAAATGAATAAGTTTGGGGGAGTTGATATTCTCATACTTTCTCAAGCCTAATTATTTTAGCATGCATTTAACTTAGTATTTTAAGTCTCATGCATATGTTTTCATAGTTTTCTTTAGTGTTTTGATCCTAATTAGAGTCTAGTTAGTTTGCATTAGGTCCTAGTGAGTCTTGCATGGTTTTGGAGTCTATTTAGGTAATTGGAGATGATTGGAGTGATTTAGGTAAGGACTTAAGGTGGTTTGGAGCAAAGTCTAAGGCAGGACACTTCAGATCGAGCGATCTAATGCTGGATCGGTCGATCCAAATCCGTTCTCGCCCAAACAAGCCGAAGCCACCCAAAGTGTCTGAAAGATCTGGCCGGACGAAGAGTTTACATTCGGATTTAGCTTTTGAGGTCTTCCTGAAAGTCATAGACAATTGAGTTAGCTGTCGTTTGGAGGTGGTTTCAAGTCATTTGGAGTAACGTTTCAAGAGGTATGGCAAATTTACCAAGTACATGTCCGTCTGGCCTGCTAACGAGGTTTGCCCAAGAAACCATAGCTCAACACCGACCAGTCATTGGTCGGTACCATTTGGTCGGTATCAAGACAGAGAGAAACACCGACCAAAAGCCTTGCTCCATACCGACCAACTCTCACCCGGTGTCCAGCCTTCCTCCAAGACATACCGACCCACCTTTGAACGGTATCACCGACCGATATGAACAAGGAGCAACACCGACCCACCAACACCGATCAACATCCAGTCGGTGTAGACCACCTTGACCCAGACCCGACCGGGTTAATACCCGGTTTGTTCCGGATTGACCCGGTTCGCCCCCTCCTTCTATAAATACTATTGAAACATAATGTTTTAGCAAGTTTTATTCTCGTAAGAGTGGGAGCTCGACCCAAACTCTCTCTTTTGAGGGATTTGGATTTTTTCTTCATACAAATGCCATTCTAGAGAAAATTTCTTCACTCTATATTTATATTATGTTTATTTGATTCTTGTTCTTCATTTTTATGTCTTTTTCTCTTGTGTTCTTCATGTCCTTTGTGAGTTGACTTTTTGTTGGATTTTGGATTATGCTTGATTTAGATGGTTTGATGGTTGATTGTTGATTCTTAGGACTAGATAAACATTTGCTCTCATGTTAGGAGGGATCTTAATGCTAGAATTGAATTGACAACTCACTTCTAGAACTTAAGACATTTATCGCCCGCAAGGTGTTTGATGAAATGTCTAGAAAACTTCCAAGCATGCAATTCAATTCTTAACCAATGGAAATTGATGATTAAGGTGAATTGGTGACTTGTATAGACTAATGCTTAATTTTTATTGATCATTTAGTTACGAACGGAAGTTGTTGATATCTAGAGGATTTGTAAATGGATTAGTATCCTGAGAGTGAACTAATCTACTTGTGTGATCCATGTCATAAGAATGAATGTGCATTGAATGTCTAGGCATCATTAGTCCATTGTCTTGATGGTTGGATGATGATGATTTAGCTTGATCCTTGTTATATCTTTCACATAGGTTGCTCTTAGTGCTAGATTAGGATTGGAAAATCAAATCTAGAACTTAGGCATTTCACACCCGGAAGGTGTTTGATGAAATGCTTGAACCAAAAATATCTTACTCGGAAGGTGTTTGTAGGATAGCTCACAATAGGTTTGGTTCAAGCATTTGCTTATCCCCTACTTTTTCTCCCAATCTCCTCCATTTCCACATTCTCTTTTCTTTTCTTTACCCCAAACTCCCATCCTATCTAGCCCTAACCTATGTCTAGCCCATTCATGTTGAGCTAGTTCTACACGGAAGCTTCTCCTTGTCGTTCTAAACACTTTTTGCCTAGTTGATTCGGAAAAGGCCTCACGACACTCACATGTGGTTTTGGCTCGAAGGACGGTTTGGTTAAGAGAATGGTTAACAGTTCCGATGATGGGAATCAGATATTTGAGCTAACAAAGAGTGGTAAAAGGGGGAAGATAGCTCAAATATGTGTGTCGGTATCCATAAATCCACTATGAGATTCATAGATACTTGAGTTTCATGCAGGCCAGACGGACATGTACTTGGTAAATTCGCCATATCTCTTGAACCGCTACACAGAATCACTTCAAACCACTTCCAAAACGAAAGGTAACTCAATTATCTACGACTTTCATGAAGATCTCCGAAGCTAAATCCAAATGAAAAACTATTCATCTGGCCCGATATTTCAGCCCATTCGGATGGCATCGGCTGGTTTGGGCGAGAACGGATTTGGATCGACCGATCCAGAATTAGATCGATCGATCTGAAGTGTCTTGCCTTAGAATTTTCTCCAAATGACTCCTTGGTCCTTGATTTTCTCCTAAATTTCATCAAGCCTCTCCAATTCCAAAGGGTACCTAAAAGACTCCAAAAATGCAACAAAACATGCAAGAGCTAATCTAAAACTCACTAGACCTTAAATATGAATACAAAACCAAAGAAAACTATGTAAATGCAAGTGAATGTCATGGAAACCTATCTACAATGCATGCTAAAATGAGATAAAATACGAGTATATCAGCTTACTTGCAAATTCTTGACCTACTTCCAAACACATACCATTTTCCCATGCACCTACAAACTGTTGTTCTTCTTCTACAGAATGTGGAAGCTCAACAATTTCAAGCATTCAGGAACTTTCCAGACTGTTATCTTCATCGTTATCCACATCTTCACGTGATACATTCTCACCATATGCGTTCTCTCCATCTACATTTTGACAATCTACATTCTCACAATCTACATTGTCTATCGGCTCATGATGTTGTTCTGCTGAACAGTTTCCTGTGTAAATAGCAAGGACACCATCATTAACTCCATCATTAGCTCTACCATTAGAAATTGGTTCACCGTAATTCACACCAAATGAACTTACATGCTCTACTCTTGAAAGTTGCTCGCCCAACTCAATTATTTCCACATCTTTGATGACCTCTACATTAAAAACACTTCTGCGTTGCTCTTTATCCAAGGAAGTCAGATAGACAGAGACGTCCTCATCATCCAAAATATAGAATTTTCTCTGAGTTTTCACTACTATTGGAATGTAACTCGGTTTCATCTTCGTCGTAGATTCAGCTACCCCAACCTTTATGCATATCCTATCCACTAACACCGAATAAGTTATCTCCTCCATACATGATGTCTTAAACATTACACCGTACATGCAACTGATAACACCATATTTTTACCCGTTTTACCGCTTATTTTAGAACACTTTAATAAGTGTTTCATTTGATTTTCTATNGTTTGGGTCGTGCCCAACCCTTGGGAGAAGAAGACTTAACTAAAAAATTAGGTTTTAGAAGTATTTATAGAGAAATGGGGCGAACCGGGACAAACCGGGTATTGACCCGGTCAAATCTGGTTTTGAGACATGCACACCGCTTTTTGCACCGGACGGTTGCAGGTGCAACTGATCGGTGCTTAGCTTCTGATGGCACACCGTTTTGTTGCACCGGTTTGTTGGGGTCGGTGTGAAGGCGTTTGGTCTCGCGGCCAGACAGATGAGTCTCCAGTAAAACGACCATATCTTCCAAACCACAGGTCCAAATGGCTTGATTTAAACTCCGGTAGAAATATAACTCATCTATCTACAACTTTTATGAAGACCGTTGAGGCTGAATCTGAACGTAAGGTCGTCTTCCAGCTGCAACTTTCAGACATCTCGGATGACCCTTATATCCTACTTTGATCCATTTCTCCAAATTTCCTCAAATTGCCTCCAAACACCTAGAAAACACTCCAAAAGATGCAAGAACTCACTAGGACCTAATGCTAATGTCCTAAACTCTAAATGAGACCTAAATGCAAGACAAAACCATGATTATGCATACAAATTACACAAAATTCTTAAGTAAAATGCATGCTAGAACATGTAAAATACGAAGGCATCACTTCTCTCGGCTTATCTTGTTCGGGTACCATCTATATATTTCTCGGGATGGAATAATCGAATAGCATAAGAAGTACCGTACGGTGTAGATGAATGCCTTGCTCTCATAAAGTAGGTATGAATATCCTCTTCACTCTCCTTGCTGTAGCGGAAGAATGCTTGTAGAGGTCCTTCCTTCCAAACGTCTTCGGAAGGGACAAACATCGGGATCGATTTCACAAAGTTTTTAAACTCGATCAATCTCTCTCGGGAAATGCTTTGTGTCCTTGGCTTCTCGGATATATGACCTGCATGAGGTGCTGGTTCAAAGGCTGAGTAGGATTCACAGTAAGAATATGTATTGTCAAAACAGTAGTAAGAATCGATATAAGGCATATCGATGTTCATTGGCGGGCTCCTTTGAAATGGTGTTAAAGAAGAGGATGTGGCTTCGTCATGAGCTTGGATCACCTTGCAAGGTGCATAAGAGACTTGTTCCAAGTTGTTTAAAGGCTCGACCGAAGCTTGAGAACTAATGGAGAAGACTGCTTGCTCGAAGAGGCGTGATCGGGACACGATAGGTCCAAGGCGAGACGAGCAGGGGCTGGCCCCGGCAAGAGATGACGCGACCGCGGTGGATGGGTGGTTGGCAGCGGCAGGAGGTGATGCGACCGCGGTGAAAGGCAGTTTGGCCGCAGGCAGAGGGCACGCGACCGCTGTGGAGGTGTCTCGGGCGGATTTGCTCGGGTCTTCGTCTTCTTCGTCTCCAATGATATTTTCTGGTTCTAGGGGGTCATTTGGCTTCTCCTCTAGGTCAAGAACAAGAGCATCAAGTGTGGAATCATGCTCCTCATGATTTTTAGAAATTTTCTCCACCTCCTCTTATACTTCATCAATGGCATAAATGAGTCGATTTAGTGTAAGATCGAGCTCTCGTGACTTGTCTTTAACTTCTCCTACTCCTTCCCATAGCTCCAGGGTGTTGTCGTAGGCGTTGTTCTTGTCATCATTGATGGAGTCGTCCAAGTCTTTAAGCTTGTAGTTCAAGGTGCGTATTCCATCATTAGCTTTCCAAATATCAAACTTTTACCTCTCTTGTTCTTCTTCAATGAGTTCCATCCTCTCGTTGAGTGTTGCAGCGTTTAGGGTCTGCTCTTCTAGGGCTTTCACGTGGACAGTAAGATCATCGAATTTCTTATTGAATTTGGCAAAGATTGAATATATCTTCTCATTCAAGGCAGCTTCGGACTTAGCTTGGGAATCAATGGTTCGGTTGATCATTGCTTCGACTCGCTCCAAACGAAGGCTGATTTCCGAGTTGTCTTCATGCTGGTTCAAGATTTGATGAGGAAGACGGTAAGGATTTGGTCCAGAGTTGACAAACGGAGACGCAAAAGGCTCGTCTCGGAAATAAAGATGCCCTTGGCGTCCTCTAGGGTAGTTGGTCGGTGCCGGTTTCCGATCCATGTAGAACGAGTCACGGTAGCAGTGTGGATCGTGAGAGTAGTGAGCTTCAGATGGGTCGTAGTAACCCTGCTCGTAGTAGTAATCTCACTCCAGAGGCGAGTTCATGTTTCAGAGTCCTGAAACGAAGAAAAACAAAACCAAAAATTAAAAAGAAAAAGTTGTTTTATAGTCGATTTACTAACCTCTAAGGTGTGACAGAACAAGAAATATTTCCTCTCCGGCAACGGCGCCAAAAACTTGATGCGGTGCAGGTTTAATCCTAGCTTCAGGTTTTAAATTTATAACCTTAAAAGTCTACAAATGCACAGATGTGCGTTGTAGTACTTTAAGTATCAATCCATATGGAGAGCACGCTTTTATGTGAGACCTTAGAAAGAGAGTTAGCAAGGAAGTCTAAAACGAAAAGGGGTTTTTATAGGGTTTTAGTGTCACAAATTGTAAAGTACGTAAAAAGTAAAATGGCTTGAAAAGTAAAGAATTAAATCGATGGTGAAAAACTAAACGAGAAAATCGATTGTAAACAATAATAAAACGATGTTGGGTCGACAGGGATATCTCCGGGGAATGTTTGATTCAAAATACGGTAACAAAGCTCTTAGTAAAATCGATTCTAGTATCCTCACGAACTAGAACACGAAAATATGCATAGCCTACTTTCGTTGCTAGCCACGCAGAAGGTTATGATGAAAAAATCAAGTTCATAAACATTCACGGTACTCTATAAGTATACTTTTGTATCTTATAGCGCAACACGCTCCATATAGACTACAGTTCCGATGATCAGATTCAGCACTTTCGTGGCTCTTAATACACCTTGGATTAGTCTCTAGTTCATGACGATAGATCCATGCTTTAACAACAAGCTATAGGAAAGAGTTCTAGAATACAGCTAAGTTTACCTCGTGAAAATCCTTATCGAACATGTGAATCCCTTTGATGATCCCCTTAAACTCAACGACTAAACTACTCGAACATGATTAAGGAAAGCAAAAACATGATTAAATAAAGAACACGAGTTTGAAGAAAAAGTTTCTCGGTTTTAAGACCAAAGTCGGGAGAAAACTTCCCTACAAATCTCGAAAAGTAAAAGGCAAAAACTAATCTAAAGGTGACACAAAAATGAGGCACACAAAGTAGGGTTTATAAAACATGTATTTATAGGTCTTCAACTCTTATTTCTGTCGGTTTTTAGGGTTTCTTCGTAGTTGGACTTGACAGGAATCGAATGGGATGGAAATTGGGCTTCGGGATCGAAACAGAGGCTAGCCGCGGCGAAATACTCCTTGGCCGCGGGCGGACCTTCTCCAAGAGTGGCCCAATGTTGCTTGGCCGCGACTCGGAGCTTCCGACAATGCACTGACGGGATTTCTTGATCTTCATATATCTTTTGATTGAACCGTTAGATCGTCCTCAAATAATTTGGAATGGAAAGGTAGGTTGTTCCTCTTTGATTTCTCCAAAATTGGGCTGGATCAGACGGTGAGAAGATCTTCTTTGAGGGTTGAACTTCTGACGATTTGACTCTGAGCCGAAAATCTTGTTTTTCTCCAATTTGCATCGTTTTTGCCTAAGTAACCTGAAAAGAGTATTGACACTACATATATACAAAAATCGTAATAAAAACATATAAAAGCGAATGAAACACTTATTAAAGTGCTCTAAAATAGACGGTAAAATGGGTAAAAATACGATGTTATCAGTTGCCAACGAACTGGTCGTGGTTCCCTTCCATTTGAAGACCATATTGGCCTTGTCCGTTCTGTCGCTCATGATTCGGGGTCAGGACGGGTCTTTGATCCGGGTTTCGTGATGCGGATTAATCAGATCAAGAGGAGGAGGTGGAGGAAAATACTAGGGATCAATCCTTTGAGGACCGTATTGGCCCTGCCCGTTTCTTCGCTCGGACTCCGGGGTCAAGAGTGATCTTTGATATAGGGTCTGAAACTGCGGATTCGATGGATCAACATGAGGTGTTGGAGGAAAAGTCGATGGCTCGACCCGTACTCCATCCATGAAAGGCAACAATGCACTTCCACTGTTCTGGACGTGATGGAACGGACCAGTCCCTAAGTTAGATAAACTCTGGGACATAGTACTATTTCCATTACTTCCAAGTGGAATAGTCTGCGTCGGTGTTGGTGAGACACCCAGAATCGGTGCTGGTAAAACACCTTGTGATGGCGGAACTCGCGTTCGCACCACCTCTGGGCAAAGCTCATCGAATGATTGGGCCAATGTTGCGTGATCCGAAACAACTTTTTCCAAGTTGGGGTTCACTGCACACAATGCCCCTTCTACCATAGTGGTCAGCTCGCTGGTGACCTTCTCCATGACTTCACAAATGACTGTATGTTCTTCCACGGTGGTTCTTCTGCGTTAGAGTTATACTTGCCTATCCCCCTCCTTCTAACGCCAAACTATTGTAGCTGGAATTACAACGGTCAAAATTTGTAAATAGGAATAAACGAAGGACTTTGGCTTATCTTTAACAAAAGAAGAACTGATGGACTGTCGAGCAATAAACAGAAAGATTGTTGCTCGATGAGATGAAATAGGATTCAGAAGCGATTCGGACAAAGTTTTTGCGGGGTAAACTGGGTTTAGTATTTTGATTTTCAAAAGTGATTTTATAGGAATAAGAACAAAGAAATGGCTAAGTGCTTAAGTGTAGAGCTAATGGTGTATGTGTCAAGAGTTGTTCGATCTCCTTTTCTCTTTGCCCTCATCCTTGTTTTATTCTACGAGATCGTGCTTAACGTTACCGTTTAGTCTGCTTGATTCGCCATGAATGATTTTTAATTCTGAGGCTCTAGTCGTTACGTTCAAGCGTCTTAATTCACTGGTTTGAATGAGTATTTGGTCTCGGCGGGGTTGACTAACAGATCTGCATTTAATCCCATTTGACCGTAAACTTCACTCCGGTGAGTTTTTCAGCTCGGGCTGTCACTTCGTTTGCTTGTTTGACTTCGTCTGACTTCTTTGACTCTGTCGGGCCTTTTTACCATTTTATTTATTGGCCTATTATACTGGGTCGGGATTTTCACCCCCACAATTATTTATGCTTATTTCCCAAAATATAATTGGTGGAATCTTTCTTCAAATCTTCAAAATTTGAAAGAGTATGTAATTTAATCACTTTTATTCACCTTTAAAAATTACTTACAATCACTTTTATTTATCTTTGGATGAATAGCCACGCTGTCAACGGTAACACCGCATTTTTAAAGTGAGTAGCAGCGCATTTGAACGGGTAAATAAATATGGAAATTATGATACATTCATCGGAAAACGTAACTATTCCTCTATCGTTTCTTTACTTAATTGTTTTTGTTTTTAATTTAAATTTAAGAACAAAAATAAATAAATAAACATTCCAACAAAAAATCAACATCTGCATCATAAATCCTCATTAATTACAACAAGTTAATGGACAAATGAAAATGACAACAAAACCCAAAATAGCAAATGTGATAAAGATGAAAAAAAGGTTAATGATTAGTTACCAAAATCCTTATAAAAAAAATCTATTTTTTTTTTTTTAATGATCAAAATGGTTTTGGGCCCGAAGGTCCGTACATCCAACCCAGGGCGGAACACACCGGATAACATATTCTACTTCGTGAAACGGCCCCTCCCAACAAGCATCGACTTGCACACGCATTTATTTTTTCGGAAACGCACTAAGTGGCTTTGCCACCCGCCCAACCCCACGTTGGTAAAAAATTCTATATTCAATTCAATCACATACCAAATTAAAAAAAATTAACCACTAATCACTTAATCAAAATTTTCCCCCAATAAACTATGTTAGCTGTTTCTTTTTCCCTTATTTCATGGTCAATTAGAAGTACATAAATAAACAAAGAATTCAAAAAAAAAAAAAAAAAACAAAGAATCTATTCGGAAAATGAGATATTCAAAGTGGTTTTAAAAGGAATTCGGATCACAAAAGCAAATCAGAATCGCTAATCGAAAAGGAATTGATAAATAACTTTTTTTGGTTTTGGAAAGTAATAAAAACTCTTCATTGTCGTTCCTTTTAATTTTTTTTTGGTTTAAAATTGTTTAGTTTTCCATCTCTTCTTCATTATCATTCCGAAGAATTTTGCAGCACCGTCTCTCTTTTTTCCTCCACGGTGGTATCTCTTCTTCTCCTTCGCTGGTAAGTTTCATTCCTCAATGCTTTTCTTCACTTATTTTTTTCATATTTTTCTTTATTCTTTTTTTAGTGACGAAGCTAAATTTTTGTTAACTTAATTTATTTAGTTTTTTATGATGATAGTGCTGATATGATATGTTTTTTTTTATTGAATCATGAACTTTAGAAAAAAATACCTCAAAAAATGTATGCATCTGTAGCTCTAAAAAGACAAAAAGATGATGCATTAGTGAAATCATAAAGAAAGTGTTATTCACAAGTTTCTTATAAAATCATCTATGAAAGTAAGAATGTATTTGCTGCCATTAATTGATTCTGTTTGCATCGGACCACATACATCTTTGTGAATCAGTTGTAGTTTCTCTACTGCTCTAGTTTCAGTTTTTTTCAGAAAAGCTATCTCTATGTTGTTTTCCTCGTACACATGCATCCTTCACATATCTCTTTTGTGCCATAAGTATGAAAGTTCTTCTTCTTGAACTGCATATGACTTTTTGCTCCACTATTGACAATCCATGTACTTGGATTACTTGGTGTATGTCTTGCTGTAAATGGTAATTCTTCTATTGTAGCTTCTTCTTGGTGCATATAAGCTTGCTGACTTTTCTTCATTCTGCAGTCTAGCTATGTGCCCAAATAATCCACAGTTAAAACATTGTCGCCCTGTAAACACCATACCGCTCCATGGTCGCCCTGTAACTCGTGCCCTTGCGTCTGCTCTGCGAGCTTCTTCTAAACTGATAACATCCTCAGAAGTGGCTACTACAACACAGATCAATCAGGGTCGGGTTCTGAGAGCAAAAAACGGTAAAAGAACAGCCTTGGATGAGAAGAAAGCCAATGCATATAAAAAGCGAGCTGTTCTTAAGGATATCACAAATGTTACCTGCGAGAATTCTTACACAAGTTGCTTCAATGCAGCTAAAATTCAGGTTGTTACATGCACAATGCTGCTTCTTAAATTGACAGGAAGTATGTCTCTTTTTTTTTGGGCTGAAATTTATGGTTTCTTTCCATTTAGGTGGAGAATATCAAGCAGATAAAGAAGGGAAGAGCAAGTTCTTCCAAAGTGGCATCATCTTCTGCTACTTCAGAAGTTACAGATGCAAAGGTAGAAGTTGTGTCAAACTCAGCAGGAGTAAGCTTGTCTGGTTGTACATGCACGAGCTTAACTTCTACAGGTTAGTTAAAAATTGTTGATGTGTGAGTGATTTATAACATTTTTGATGCCTTTTTTTTTCTTCTTGCAAATGGTTGACAGTTGAGACAAGTTATATTGGAGGAAGTTCCACTGTGGCAAGTATCCCGAAATTCGTTGACATTGATTCAGATGCTAAGGATACTCTACTCTGTAGCCTTTATGCACCTGAAATCTACAACAACCTGCGTGTTGCTGAGGTAATAATCCCTTGGATTTTGATATATTAGGACAATGCATCTGATTTCTGACGACTGGTCTACTTAACAGCTTAAACGCAGACCATTTCCTGATTTTATGGAGAGAACGCAAAGAGATGTGACTCAAACAATGCGGGGAATTCTGGTTGATTGGCTTGTAGAGGTTAGTGTTCGATCCATTTTTTTTTCTTGTTGCTAACTTTTGAAGTCTTTTAATCTACTTCTCACAAGTCAACATTTTCAGGTCTCAGAGGAATACGCACTTGTACCTGACACTCTCTACCTCACAGTATATCTCATAGATTGGTATCTACATGGAAACTACATGGATAGACAAAGACTTCAATTGCTCGGCATCACTTGTATGCTCATTGCTTCGTGAGTTCCTCATCACCCAATCAATAATCTCTTCCCAAATATCAAACAACGCTTGTCACAAAGGCGGCATCTAAAAGAGTTTGGTGTATCTTGAAACTTCTTAAAGAAAGTATGAGGAAATCTGTGCACCACGCATTGAAGAGTTATGCTTCATCACCGATAACACTTACACAAGAGATCAGGTCCTAGAAATGGAGAGCCAAGTGCTCAAGCATTCTAGCTTTAAAATTTACGCTCCCACTTCAAAAACATTCCTCAGGTAATCTCACTAGACAGTGAAAATGCTTCATTTGTTGTTCTTTGTAGTCTTCAGTGATTCGAAGTTTCCATTTTTGCAGGAGATTTCTCCGAGCAGCTCATGCTTCTCACGTGGTAATTTGCTTCGTCTTTTTTTCTTTTTATTTTTTTCTTTTTTTTTTAATTAGAGATTCTAGCCTCTACCCCAACCGGGAACCAGAGCATTTTAAATGGTTCCGTCCCAAGCGTCACTCAATCATGTGATTTCATGGTTTTGTCTTTGATACTTTTTCAGTTGAGCTAACTACACTTGGATTGCTTCTTCTTTTTCCCTACAAATCTTTCTATGCTCATCTAACATTTAGCAGAAAGATTGAAACTTTTTTGGTATATTGATTAATAATGTGCAGAAACCAAGTCCGGAATTGGAGTTTCTGGCGAATTATCTCACGGAATTGACGTTAATAGACTATCAATTCTTGAAGTTCCTTCCTTCGGTAATAGCTGCTTCGGCTATTTTTCTTGCCAAGTGGACATTGAACCAATCAAACCACCCTTGGGTCTGTTCTCTTCTTCGTAAAGACACAGATCGCCTCTGTTCTGTTCCACGAATCTTGAATCTCACTCTTTTTCTTTTGTTTTGGGGTCCAGAATCCAACTCTTGAGCATTACACAGCGTACAATGCCTCCGATCTCAAAGCATCTGCTCACGCCTTACAAGATCTGCAGCTTAACACCAAAGGATGCCCCTTAAACTCTATACGCATGAAATATAGGCAAGAGAAGGTAAAACCAAGTTAATCTCAGTTTGGTTTTGTTAAACCGTTTGGTTTAATCGATCGCATAATGTAACAGCTTTTGTGGCTACTTGCGTTTTACAGTTCAAATTCGTGGCGGTTTCCACTTCTCCGAAGCTACCTGACATTCTATTCTGAAAAGCTTAAAGACTAAACCGGAGCGGTTCATCTCTTAACCGATGTTACTTTTCTGATGGTCCGGTTCGTCCCTCATTTGTCTATCAAATAAAAACAGCAATATCTTTCCACAGTCTCATACCCAATAACCGGATTACTTAGGATTCGGTTTACTCGGGTTTAGCTTAGACTTGTTTGGTTCTTCCAAACCTGATGTATTCTTATCGGTTACACGATATTATTTTATTGGGAGGTTGATTTGTAAAGATTTTTAGAGTTTAAGATTTTATTGTTATTGGTTCGTAGAATCTATTATTCTTAATAGATTCCACTATTATTTGTTTATGGACTTTAACATTCTTTATAAATTTATTGTTATTGGTTAGATGACTTTTTTAAATTATATTTAAAATCCATTGTTATTTAAAAAGTTGAATTTTAGTGATTCTGTGATTATGTTAAAATATAATGTTATTGGATTCTTAACAATTTAATTCATAAAACATAACTTTCAAAATACTACGTATATCTCTTGGATTTTCAAAGTTTGTTATAATAGAATTTTTTTATGGATTGTTAAATACACAAAACTCTCTGCAAATTTAAAAAAACTTTTATAAATTAAACAAAACTATATGAAAATTTAACAAATCTCTTGACTTTTAAAATCAATCCTCTACATAAATCAAACTCCCAATAATTCCTCATTGTATAAGTCGAATATACACATTTATTTTCTCTTTCAGACAATCTCTGCTACGAAATATTTTGTTCTTCCTTATGAATTGAGTGTTAATTAACAGCTAGACCGAAGATATTAGAAAAACAAATTAATTGGCGTTGCCAGCAAAAACAGTGGATGTCTCTTCCGTGTCAGATCTTTTTGAATTCATATGCTCGGGTCCTCTTGTAGACAAGATTGGTATTACTGTATGGCTCACAACTCTGCAAACTCTTTCAAATTAATGAGCTTACTCCAACTGCTACTCACTTAGAAGTTTTTACTCCAACCGCTACTCACTTACCTTCACCATACTTGCACCTTAACTCTAACACTTAGACTATCTTACACAAGCCACACTACACTTACTTAGACTCTAACAACTCATCTTAGGACCTTAGCTACTATCCTAGACTTAATCATCACATAGTTACACACACACATCTAATCACTTGGGTCTAAGTATACTTGTAGGCCCATTTACTTCATTATACCAAAATGTCATTAAGTCCAACTCCTTTCTCTTGGATTGATTCTCTTTTCCGTGTTGACTTTCCTCTTCTTCTCCTATTCCTTCTTCTTCTTTTCTTTCTTCGATTACTTCAGCTTTTCATCAATCTTCATTACCATCTTTTGATTCTTGTCTTCTTTTTCTTTTGCAGAAACAATAAAAGGATCAACACTCAACACAAATTGATAATGGAGAGACTGCTAGATGTGATTGGAAAATGCATATTGGATTTAGCGCGCCACAAAACCACCATCGCCATTTAATATAAATGTCAGCTCTCCCCTACACCAAACGCGTTTGATGGCCTCCCATATCCAAATTCCAGTTGGATCCTTCTTCTATTTACAATAGAGTCATGACACCTATCGAATTGTCCAACCTCAACACGGTCGCAGAGCATACACGTTTGATTTAGAGAAGAAGAGTTTCTTTGCTAAGATCCTGGTGATTTTTTGTTGTTGTCCTTGCGATTTCTGTAATTGTTGTGGATGCGGGATCGCACACCTAGTTTTTGTAAGAACTTTTAGGGAAGAGATTGATGGGCTAGTTCCTATCTATGAATCAAAGATGTGATTTGGATCTAAACTCGATGAATTGGATTTGTATTGACGATAATATATGTTTACAGATGGGAGGAATCTCATAGAGATTTTACAAGTGATTGTGTGCCTTTTTTCCTTTTTTTTTTCCAAAACCTAAGCTTCGACGTCCTTTTATATCTTGATGCGAGCTAACCCTCCTCCGATCCTCGCGCTGTCACGTGCTCCTTCAATATCGGAACAACTGATCATGTACTTTGACTAATTCTCAATTGATATCGCGAGGTTTGAGCTGCGAACTCGAGATCCTTTTGGTAGTTAGCTCGCGATGGGTCGGACTCCACTTGTGTTTTATAAATATATGATGGGCCTTAACGGGCCGGATCTCTTGGGTCGAGATCTGGTACCAACATTTGCCCCCCCCAGCCCATTAAGTTTGAATTTATCTTAATGGGTGGCAGGAAGATTCGCTCGACGTCACATCCACGGAAAAGATCTCGTATCCATCGAGATCTCCAAGATCGGACGGCCGAGATCGAGGGAGAGGGAAAGTCCTGCGATTTTCGAGGTCATGATCATTGCGGTTCTAGATCGGACGGTCGAGATTCGAGGAGACGAAAGATCCCCGCGATCTCAACGACTGAGGTTAATTCCTTTATAAATTAACCTCCGCTTCTTCCCAATAAACCCACGACCATCAACGCTCCTAAGGTAATTCCTCATCTTCCTCTCTCGTTTTATTTTCCAGTGGAACCTCGATCTTCCTTCTCTTTTTTTTTGCGCAAGATCTCGGTTTTGAATTTGAAAAGGAGTTGACCCGTCGTTTCTCTTTTCCGGTCTCAGTCGTTCTTATTTTGTCGGGATTTTAGAGTTTGCTAGAGTTTTGTCGGGATGTCGAGCTCGCCGTCCCGTCGGAGTTTGAGACGCCGGAGCGATGTAGGCCCGAATTCTGTTGCACCTACGTGACGCTGTTTGAGAGATACGGACTCTCGTTCCCCATACCGAGCTTCTTACTCGAGCTCCTCACGGAGATCAAGATGTGCTTCTCTCAGATGATGCAGAACTTCGTTCGGCATGTCGTCGCGCTCCTCGTCAGAGCTCGCGAAGAGGGGGTTTCCCTCTGTGTCAGGGATATACTTCATCTTTGCTCGGTGAAGCACAACCCCGGGTTCCCAGGAACGTTCTACTTGTCGCCGCGAGCTCATCGGAGAATCATAACCAGAGTCCCAGGCCGAGATGACTAGCGGGACAAGACGATTTTGTTCCGGGGCAACCAGGCATCGGTGGGAAACTTTGATTTTTCCAGGCTCCCGTTGCGATGGGTCGAAGTAGTTGGTCAGCGACAAGCTTCAAAGCTCGTTATAGTTATTTATATTATGAATCTACCTTGATTTCGCTAGTATGCTAACCCCCCTTTTTTTTTTGTCTTGGCAGCTACTTCGAGGACATCGCCTTACACAGACGAGCTGAGAGTCCTTCTCACTGCGTTGCTACGTGAACGGACTGATTGGGATCTGTTTAGGAGGAGTAGGATTCAGCGAGCTCTCGAACAGGATCACCCTGCACCTCGCGTTATCCAACCATCTCGCCCGCTACCGTCTCTGCGAAGTAAGCATTTTTGGACAAGGTAGACATACTTCGTGCGCTCGGGTTTATGGGGATTAATAATGCTTTGTTTTTTGTGCTTTTAGTAGTCGAACCAGCTCGAGTTCAGGCGAACCCGTCTACGATCATTCAAGACGCCCCATACGCTAGTTCGTCCGCCAGTACCTCGCACCAGTTGGTCATGTCGAGGAGATCAAGCTACCGTAACCGAAATTTTAAACCGCCGACGACCAGCGCCGGTCTGGTCCGTTCTGGCGACATTACTGCTGTTCACAGCGCCGCCCTGACTCCGCAGGTCCAAGGTGAGACGTCGAGCCGTCCTTTTGTCGCGATCCAGACGGGACAGAACGAAATGGAGAACCCCGAGCATGTTCCGGCGGTTGAGGGAACTGTGGCAAATCCTGCACAGAAGTCCATTCTAGTTGGCTCCAAGTCGAACGGGTCTAGTGCCAATACCGCTTCGCACCCGTTGGGACCGTCGCGTCCGAACTCGAAGAGGCCGAGGAGCGAACATGCTTGGGTCCCGAGGTTCAGATGGACGACCGGGTTCTGACTCGATTGGTTTGGCAGCGAACATGCCGTTTCACTGGGCGTTCAAACACGCCAAGGATTTCCCTATCACCGAAGACCCGGAAGGGTTGGCGACGTTGTGTCGCCATTGCAAGGCCGCTGGATGTCAACTCCCGGCGTTAAGGAATATGTCAGAGAGAGTAGCCTTTATGGACATGTGTGTCGCGAATGGGCGGGTATGTTGGTTGCTCCATTCGTTGTTTAACTTTTGACTTAGGAAATTTTTGCATTTGCTGACGCAGTTTTTGTTTGACTTTGTTCAGGTGCTGGAAGCTCAGAACAGAGTGATTGCGTTGTTCGAGCAGCAGGTAAAAGACGCGCCACATTCCGAAGAGGTCGAGGAGGCAAAGCGGGTTGTCGCGTGCTTAAATGCCGAGGTGCAAGCTCTGAAAGCTCAAGAGGTTCAGTGGGCCGCCGATCTCGCCAGGCTTCCCATCCTCGAGGCCTGAGCTGCCGAACTCGAGGAGGCTGCAGCGTCGATGACTAGGAAGCTCCAGGCTTCGGAGAATCGGTTGGCCGCGCTTTAGTCGGAGAGCCGGTCTGCGTTGGAGCAAGCTTCTCGGCTTTCTCGGGAGAATATCGAATTGATCGCGGCTCGAGATAAGGATATCCGTCAAGCATCCCGAGCTGCGAGGAAAGATATCTCGGTGAAATACAGCGAGGTTCTTGAGGGGATCAAGACCAAGACCAGAAGAAGACAGAGACCAACGCCAAAATCGACATGCAAGAGGTGATCGCCAACCTCAACCTTTTAGGCGAACTGGAGAGGAATGAGACTACCGTGGAGGCAGAGATTCCTAAGGTTACTCAGAGGAAGGGTGAGCTCGAGGTGGCTTTTATGGCGGCTCAGGTATCAGACTTCTCTATTGGGAAGCTCAATCTTCCTGCTATTTTGGAGGATTCAGTTGCTCTGATGGAGGTCGATCCCGTTTCTCAGGCTCCGAGGGGCCTTGACCAGTGCGGGACGAACGTCGTGGTGGAGGGGAGTTTGGTAGCAGAACCGAATGCCGACGGGGTTGCGGCGGATGATTTCGTAGAAGACTAGGTTGATCTTTATTGATCATTGTTCCCTTAGCCGGGAGGTTTTAATCCGGTGTTCCGTTGGCTTTGGAACTTTTTCGTTTTGGACTTAGTTTGTTTTTGTTTTAGCGAACTCGGTGCCCTAGCGGGGGCTTTAATCCGCCAAAATAAACTAAGTTTATGTGCCTTAGGAATTTCCGACTCTTTTGTTTAATCTATTTGACGAAATGCTTATATCCGTCGAGCTCGCGTTCGAGGGTTCGCGGTTTATCGTACTTCGCAATTACTCGAACGCTTGTTTTTTTTTTACGTTGTTTACGAACTGGGTTCGGGGTTCAGACTAAGTTATGGACTTAGTGTGGGAAACTTGCAAACTAAGTGTATCTATTTTGCGTACTCAATGCGGAGTCCGGATTAGTTTACTTTAGCCGAATTTCGAAGGTTTGGGCGAACCTTTATCGCATCGTCTTTTTGCATGTTTCCCTTTTTTCTTTCTTTTTTGAGTCGTACTAATTTTTCCGATGTATTTCGTCGATTTCAGTGTTGGCGTTTGTTCTGGTATTAGGTCGCATTGGTATAATCTTTTGATCGCGTGTGCTCGAACTTGTTAAGAGAGCAACTGATCCGGTGGATTTCGAGATGTTTTTGGACCAAGACTTTGTTTGGCAAGATTGTTTTGGCTCATAGATCTGTGGTCGCGAACTGTCTCGTAATCCAGCTCGCGGATCGAATTGGTTCTTGATCAGTTCGTGACATAATATCGCAAGAATTTAGTGATGCGAGAGCTAATGAGTTTGTTTGTTTAGGAAACGAATGCGAGATAAATAGTGAAAAATAGGGTTTATCGTTTATTGAAGAATAGAACATGGCTCGAAGAGAACTCGAAGTACAGAGGATAAATAAATGATAAGTTATGATGGTGGCTGCACTCGCAGGCTGAGCTACCTACGTACCCTGTCAAGGGATCAAGCCTATACGTAGTTCGATTATTGAGCGTACTCAGTCGTAGTATCGTTTTAAGTTCATGGAATTCCATGTTCGTTTTTCTGGTACGCCGTTTTGACTTTCGCGAGCCTGTAAACGCCGCTGCGAACTACTTCGGTGACGCGATAGGGGCCTTCCCAGTTGGTCCCTAGTTTTCCGGCACCTCGCTCTTTGGTGTTTTCGTATACCTTGCGCAAGACCAGGTCGCCTACATCGAAACTCCGGTGTTTAACGTTGGAGTTGTAGTAACGGGCGGCGGCTTGCTGGTAGTTTTGGATTCTGATCAATGCTTGGTCTCGACGTTCGTCGATGAAATCGAGTTGGTCCCGCAGCATTTCTTCGTTTAGCTCGTTGTTGGCTGGACACCGCGCGCGTCGCGGGCTAGGGATTGAAACCTCGGCGGGGACTACTGCTTCCATCCCGTCAGCTAGTTAGAACGGTGTTTCGTTCGTAGCTCGGTGAGGAGTGGTGCGGCAGGCCCAGAGTACTCCGGGGAGTTCGTCTGCCCATCTTTGTTTCTTTGAATCGAGTCTCTTTTTCAGATTGCTCAAGATCGTTTTGTTCGCGGCTTCAGCGTGCCCGTTACCCTGAGGGTATCTTGGGGTGGACGTGGTCAAGCGTATTTTCCACTTGCTGCAGAAATTTCTGAAGCTTCGTGATATGAACTGGGATCCGTTATCGGTTACGATTTCGTATGGAATCTCGTGTCGGCATATAATGTGTTGCCAGACGAAGTCTTTTACTTCGATTTGTGTCGTTTGTTGGAATGCTTCCGCTTCGATCCACTTGGTAAAATAGTCAGTAAGGACTAGTAGGAAGCGAAGTTTCTTTTGTCCGGATTCAACGAACGGTCCTACTATGTCCATGGACCATCGCATGAATGGGTACGGGGACGAGACCGAGGAGAGTGTCTCCGTTGGTTGATGAATGCTTGAGGCATGTCTTTGGCATTTTTATCGCATTTTTTGGAATAATTTTCGCAATCAGCGATGATAGTCGGCCAGAAATAGCCTTGTCTTTTTATTCTTATGGCGAGGGCGCGACCTCCGGAATGACTTCCGCAGTAGCCGTCGTGCATTTCGCCGATTATTGTGAGGGCTTCTACGCCGTGGACGCATACGAGGTAAGGTTCGGAGAGGCTTCGCTTGTATAACTTGTTGTTCATTATACAATATCGCGAGCTCTTAGCTTTTAGTTTTCGGGCTTCCCATTTTTCGGGTGGTAGGATTCCGTCTCGAATGTATCGGAGGATCGGGATCCTCCAATCCGGTTTTCGGATATACTCATCCGATTCTGGGTCGCCGGTGACTGGTAGCGTGTCTGACGACTCGGTCTCTTCAGGAAAGTCGGGACCGTGCTCGCCGTAGAATTCTTCCTCATGATCGCTTTCGTCGTCTGACGGTTGCGGCGCAATGATCGGGTTCCTCCGTTTCGGGAGTAACCTGCCGAGTCGATGCCCTTGTGGAAACTGCATTTACCTCGCTTATCGTGAGGGCTTTGAGGGCGATTTCGATGCTTGGTTTTTTTATTCTTTCTACCGGAATTGCCCTTTTTACTAACGGGTCGGAGGTAGATGCCAAGGCTGCGAGTGCATCTGCCGAGGTGTTCTCCCATCTCGGGATCCTTGTTAGTTCGAATTTATCGAGTTGATCCGCTAGCTCGCGGACAACTTTGAGGTATGCTTCCATACGCTCATCTTTCGTTTCGTATTCGCCGTGAAACTAGCTCGTGACGAGCTTGGAGTAATTGAAGGCGTCAACCTCGTGAGCCCCGATCCCGAGCGCGAGCCTGAGACCAGCGATGAGGGCTTCGTATTCTGCCTCGTTATTGGAAGCGGCGAAGGCGAGCCATAACGATTATCCCATGACTTCGCCAGTTGGGGAGGTTAGTTTGGACGAGGCTCCGTCTACATGGAGTGTCCATTTTTTGGAAGGATTCGCTTTGTTTGCGACCTTGGGTGCGAGCTCGATCATGAAGTCTGCTAAGACTTGTGCCTCATCAACGAGTACGATATTCGATGTCAGACTCGCTTAGTTCAATAGCCCACTTAGCGAGTCGTCCTGACTGGCTCGGGCTATGTAGGATGGTTCTGAGCGGTTGTGATGTCATGACCACTATGGAATGTGATTGAAAATACGGTCGGAGTTTCCGAGCTGACATCACGATTGCTAGAGCTAGTTTTTCCATTGCGGGGTATCTCGTTTCGGCATCGACCAATGTTTTACTTACGTAATATATTGGCTTTTGTTCGTTCTGCTCTTCGCGGACTAGGATGCCGCTTAGAGCTACTTGGGATACCGCGATGTAAAGGTAAAAGGGTTCTCCTTCTACTGGTTTAGACAGTATCGGGGGTTCACTTAAGTACGCTTTAAGCTGTTTGAATGCGTCTTCGCATTGTTCGTCCCAAAGGAATTTTTTATTTCCTTTGAGAAGTTGGTAAAACGGGAGGCACTTGTCCGTTGAACGGGAGATGAATCTGTTTAACGCGGCTATCCGCCCGGTCAAACGTTGAACCTCTCTGGTCGTTTTTGGTGACGGCATTTCTAGGAATGCCGCGATTTGTTTTGGGTTTGCCTCGATTCCTCTTGCGGTTACGAGGTAGTCGAGGAATTCTCCCGAGGCGACCCCGAATGAGCACTTCGTTGGATTAAGTTTCATTCCATACTTGTTAAGGATGATGAAGCATTCTCGGAGCTGTGCTACGTGGTCTGGGTCTTTGGAAGACTTGACGAGCATGTCGTCAATGTATATTTCCATCGTTTTGCTGAGCTGGTCTGCGAACATCTTGTTCACTAACCGTTGGTAGGTCGCTCCGGCGTTCTTTAGGCCGAAGGGCATAACTTTGTAGCAGTATGTGCCTCAGTCTGTGATGAATGCCATTTTCTCTTGGTCTTCCGGGTTCATTTTGATTTGATTGTACCCGGAAAATGCGTCCATAAAGGACAAGAGCTGGTGATCGGCTGTGGCTTCCACCAAGCGGTCGATGTGCGGTAGTGGAAAGTTGTCTTTAGGACATGCTTTGTTTAGGTCTGTGAAGTCGATGCAGACTCTCCACTTTCCGTTTTTCTTTTTGACGACCACCGAGTTGGCCAACCAGTCGGGGTATTTTACTTCCCTGATCGAGCCAACCTTGAGTAGTCGGTCTACTTCGTCGTTTACGGCTTTGGCTCTTTCTGGCCCGAGCTTGCGATGTTTTTGTTTGATGGGTTTATACGTCGGGTCGACGTTTAGCTCGTGCGAGGTTACTTCGGTGTCGACCCCGGGCATGTCCGCGGTGGACCATGCAAACGTATTAATGTTTTCTTTTAGAAAGGCGACTAGGCCGTCACGAATGTCTTTTGACAAGTTGACTCCTATTCCGACGCAGCGATCTAGATTTCCGTTGTCAATGCTGACTTGTGTGACGACCTCAGTTCGCGGTTCGCGTGTTGTAGGTTTGCTCGTTTAATTTGTTGGACGGCGAGCTGGTGCTCTTTCTGTAATTGCTATACGGGATTACTTATGGATTGTTTGTACTTTCCCATGTAGCAGTCTCGGGAGGCCGTTTGGCTTCCGAGTACATTCTTCGTTCCCGTAGGAGAGGGGAATTTCAAGCACTGATGGTACGTTGATGGTACCGCTTTCATGGCGTATAGCCAAGGTCTGCCGAGTATGGCTATGCGATCTACTACCACGAACTCTACCAGCTTCCGGACGCCTTCTGCGACGACGGGGAGCTGGACAGTTCCCATGGAGTATGTCATGTTGCCGGCGAAGCCAGTCAGGGGTGAGGGTTTTCCTCGTAGGGAGGACGAAGCCCATTAGTTGGAAGGCTTCGTAGAATAGTACGTCTACCGAGCTTCTGGTGTCTATCATTATTCTAGACAGGTCAAATCCGCTTACATCGAGCTGGATGATGAGAGCGTCGTCGTGTGGTTTATCGAGGTGTATGGTTTCGCTTTCCCTGAAGGTGATCTTGTGGTCGAGTCCTACGGGGGGGGGGGGGGNTTCTGGCTTTTCGTTGGAAAGTTTTGATCGAGTTTACCGAATCTTGACAGAATTGTTTAGCTTTCTTCAAGTGGCACTGGATGGCACTGGATAGAGAGAGTTCACGACCGGTCCTCACCTTTGCCACTTGAAGAAAAACAACCACACATTTTCTAATGCAACTGACGCATAAAACGGTTCTCCTTCAACCGAGATCCAGATATATGAGTCCTGAACATCCCTGCAAAGTTTTGGGTTAAACGGACCTCATTTGCCCAACCAAAAGATACAACTCGTCAGACTGGTTACCGATAGGCGCTGCGCATAAATGTTTCAGTAAACCATACATAACTATCAAGCCACTGATCCAAATACAAAACCCTTTTACAGTGTGGAAGATGGATGTCCTGAGGATATACTTACCGAGTTTCAGATCCATCAGAATAGGAAAACTCCTCCAAATGCTACGGCTTTCTAGTCTAGTCGCAAATCCGCATTGCACAGATCACCTCTAAGAAAATGTCCATAACTTTCTTATAACAATTCGGACTAATACATGGCTTTCAAATACAACTATATACAAATGTCAGAAATATCCTTAACGATTTTCAGATCAATCAGAACAGGTTTTCCCATCCGTTTCCATTCTTTACTAAAAGTACTCAGATTAGGGACTCGGACAGACTGCAGCGAACACGAAGAAACAACGATAACTTTTGACACATACCTTCGATTGCAACGTTCTTGATCTTCCTGGAAAACTGAGACTCAGGGCTTTCCAGGGATAGTTAG
The DNA here is from genome assembly GCA_002933915.1 of Eutrema heterophyllum. Classification (NCBI taxonomy): domain Eukaryota; kingdom Viridiplantae; phylum Streptophyta; class Magnoliopsida; order Brassicales; family Brassicaceae; genus Eutrema; species Eutrema heterophyllum. Next base: position 72,437 of record PKMM01023770.1, read on the forward strand.
ATCGTCAGTTGGGTCTACACAGGTCGCCGGTAAGTTGTCCCTCAAGGTGCCGGCGACAACTTGGTTTATTGAGGCGGCTAGGGTTCACGGTGTGAGGAACAAAACGAGCATGCCTTCGCCCACGTTTTGTTCTGGCTTTTCGTTGGAAAGTTTTGATCGAGTTTACCGAATCTTGACAGAATTGTTTAGCTTTCTTCAAGTGGCACTGGATGGCACTGGATAGAGAGAGTTCACGACCGGTCCTCACCTTTGCCACTTGAAGAAAAACAACCACACATTTTCCAATGCAACTGACGCTCAAAACGGTTCTCCTTCAACCGAGATCCAGATATATGAGTCCTGAACATCCCTGCAAAGTTTTGGGTTAAACGGACCTCATTTGCCCAACCAAAAGATACAACTCGTCAGACTGGTTACCGATAGGCGCTGCGCATAAATGTTTCAGTAAACCATACATAACTATCAAGCCACTGATCCAAATACGAAACCCTTTTACAGTGTGGAAGATGGATGTCCTGAGGATATACTTACCGAGTTTCAGATCCATCAGAATAGGAAAACTCCTCCAAATGCTACGGCTTTCTAGTCTGGTCGCAAATCCGCACTGCACAGATCACCTCTAAGAAAATGTCCATAACTTTCTTATAACAATTCGGACTAATACATGGCTTTCAAATACAACTATATACAAATGTCAGAAATATCCTTAACGATTTTCAGATCAATCAGAACAGGTTTTCCCATCCGTTTCCATTCTTTACTAAAAGTACTCAGATTAGGGACTCGGACAGACTACAGCGAACACGAAGAAACAACGCTAACTTTTGACACATACCTTCGATTGCAACGTTCTTGATCTTCCTGGAAAACTGAGATTCGGGGCTTTCCAGGGATAGTTAGATCGTCAGTTGGGTCTACACAGGTCGCCGGTAAGTTGTCCCTCAAGGTGCCGGCGACAACTTGGTTTATTGAGGCGGATAGGGTTCACGGTGTGAGGAACAAAACGAGCATGCCTTCGCCCACGCCTCTCAACTGTGCCTCTTGTCTCAGCAATTCTCTCCTTTTTATAGATAAAACATGTGGGGATCCCTAGGTTTTAAAATGGGCTCACGGGCTTACGGGCTTACAAATAGCAAAATTTAAAACGGCCTGTATCATCGGGTCCAGAATGTACAATTCTCCCCCACTTGAAATGAATTCGTCCACGAATTCGCGAGTGGGGGGAATTCGCGAGTGTGGTTCTCCCCCACTTGAATTCTGACCATACCTCAGAGTGTCCTTCTCTTAGGTACTCTATCCAATTTTCCAGTTTGGAGCATATCAACAATCTCGTCCATTGCCACCATATCCCTTTCTATTCAGGTAAGGGTAACTTTCGTAGTTCAGTAGGAACGATGCATTCCGCCCTTGCCGTTGACACAACCCGCACTTGCTGTGAGATATTTTCCTTCAGATCATTCTTCTCTAGAACACAAAATTAGTTACGAATCAAGAACGTTACATTGTTCGCTATGTGATACCCTATCACTTTGATGATAAAAAACACTTCATCTAGCTGCCTCAGAGACGCACAAATAACTCTCTAATGAACTGTTGAAATCTCGATCCCACCGTTGAATCTCAAGCTTGTCGTACCATAAAATCCTCCACCAAGTTTCATCCAGATTGGACCCGGCACAAGCCTCCCACGAACTCTTAAAGTATCTATTACAGAACTGTTTTCTGGGTTCATACTTAGCACAATTTATGGACAGTTTTTGTAGATTCTGTAGATTCTTGCGCATGAAGCAACGCAAATAACTCCTTTAATTTAACTCGGATTGGAACACCACCAGTTCCTATGGCTTCTCCGGCATGTCCTCTATCAAGAATCACCATTTGCTCGACATCACTTACTCAGATCTAGCTGTAAACTCTCTCTCAAAACCCCAACTCATATATGTTTTTATTTTATCATGCTCTTCTCTATTTTGGACCAACGGTTGTGAACTTTGACTTTTGATGACAATGATGACTCTTTAGCAACACGGTGCTCACAGTGGTGACAAATGGCAACGACGAAGAAGATCAATAGCGCTTGACGATGAAGAACGACGAACAGAGATGAAGAGGTTGAACCGAAGTCGAGAACACGGGCTCAAAATCATGGCGATGCAGATCGAGATCGAAAATAATACAAATACTTAAACTAGCCAGCGTTGCTGAGAGTTCCTACGCTTCCTTATCTGCCAACATGACATTCCACCTCGGTTGATACGACGATCTGTATTTACAACAAGACGCTTCACTTGATCATTTCCAAATTGTGATCCTTTTACTTTACGACCAGAACTAAACCTTCAACACTGCGAAACAACACTTTCTTAGCTGAACACAAAACACAAGAGTAAGAGGAGCGTGTGTGATCCCGGTGGTGCCTCAGTACTAACTACATTCCCCCCCCCCCTTTTTTTGTTTTAAATACTGAAAATTCTGAAAAATCCTATAAATATTTCTACAACCCATGAAAAATATTTTTAAAATCGAAAATACTCAGAAAATATTTGAAATCGAAAATAAATATGCTGAAACCCGAAATATCCCCAGAACTTATGTAAGACGTTTTTCCTTTTCCTTTGCCTCCCGGGTACCAATTGAGAGAACCCACTCTTACTTAACCGAGACGGCATTGTCGAGCATTGACTTAAAACACAAGTAAACCACTCGAAAGTTATAAATAATCCTTTACTCCAAAGGATCGAATCCAAACGTCTTACAATAAAACCAACTTAAAACCCAAGCTCAATAATAACATTTTAAATCGAAAACAACGAATAAATAATTGAAGAACCGAAAAGAATAAATGAACTCCCGAAGCCCCTGCACCACACCGGAACGTCTACTCCCACACATCCTCGAACTCACCTGAAAAGAAATGGAGAAAGGTGAGTAATTGGGATTACTCAATGAGTGTTGGTCTTGGGGACCCACGAACTCTTCCACAATTCAAACATATCACGACAAACGCAAGTCACAAGCTAAACCATCCAGCACAACATGTCCGAAGACAACTCAAAGACATAGAATGACCCATGATGTATGTGTCAACACTCGCCACCAGACGCACTGGGAACCACGATGTGTTCGACACCCCTGGGACATAAACGTCTCCGCCCTGGCATCAATATACCAATCCATGTATCATCCGCCACCAGCCGCACTGGGAACCACGTTATGACACCCTTAGTGACACCCGCCACCAGCCGCACTGGGAACCACGGTGTATCACTCAACCTGGATCAATGGTCCGCCATACGCCTCCCATGTCCATCAAACATCAGTGGGTCATCCGGGAAGGCACCCGCCTTCCCTAAACTCCTTATCGCGGCTTAACCGCCTAATAAACCCTTTTCCCCTTAACATATGCCCAAGTACAATATCCCCAAACAATATCTTTTGCACACGCATTATTCAACCATATTCCGTTTAACAACCTACATGTCTAAGTGTTTAAGAACATCACCAAAACCACAAACCATATCTACTGATGTATTTATATATACATAATATTATCAAACACCAAACAACTACGCGTAGACTTATAGCTACATGTAGGATGCACAGTTTAACAAGTGAGTACTCGTCACGAAACAACACGAATGAAGAATAGAGAGAGTTCACGACCGGTCCTCACCTTTGCCACTTGAAGAAAAAGAACAACACATTTTCCAATGCAATTGACGCTCAAAACGGTTCTCCTTCGATCGAGATCCAGATATATGAGTCCTGAACATCCCTGCAAAGTTTTGGGTTAAACGGACCTCATTTGCCCAACCAAAAGATACAACTCGCCAGACTGGTTACCAATACGCGCTGCACATAAATGTTTCAGTAAACCATACATAACTATCAAGCCACTTATCCAAATACGAAATCCTTTTACAGTGTGGAATATGTATGTCTTGAGGATATACTTACCGAGTTTCAGATCCATCAGAATAGGAAAACTCCTCCAAATGCTATGGCTTTCTAGTCTGGTCGCAAATCCGCACTGCACAGATCACCTCTAAGAAAATGTTCATAACTTTCTTATAACAATTCGGAATAATATTTGGCTTTCAAATACAGCTATATACAAGTTTCAGGAATATCCTTACCGATTTTCAGATCAATCAGAATAGGTTTTCCTATCCGTTTCCATTCTTTACTAAAAGTACTCAGATTAGGGACTTGGGCAGACTGCAGCGAACACGAAGAAATAACGATAACTTTTGACACATACCTTCGATTGCAACGATCTTGATCTTCCTGGAAAACTGAGACTCGGGGATTTCCAGAGAAAGGTAGATCGTCAGTTGGGTCTACACAGGTCGCCGGTAAATCGTCCCTCAAGGTGGCGGCGACAACTTGGTTTATTGAGGCGGCTAGGGTTCACGGTGTGAGGAACAAAACAAGCACGGCTTCGCCCACGCCTCTCAATTGTGCCTCTTGTCAGCAATTCTCTCATTTTTGTAGATAAAACAGATGGGGATCCCTATGTCTTAAAATGGGCTCACGAGCTTACGGGTTTACAAATAGCAAAAATTAAAACGGCCCGTATCATCGGGTCCAGAATGTTACACTTAGCTTGTGTAGTGTTATCAAATATTACATCAAATTTTTTTCTGTGCATATAAACTGCCAATACACTATTGTGGATGTTTTTATTATACCCTTTAGCTATCTCTTTACTTGAATGACATGAAAGATTAATTTGTTTGCATAATGTTCAATTTTGTTTTGTATTAAGGAATGACTCACAATGAGTCTATGGTTTTTATATATTTACTTTGTATTTTTTTTTTCTCTAAAAGACTGTTTTTTATCCTTTTAAAATGTCTAGCCGATAGCATAATATCCAGATTTTGAATTTGATATTTCACCGTAAACATTTGATGAACTTTTAGTAATACTAGATGATTAGGATTTTATTGTAACGCGTTTCTTCTTCTCATGAATCATTTTGACAATTTTCTTGTACAATCTCACATGTTTAATCTACAATTATATTATCTTAAAACTGATATCATCATTACAATGTTTGTAAAGTACATGTTTTTCATATTAATGCATCTTCGAAAACCAAAATCTGGAGTGCTCTACCATTTGTTTCATTTGTTATGTTAGCCATTTGGTTGGACATAAATACTCTTTTAAATCAAGCTTAGTAATAACATAGGCATTAGAATAACCATTTCTTATTCGGTGTAATAGATAATCTATTTTCTCAAGCTCCAAATAAGCTTGTGTGTTTAATTACTATGTCATGATAACATATTTGAATATTTTGATATTCAAAATGTTTCTGAACATGTAAACACATTTATCCAATTCGTGACGAGAAAGTTAATTGCTAGTTGATATGTATACAAATTATAGAAATAGTTATTTACCTGGACAATAATTAATCATGTTTCGTTATATCTTCTTCATGGTTTTTGTTTTCGAGAAGCTAACACCCGAAAGAAAAGGAAAAAAAACTCACTCCAATGATAAAATCATATATAAGCACAGCAGAACTACTAACTCGAATAAAAAATTGAGATCTCAGCTAGCAATAATTAAAAGAGCTCACCCAGCAAAGCATTAAAAAATCAAAAACTATGCATGCAAATCTTTTCGTGAGGTTCTTGCGTGAAGTTCGTGTGTTCTGTTTTATGTCTTTAAAGATTTTCCTTTAGCCTCTTAGTCTCATTGTTAGATTATTCGAGAACATTGCTTGCTCTGGTTTAAACTTCAAGTATCAGCTGTATATATTTTTTTTGTAACAAGTTTGTAGTGAAAATATATTCGCAACACAGTTTTACATATAACTACGGAAAATCCACCCAAACACAGAGTTGAGAGCATGTTTTTTTTTTTTTTTTTGATAAGAGGGATTTTATATATTAATTTACACAAAATCAGCTCTCCGAGCCCGTCATATCCCCAAGGTTTGCAAGTTTCAAGTAAGACCCTTCCCGTCATACACGTCCCTTCTATAAAGCAATAGAAAACATTAGTTTTAGGCCACCTAATAATTAATAAAAATTGAGGCCACATACATGAAGTTGATTAGTGACAATATTCCCCTTAAAAACTTCTGGTAATTTTCACCCCAATTTCAAATCTCAGGTAGTACCCATTAGTATTTTGACATTTTATTTTTTTTATTTTTTTTCTTCTCCTAAAGTTTATTCTTTTCCATATCTTTTTCATAGTTTGTAAATTAGCTTACTTAACTAATAGTGCATTCGATCTAGTTTTGCGTTTTGTTTATCACAAATATATAAAATAGTATAAAAACATAATTAAAAAAAAAACATATTTTAAAATATAAATATAAAGGCCACATTTACACAAATTTGCTTATTCTTTTTATTGATCAAACACAAATTTGCTTTAAGCCTCATTGCTTCCTCTATAGCAGATGGGATGCTCCCCGTTCTGCGGTGCACACCCTGCTTATGTGGAAGGGGGGCGTCTCCCGGAATCCGGTCAAGGAAGCTCCCACAATGCGGTGCTATCCCTTGTATTGGGTAAACGGAGGCCAGACTTCTCTCCGTGGACATTAAGGAATGTGCTGCTCGAAAGAGTTTTTCGCAGCAGCGCAAACCTTAGCTAAGCGATAGAGGATTAGAGCTTTGCTTCATAAAGGCTAGGATGCTCCCCGCTCTGCGGTGCAACCCCTAACTTTATGAAGGGGGGGTCACTCTTTCATATGGGGTAAAACGTATCCCGTCTTGTGTCAGCTTTATCTTATAGTGGGAAGGCATTTTCTTATCACTATAAAGCGTTAGTAAAGGAGGGCAGCCCTTCGGGGTGAGGAACACTCCCAACCCCCCCCCCCCAGACAACGTGGTGACCATCCCTACCGGTTAGTGGATAAAGTTGAAACTTAACGGTGTACGTCTTAACTTATAATACTTGAGTAGTCATGGACAGTTGACCCGTCCCAAGTCCCTTGGACCCAGGCCCTGTGTCTTCCGGTCCTCAACCAACATGTCCCTCGGACTCAGGCCCCGTATCTTCCGGGTTTTCAACCCCATGTCCCTTGGACTCAGGCCCCGCGTCTTCCGAGATTATGTACCCCATGTCCCTCGGACTCAGGCTCCGCGTCTTCTGGGATTAAGTTCCCCAGGTCCCTCGGACTCAAGCCCCGTGTCTTTCGGGATTAAGTTCCCCAGGTCCCTCAGACTCATACCCTGCATCTTCCAGGATTAAGTTCCACAGGTCCTCGGACTCAGGCCCCATGTCTTCAGGGTTTTCAACCCTAGATCATCCAGACTTAGGCCCGATGTCTATGTCACAGGTTATTGATGATTACACTTGGAGATGGAGAATTATTTATCATAGAGGATAAGTTTTCTACTCGATGGACTTGCTAAAAGCAAATCCGCGGAGTGGGAGGCAAATTGTTGGGGATATATAATTCCCTTTTGGATCGGCGAATCAAAGGGTGACACGTGTCATGCTAGAGTAGATGGTCACTTGACCTAAAAGCGTACCACCACCAGAGGGTGCGGTTACGAGGCTAGGTGATTGAACCATATGATATGTTAGGGCAGGTTGTATGACGTGTCACCGTAGATTCGACGGCCACTTGATTCATTGTTTTATTGTTACCCATCTCATTTTTAGCTTATGTAAACACGATTTTAAAGAGAGTTGAAGAGATTCTTGGTGTTTTTATGAAAGTTCTTGTTTGTTTTCATCTATCTATCTATTTCTAGTCATCTAACCATGAATCTAAACACCTCCTACATAGGATTTGTTGAGATTATCATGGTTTGTGAGTAGTTTCTCTAGAACTTTGGGTATCGTAGATTAGATGTTTTCTTGCTAAATCATGAGGCTTAGGACTTAGTTTATGAAGAATCATTACTTGTTAGGTGTAATTAATGCTAGATTAGCCTTGACAAAGTTGATTTAGAACTTAGGGAATTTCACGCCCGGAAGGTGTTCGATGAAATTCCTCAACCAAACTTAGCAAGTGTTTTACATTCCTAGCCTATGGAAATGGATGTCTAGGGTGTTTAATGGCTATTTAGATTTGAGATTAATGCTTGTTGATCATTTAATTGCAAATTGAAAATATCCCGTTATCAATTTGGCGCCGTTGCCATTGGGGTTTAGCATTGATCATTAGGATTTTGATTCTTCTTGAGACTAGAGCTTTTTATTTTCTTTTGTTGCTAATCATTTCCCTTTTCTTGTGATCTTGATCTCTTAGGTAACTAGGAGTAAAGGAGACATGCAAGGAGAAAAAGAGTAAGAGGACACAACCGTCAAGCTAGTGACGTTAAACGCGCCATTGGGGACTCCCCCAATCCTATCCCTTGTCAATGCTAGAGACATAAAACAAGCAATCATATCCCTCGTCAATGCTAGAGACATAAAACAAGCAATCCTATCCTTTACTTCTTGTTTTTATGCTTTTTATTGTTTGATAAATTTTGTTTTCATGTTTTTGTAGGAGCAATAAGGGTGAATAAATGGGACGGATGGAATGGTTCAAGTCCGTGAGCTTAAACGCACAATGCTTCCTCCTCGTGAATCCACTCCACTCCAAGGTACCTCTAAAATTCTTCTTGTATATACCATTTCGTTTTTGTTTTGTTTGGGTTTGTTTTACTCTCTCTTTGGATTCATTTCACACCGAGACGGTGTGATTTAAGTCTGGGGGAGAGGTCTTTGTCATTTAACATTGTTTTATTTGTCTTATTTTATATTTTTGAGTCTTGCATTGTACATTATATAAAAAAAAAATGAAAAAATCATCATGTAGTTTGCATTAGTCCATGTGCATTCTAGACTTGACTTGATCACTCATTTCTAGATCATATTGGATTGCATTGCATTGCATAGGGGACAATGATAGAAACCACTAAAGCTTAGTTTAGAACTCGATGTGATACCCTTAGTAATATTATCATGTTGCTTGAACAACCTTTTTGAAACTTGTATACTCTTTGCTTTGATCTCTCTACTTTTAACTCTTTGTCTTGTAATAACTTGTTTAATTAGAAATCAACCCCTTTGATATTGAACTTAAATGAATTTAACCTTCTCGCTTATGGGCTTGTGATACATAACCATGGTTCAAAGAAAACACTCGGGTTATCTTATCCACTTTTACCACTCTCTAATAACCCGAGTGGCCATTCTCATCTTTAGAATGGTTCCCTACCTTTTACCTTAACCGTTTTCTTTCCACCCCTCGTTGTTTGATTGAGTGAGGCCTTTTTCTTGATAATGTTATTGTGTGTAAAATCTTGTAAGTATTGGGAACGACAAAAGTTAGCTTTCATTTTTAGCTAGTCTAAGTTGTTCAAAGAAAAAGGGCTAGCATTAGGATGGTGATCAAAGGAATGAATGGTATTGGGTTTGGGGAACATGAGCTCATGAAAAGTGAGATGAAAAATGGTTGAAAAATCAAACTCTAGAGAAGAGCTTAAAAGAAAGACCCTAGGAAAAGAAAAGAGAAACACTCTCCATGTTTGAAAAAGAGAAAAAATAAAAGTTTTGGGAGAGTAAGAAGAAAAGAAAAGGGTCGAGTGAAAATAAAAAGGGCTAGTCTAAGTGAAAATAAAAAGAGAAACACTTTCATTTTTAGCTAGTCTAAGTTGTTCAAAGAAAAAGGGCTAGCATTAGGATGGGGATCAAAGGAATGAATGGTATTGGGTGTGGGGAACATGAGCTAATGAAAAGTGAGATGAAAAATGGTTGAAAAATCAAACTCTAGAGAAGAACTTAAAAGAAAGACCCTAGGAAAAGAAAAGAGAAACACTCTCCATGTTTGAAAAAGAGAAAAAATAAAAGTTTTGGGAGAGTAAGAAGAAAAGAAAAGGGTCGAGTGAAAATAAAAATGTTCTCTAGAAGTTTGGCGTTTTGGAAAGAGAAAAGGGAGTTTGATTTAGCCAAAAGGGCTTTGGGGGTTTAATGAGCTTCAACGAAGTGCGATAAGATGAGGAAATGGAATCACCATTGGGGTAGATTGCTTTGCTAGGAGGGTAGAACAATGTGAGCTTAACTTTGTATGCATAAATTGTTTCTAGTCTTCCTTGCTTTTGCATAACATATATCATTCATTTTTCTTGAGAGTAAGTCACCCAAAAAGAGAATGAACCTCATTGCACTCACATTAACTAGTGCCAAAAGCCTTTTCTTCCAAACCGATTGGATTTGATCACTTGCCCATTTGTGAGACCGCACCTTTAGAAAAATCAAATGAATGTGAGGGTTGGTTGAGAAGAGAACTTGTAGGCATGAGACATTGTTGTTAAGAGAAAATATTAGGAGTTGCGATAAACCTTGAATGAGTTAGAGTGGATTGAGTGTTTGTTTTTGCAACATGCTAGTATTATTCAAGGTGATCACATCGAATGCTTACTAAGATCTTTTGGTTTTGAGTTCCCACTTTCAAACCTCTCTCTTGGTTTGTCTTTTATTGTTTGCTTGCGGACAAGCAAAATGCAAGTCCGGGGGAGTTGATAACACCATATTTTACATGTTTTTATATCTTTATTTTCATAGGTTTTTAATCTCACTTTGTATAGTTTTGAGATATTTTCATGCATTTGGGTCTTTTTTCTCCTTGTCATGCATTTTAGAGTTATAGGTGTGTTTCTTTGCATTTGCATTGCATTTGTGATATTTTTAGGTACATTTGGAGCTTATGGAAGCATTGAGGAGTTTGGAGGAAGGCCATGGACCAAATAAAGCTTGTTGGAAGCAAAGGAATGGCCAAGAGATGAAAATGAGGACCAGAAGGCCTGCAGCGGCCACTGCAGCGGCCAAACAGTGGCCGGAGTGAAGCCTCCGTCAGAGGCCATCCGAAGTACTTTAAATATCGACTCGGAAGAAGTGTTTCCAATTGTATTTAGCTTCGGAGATCTTCATAAAAGTCGTAGATAATTGAGTCACCTTTCGTTTGGAGGTCGTTTCAAGTCATTCCGAGCAGCCGTTCAAAAGATACGGCAAATTTAGTGATCACATGTCCATCTGGCAAGCGAATGAAGTACATGAAGCTTGCAGCGGGGTAGTGCAGCGGTGTAAGGCCGGCCGATGCGGTTTCACCCGTCAAAAACACAGAGATTCACAGCGGGCTTGCAGCGGGCAAGAGGTGGCCGCTGCAGTTTCCTCCGGAGCAAAAATGCAGAGTCCGTCCGAGGGGACTGAAAGGTCGTGTCAGAAGAAGACTTTCCATTTGGATTTAGCTTCGGGGATCTTCATAAACGTTATAGGAAATTGAGATAGCTTCCCAATGGAAGTGGTTTCAACTGATTCCGACCAGCAGTTGAAGAGATACGACAACTTTAGCAAGCGCATGTCGGTCTGGCGCGCGAAGGAACTACTTGAAGCTTGCAGCGGGGTAGTGCAGCGGGCAAGAGGCGACCGCTGCGGTTTCACCCGAAGAAAAAACAGAGATTCACAGCAGGATATGCAGCGGGCAAGTGGTGGCCGCTGTGGTTCATCTGAAACCCAAAAATCCGACCCAAACTCTATTAAAAGCTAAAAAACCTAAGTTTATTGTCAAGTTTTCTTCTTCTAAGAGTGGGGCTCGTCCCCAACTTTCTCTTCTTGATGTTTTGGGATTTTTCTTCATAAAAATGCCATTCTAGAGAAGATTTCTTCAACCCTTTATATATATTATCTTTTGTTGATTCTTGTTCTTCATTTCTATGTATTTTTCTCTTGTGTTCTTCATGAGTTGACTTTTTGTTGGATTTTGGATTTTGCTTGATTTGGATGGTTTGATAGTTGATTGTTGATGCTTAGGACTAGATAAACATTTGTTCTCATGTTAGGAAGGATCTTAATGCTAGAATCGAATTGACAACTCATTTCTAGAACTTAAGACATTTCTCGCCCGGAAGGTGTTCGATGAAATGTCTAGAAAATTTCCAAGCATGCAATTCAATTCTTAGCCAATGGAAATTGATGATTAAGGTGAATTGTTGACTTGTATGGACTAATGCTTAATGATTATGGATCATTTAGTTGCGAACGAAAGTTCTTGATAACTAGATGATTTGTAAATGGATTAGTATCATGGAAGTGAACTAATCCACTTGTGTGATCCATGTCATAAGAATGAATGTGCATTGAATCTTTATGCATCATTAGTCAATTGTTTTGATGGTTAGATAATGGTGATTTAGGATGATCTTGGATGTGTCTTTCACTTAGGTTGGTTCTTTACCAAACATTTTGTGAGCTTTGCATATCCTAGCCAACGGAAGTTGATGTTTAGGGTGTTTAGTGAACAATTGGAATTGTTTCTTAATGTTGTTGATTATTTAATCACAAATGGAAATTTGTCCTTCATTAGATAATTAACAAAGTGATTAGTGTCATGGAAATGGATTAGTCATATTTGTGAATTCCATGTTCTAAGATAGTGATTAATGCTTCCAAATGATTCATTGTTTGATTGTTACCCATCTCATTGATAGCTTAATTCATGATCCAACATTTTAGTCTTGTGTTTTGTTTTCTTTCTTGCATTTAGATTTCTTTATTTTTATAAATAAAAAAAACCAAAAAGATTTGCTCTAGCTTAAGAAGTTTCTTGCATTCTTAGTGCTTCAATCTTAACCCCTTATGGATTGACATCTCAAGTGCTACAATGACATGAGTACACTTGGATAATTGACACGAAAATATCCCGTTATCACCCGTATACGATCCGGGACAAGTATACTCTATAAAAGTCACATACGCTCCCCGAGAGCAGGGAATAACTATTCATTCACACACATACTCACACATAATCTCTTGACCTAGTTTTCTCTCTTCTCTCTTTTCTCTCTAAACATTGAAAACCCTCTCCGATAATCCTTGAATCGGTTTTGATACTCCGACTCCGGTTACTCTTTGGTCGGAATCACCCTAAAGTTCTCACATTTTTCACTTTCATCACCGCAAATAGTTTCACAAATCTTAGATACTTAGCGGATCCATTCCTTTCTCGGACCCTAAGTCACTAAATCCTTCTTTCTCGTTTTTCGAGTATCTCCGGACCCGACGCCCATACCGTGGTCCTTTACTCTCTCGTTTATTGACTTGAGCGCCAGAGCGTCCTCGGAAAACACCCCCAAATCGTGTTTTCCGGGACTCAACGCGTTGTTTCTTGTGTAGGTGAATTGCTTCCCCAAAAAGACGAAAAAACCCCGAAACAGTTACAATATTCTCTCATTCTTCTTCTTCTTCTTTTTTCTCCCCTTCTTCTTCCTCACTCCTCTCCCCTTCCAGCAGTAGTGCAAACACCCCTTTTGCAGCAGTGCAAACACAATTTCTCCCCTATTTTTCCTCTTGTTCTCTCCCAACAACCAAATATGTAAACACTTATAGTATAGTACGATTCATGTTATTCGTATGAAGTAAAGATTATCGTAAATAATATAGTATGACATTATTCTATTATGTGTGTATCTATATAGACTGATGTGTTCTTCATTAGTAACACTATTCACTTATTTAAAAAAAAAATTATGTTTTCAAAATTCACTTACAGTCAATGTGGTCTCATTATTTGATATCAGAGCCATGTTCTTTGATTTCTCAATCAAGGAACGATTCTGGATGTCATGGTGAGTGTCAGCATCTATAATTTCGATGGCGAAAATCCTTTTGTCGAGAGAGAATACCATGAGATCTACAAAGAGATCTATGGTGATACTATCTACGACATCTATGAAGATGGCGAGATCTACATAGAGATATTTGGTGATCCCATCTACGACACTTATGAAGATGATGTCTTGAACATTAATCATGTCGATTTTGTGTTCAAGCATGGTGTTTTCAAGAAAATCGTGCAAAATCTGGTTCAAGCAGATTTGGAGCATATCGTAACACGTGTCGCGATCAGGTGAGTTAACAACTTTAAAATATTCATTTTTATATAATAAGATTTCCTTATTCTAAATTGAAATATGATTTTTCCTTATTTTTTTATTTTTTTTTAATTTTGGCTTTTATTCCTTTTCTTATGATGGTTATCTATTGTTTAATTTCCTTATTCTAATCTGAAATATGGTTTTTTTTTTTTTTATATAACTTTGGTTTTATTTATAGTTTTTTTTTTTAATTTCCTTAATCTAAACATAACCACTAATTTTTTCCTTTTACTTTTTAGGATCAAGAATCGATTATAAATTTTACTTTTATTGTTAATATTATGTGTTAAATAATAATTGGAAATTTATTAAACATGTGTCAAAATATAATTGGAAATTTATTAAACACATGTCAAAATCTGATCGATTAACTCGACACGTGTCGCGATCTTGCGAGTTACTAACTTTGAAACATTCTGCTTTATATATATATATATTCTTGTTATACTTGTAGGAGCTAAAAATTATCACTACGTAAAATGCGATTAAAGTACGAGAAAAATATAAACGACGTTACGGTAAGAGAGAACGAGTGGAGGCGAGATAATGAATCTCTTTCCATAACTCTTTGAATCACCCGCAGTGCGACGGGAATCTGTGATTCAAGAGCCACAAGTTACAGCCACTAATATCCGGTTTCGCAAACACTCGAAACGCGGAGCTAACGAACCACTACTCTACGATACTCTCGAAGAAACTTACGTAAAAGGAGAGAGAGAGATTGCTGGATTTTTTCAGAATATTGAGAAGAAACTTACATAAAAGGAGAGAGAGAGAGATTGCTGGAATCCGAGAAGATACGCAAAAAAATATTTGACTGAGTTTAGTCAACGAAAAACGTTGACAAAAATGTCAATGCAAATTTGTCCCAAAAAGAACTTCTTATTGGGCTGCTGGCCCATTCCCAAGAGCCCAAGAGCCCACGCCCACGCCCACGCCCACACCCGACTCAGCTCGGTGGCGCGGCGCGCGTGGAGCCTCCTTCCTTCTCTATCACACACACTTTGAATAAGGATATAACTTTGTCCTTATATATACTACTCCAAAGTTTTCCAAACTTCCAATGTGGGACAAATGACATGTCCCTCATTTAAATTACAATTGACCAATCATTTAGACTTGGCCCATTTCTGATACTAAGACTTTTCGGTCTTAAGGAGGTATCAATAACTCCAATACGAGTAGTATAGAAGGTTATCAATCCGTATTNACACTCAAATTTTAATAAGCCCCATTGGGCTTTATTAAAAATACGGTCCAACAATCCCCCACATGAATAGTAATGACTCTAAACATACGAAGATTCGATTGACTCGATAAACTAGACTTGACTAGACTCGGCGCGACTTGACTAGACTAGACATACTTTCGAGAGCATGCGAAAATGCAACTGTATCTGAGAGGTGGCATTTTCAGCTTTGAACCAATCATTTTTAATATAAGTCGGGTTTACTTGGCTAGGAGGTGAACATGATGTCTTGAACCACCTAGACTTTGATGTAAACCGAGACAACATTTATCGCGCAGCGACATTTTCTCATAGAACTTGAGTTCTCTATTGTGTTCATTTTGGCCTTGAACATTCCTGTTTTTCATGAGTGAACTTGGAGAATATAGCCTTACTTTCATCCTCCTAGAAACGGCCCCATTTCACACTCATTAGGTGATCTGCCATTAGCTTTGTTTTTAGAAGTAACATGTAATACTCCATGAATATCTCAAAGCTATGGAATCATTAAAAGCCAACGCTTAACCTTAATGCATACAAGTAGCACTTTTTATCATCCTAGGAACTGGGTAGATACATAGTCTCACAGTGCCCAGTTCTGAATCAGCTTGATTTTGTTTTCCCTTTGAACCTAGATCTTGGGATATCCAGTCAAGTAGGTGGGGTTTCCATCAGGCGTCGTCTTAATTTATAGGCTTTAAACCCATTCCTCTTGATGATTTGACAACTTGATCTCGCGCCAGACTTTTCGTAAAAGGATCGGCTAAGTTTTCAGCCGACTTGATGTAATATATCGTGAGTACACCTGTCGAGATCAATTGTCTAATGGTCTTGTGTCGTCTTCTAATATGACGAGATTTACCATTGTATAAATTATTCAGTGCCCGAGATATAGCCGATTGACTATCACAGTGTATACGTAATGTTGGCATAGATTTTTTTCACATCGGGATATCTTCCAGGAAGTTCTGAAGCCACTCGGCTTCTTCTGCAGCTTTATCTAAAGCTATGAACTCTGACTCCATGGTTGATCTGGCCAGGAGAGTTTGTTTGGAAGATTTCCAGGATACTGCTGCACCACCAAGTGTAAAGACATATCCACTTGTTGATTTCGAGTTCTTAGAATCTGAAATCCAGTTAGCGTCATTATAGCCTTCTAAGACTACTGGTTCTTTACCATAGTGCAGCCCATAACCTTTGGTATATCGAAGATAGTTCAATACTCTAGTTACGGCCTTCCAATGATTGTGTCCTGGATTACTCGTATAGCGACTTAGTACGTTTATTGAGTGCGCTAAATCGGGTATAGTGCAGTTTGTCAAGTACATCAGACTCCCGATTATTCTTACATATTCCACTTGTGACACTGGTTCACCTGAATTTTTCGTCAAGTGAAGATGAGGGTCAGCATGAGTTTTTGCAGTCCCATTTGAGTAGTTCTTAAACCGCTCAAGGATCTTTTGAGCATAATGATCTTGGGTCAGGATTAGTCCATCAAAATGTCTGATGATTTTAATTCCTAGAATTACATCGGATAATCCCATGTCTTTTATATCGAACTTGCTACTTAACAAGTTTTTCGTTTGACTGATCATGTCTTTATTGCTGCCAATAATGAGCATGTCATCAACGTACAAACAGAGCAAAACGTATCCGTGCGGAATACTTTTGTGTATATGCACTTATCACATTCATTTATGCTGAAACCATTTGACATCATTACGTTGTCAAATTTTTCATGCCATTGTTTCGGAGCTTGTTTAACTCCGTACAATGATTTCACAAGTCTACATACTTTGTGTTCTTGTCCTGGGACAACAAACCCTTCATGTTGTTTCATATAAATTTCATCTTCTAAATCACCATTTAGAAAGGCAGTTTTCACATCCATTTGATGGATTTCTAAGTCTCTTAATGCTGCGATTCCTATCAGCATTCTGATTAAAGTTATTCTTGTTACTGGAGAATAGGTGTCAAAGAAATCCAAACCTTTTTTTTGCCGGAAACCTGTACCACAAGCCTAGCCTTGTACTTATCGATTGAGCCATCGGTTTTCAATTTTTTTTTGAAAATACATTTGCACCTGATATTCTCATATATTAGTTGTTTTAGCATGCATTCCACTTTGCATTTTGAGTCACATGCATGCATAATCTTTGTTTTCCTTAGTGTTTTGGTCTAAAATAGAGTCTAGCTAGGTCGCATTAAGTCTTAGTGAGTCTTGCTTGTTTTGGAGTCTTTTCTAGGTATTTGGAGACATCTTGGAGGTGATTGGAGACTTTGGAACCAGGCTTGATCGGATTTGGAGCAAGAGGAAGTAGCTAAGGCAGAAATGCTGTTTCCAAGACTGTGCCGACCCATCCTGGGTCGGTATGGTGGGTCGGTATAGGGACAGAAGATTACGCCGATCCACGATGAAATTCATGCCGATCCAGGACTGAGCGGTACACAAGCACGGATCGAACATCTTTCGTTCGACATCCCTTCCTTTTAACACTGCACCGACTGGTTTTGAAGCGGTACTCCCCGATCGGTATGGAGACAGAGACTAATACCGATCCAAAGGACCCTCACGTACCGGCCCAGAGTCAAGCGGCACCAAAGCACAAGAAAATCAATGCCGACCCATCCTAGGTCGGTACTAATCGAGCGGCACTAATCTCTGCCGGCTAAAAACCGTACCGCGCACGATCCAGCACGTTCCGCGTTCGGCCAGACTTCATTATTAGCCGGCTAACTCCGCATCCAGTTCGACCGACCTGCACGAAGACGATTAGTGCCGACCCATTATGGGCCGGCACTACCACACGGCACTAAATTCCAGCGCTCGAGCTAATCACTTATGCCGGCTAAAACTCGTTCTGCTTTGATCCGACCCTCGCTCCTATCGGCTAAAATCTCCTCCAGCCGGCAACAGATTTAGTACCGGATGGTTTGTACCGACCCATAACCGGTCGGTACAAACTTGTATTTTCAGGACTTCGCCCAAACCCGACCGGGTTAATACCCGGTTTGTTTCGGGTTGACCCGGTTCGCACTATTCACTATAAATACCAGAAAAACATAATTTTCAAGGGATGTCTTTTTTATGCTAAAAAACCTCTTTTTGAATGTTCTAAGTATTTTGTAAGAGATTCTCCTTTTTAATCTATCAATCTATTCTATTCTCAATCTTCTTTCTTAATCATCTAATCATCTAATCATGGGATTTAACATGTTCTTCATAGGATTTGTTAGACCCATCATGATTAGTGAGTAGTTTCCTAGGATCTAGGGATGGGTTAGGATTAGGTGATTTCCATGAATGATTTGTGATGCTTAGGGATAGATAATCAATTTCCTACTCTTAGGGAGTGTGTTTAATGCTTGATTGTGCTTGAGAAAGTCAAACTTGATCCCAAGGCATTTCCCACCCACAAGGTGTTCGATGAAATGCCTAAGAGAGCTTTCTAAGAGAAATACCCTTCTTAGCCTAAGAGATTAGTTGTCTAAGGGATTATTTAGGTGATCTTGATTAATGAAATTAATGCTTGCTAATTAAGAGTCCACAAATGAGAATTTGATCTTGGATTAGTAATTAGCATAGGTGATTAGTACCTTGAGAGAGGATTAGTCGCGATTAGGATCTTAACCTTGGAAATTAACCTTGATTGTGTATGAGCATCATGAATTAGACTTGGAATAGCCTATATCCAATTACCCCATCCTTGGATTCGTTTTCACCATTTGAGTTTATATCTCGTTTAGTTTGTTTGGTTTTGTTTATTGCTAAATCTTGTTAGGGTACTAGTTAAAATCAACAACTCACTTATCTAGCTTAACTTACTTGAGTGCCTTGTATTCTTCGTGCTTAGAATTAATCCCAATACGGATTGATAACCTTCTATACTACTCGTATTGGAGTTATTGATACCTCCTTAAGACCGAAAAGTCTTAGTATCAATTTTGGCGCCGTTGCCATATTGGGATTTGATTTTAACATTGAGATTTAGGTTCTTTGTGAGCTTAAGTATTACTTTCAACCAAGTTACTAATCTTTTTTCCTTCCTATTGCTTTTGCTCTCTATAGGTGTATGCATACCTGTTCCCGTGGCAATACTAATCTCGTAGAACCGAGGGACGATATTGATCAACTTCAAAGGGGTTCAAGAGCACGACGAAGCCGCGTGAGAGTACAAGCAACAGTTGGCAACGAAATGGAGAATTTTGACGATGTTCCACTTGGGAACATTCACGATAACATTCCACACCAAAGGAACTGTGGGAATGGAAATGGGAACAACCAAGGAGGTGGCGGCAATGGAAACCATCACCACCCAATCCGTCCAAACCATCCACCTAGGGCTCGGCATGTTGTTGGAGAAGGTGATGCGGCGAATGCACACCAAAATTGCCAAGGGATTCAACCACCTCCGGTAGAAAACAACAACTTTGAGGTCAAACCGGGGTTAATCAACATGGTTCAAGCTAACAAGTTTCATGGGTTGTCAATGGAAGATCCATTGGACCACATATACCAATTTGACCGCATATGTGGTCTCACTAAGATCAATGGAGTCTCCGAAGATGGTTTCAAACTTCGTCTCTTCCTGTTCTCTCTAGGTGACAAGGCTCACCAATGGGAAAAGAGCTTACCCCAAGGCTCTATCACTTCTTGGGATGATTGCAAACGTGCGTTTCTTGCCAAATTCTTTTCACCGGCTAGAACCGCCAAGTTTCGCAACGAGATATCGAGCTTCACACAACGGTCCAATGAGTCTTTCAACGAGGCTTGGGAAAGATTTAGAGGCTACACATCTCAATGCCCCCATCATGGCTTTAGCAACGCCTCTCTCTTAAGTACTCTATACCGGGGTGCTTTGCCTAAGATTCGAATGCTACTCGATACGGCATCGAATGGTAATTTCTTGGCTAAAGATGTGGAGGAAGCCATGGAGCTTGTGGAAAACTTGGCTACTAGTGATGGGACCTATGGCGACGATTATGACCGTGCCACAAGGACCACAAGCGACTTTGATGAGCACAAGAGAGCCAAAGACATGAAGGCACTTAATGAGAAAATGGATAAGCAAGCATCCTTGATAGACAAACTTCTTGAGGCTACTAAACAAGAGTCTCCAAAAGCGGTTCATTTCATTGGTGATTACGAAGATAATCAAGGTTGCTATCAAGAAGAAGCCGTTGACACACAAGAGGAAGTGAACTATGTTGGGAACCAAGGGAATTACCAAAGACAAGGGTTCAATCACAACTATAGAAACCATCCAAATTTCTCTTACCGGAACACGAATGTTGAGAATCCACAAGACCAAGTGTACCCTCCACAACAACAAGAACAAGTTTTCATTCCCAAGAACAACTTCCAAGGAAGCCAAGGCGGATTTCAACAAAAACAAGCTTTCGCACCACCCGGTTTTCAACAACAACAAGAGTTTATACCCCAAGGTCACGCATCTACGTCTAAACCGCAAGAGCTTGACTTGAGCTCCGTGTTCCAACAATTACTAAAGGGACAAGCGGAAATCAATACGCGGGTAGATTGCTCTTACAACGACCTCAACGCCAAGATTGAGGCTTTGAACTCCAAGGTAAAACAAATGGAGACCAAAGGCGTTGCTTCTTCTTCACGACCACAAGGTCAACTTCCGGGCAAGTCCGAGACCAACCCCAAGGAATACGTCAACGCCATCGCCCTACGGAGTGGAACGGTTTTGCCAACTCGAATAGCTCCTCCTACTCTCAACGAGGACGTTGAGAACCACGGTGGGGGGTGGAACTTCAAGAAGATGAAGACTTGGTTGAAGACGTGGTAGTGAGAGATCAAGACAAGGGTAAAGAGGTTGAAAAGGTCAAGCCTAGGGTTGTTGTTTCTCAAGAGAAGCCGAAGCAGAATGTGTTCGTCACTAAGCCCTACGTTCCTAAGCTACCATTTCCCGGGCGATTCAAGAAGCAATTGTTGGAAAAGTACAAGGCGGTGTTTGATAGGCAAATGGAGAAAGTGGAGCTTACAATGCCATTGGTTGACGCATTTCTACGTGTACCCCAATATGCTAAATTTCTCAAGGATGCGGTAAAGGAAAGAGCAAAAGAGATGGAATCCATGGTGATTTTGACTCATGAATGTAGTGCCATCATCCAAAAGAAGGTGGTACCCAAGAAGCTAGGAGATCCGGGTTCCTTCACTCTACCGTGTGCTCTAGGTCCGCTAGCATTCAACAATTGCCTTTGTGATCTAGGGGCTAGTGTGAGTCTCATGCCGTTCTCGGTTGCTAAAAGATTAGGCTTCACGACGTACAAAGCTTGCAACATATCTTTGATCTTGGCGGATAGAAGTGTGAGAGTACCCATCGGTTTGCTTGAGGATCTACCAATCATGGTTAGAGATTTCATTGTCCCAACGGACTTTGTTGTGCTTGAGATGGATGAAGAGCCTAAAGATCCACTCATCTTTGGGAGGCCGTTTTTGGCAACCGCGGGAGCTATCATCGACGTGAGAAAAGGGAAGATTGATTTGCATTTGGGTAAAGATGAAGTGCTTGAGTTCAACATCAATGATGTCATGAAGAAGCCCACAATTGACGGTCAATG
>PKMM01023770.1:94862-128508 GCA_002933915.1 Eutrema heterophyllum
CTACTTCTTCACAGGGACGGGTCTCTTTGCCTTTACCTCATATCGGTATGCTCGATACCGATATACCATGTCGATGTTGTCTCCTTCTTTTCTTCTTTAGCTGCATCGGTATGCATGACCCCAGAACCGAGTACCGATACCTACTTCTTCGCCAGTGACGGACCATTTCTGTTGAGGTTGTATCGGCATGCTTGATACCGATGTGCAGGGCCGGTATGTTCTTCTGCATGTGTATCGGTGTGCTCCTAACCGATGCACACCACCGATACAACACCCTTCTTTAGACAGCTCGATATCGGGGTGGTGCATCGGTTCTAAGTACCCCGATACAAGAATTCAAGTTTCGGTCGTGCGGCTCCTCTTAGTCCATGATCTTCCTCCAAGCTCCACAATGCTTCCATAAGCTCCAAATGGTACCTAAAAGACTCCATAACACACAAACATATGCAAGAACTAACCTAAAACTCACTAACTCTAAAATGGATGCAAACTAGACCAAAAACCATGAAATGAATGCAAAAAGTCACAAAATGCTAACTAAAATGTATGCTAAAATGGGCTAAATTATGCAGCTATCAACTCCCCCGAACTTGGCTTTTGCTTGTCCGCAAGCAAACAAACAAGAACAAGTCGAAGAAGAGGTTGGTATGCGGGAGATCATATCCGAGAATATTAACAAAAGAATTCAATTCAATGCCCTTGAGAGTAGTTATATGATGCACAAACAACCTCTACTTCATAAGATTTAACCATACTCGTTGCTACACGAATTTGGTCTAAGCCTTAGCATCTACAAGCAATCATATCCTCTAACTCTTTAACATTCATTAAGTGTAAATGGTGAATCATGCTTAATACAAATCAAGAGAGCTCATTTGGCTTAGGGAAAAGGTTTTGAGATAAAAATGATCTCAATAATGTGGGTATTCCAATGCAATGAGATCTCTCATGAAAGAATGAACTTTGGCAAAATGCTAAGAGTAAAGAACAATTGATGCGTACAAGGATGACATCCGTCTACCCAATGCCCCAATATAAACTCCACTCCTATTTCTAAACTACCCATTTCACAAGGCATTTTGCCTTCTTAAACCCACACTTCTTTTCTTTCCACAAATGGATTGGCTCTTTATCTTTTTCTTTTAGCTCTTTTTCACTTTCATAATTAGTCTCTCAATCATCATTTAGATGCCTTAGCCATATACTTTCAACACCTAGAGCTATTCCACAATTTCATGCCAACCAATCCAAACTTTTTACTTTCCCCAATCCTTTTCCTTTCTCCACATTATCTTTTCTTTACATCAACACTCAAACTACCAACCTATCTATCAACTCCTTGTCGTTCCAAACTCAACACTTTTTGCTAAGTTCATTCAAAATTAAGCCTCACGACACACACAAGATATGAAGGCTTGAAGAAATGGCTTAGTTAAGGGTGTGGTTAACCATTCCAAATATGGGAATCGGCTATTTGAGCTAACAAGAGAATGGTGAAAAGAGAGAAGATAGCTCAAATATGTATATGACATCCATGAGTTCAACTTTTCAATGTACAAGCATGATAATTTCAAGTCAAGATTAGAGTTCATGTAGATAGAGTTAGATTCAATTCAAAGCATGCTTTAACCAAGACAAAAACATTCAAACCGCAAGATCAAAGCATGGATCATCCTTAACTTCGTGATCGCTCAAGTGCATAAAAAAAAAACTCTTAACAAGGGCATTAATTTAAGCTCTTAAGTTTATATTCTACATGGATAATCCTCCAAATGCAAATGAATGCAAACCTATATAATATTCAAAATTTTCAAATTTTTTTATGGTTTTGATATGCACTTATATGAATGCATAGACTCAAATATGCAAAAAGAAAAATAAGATCACAAAACACAAGATCAAAAGACACAAACCCCTCCCCCGAACTTGAATTGCACCGTCTCGGTGCAACAAAAGTCAAAGAGAAGACAAAAATATGCAAGAAGTATGTACAATGAAATGGAGTATGTACAAAAATATGCAAGAAGTATGTACAACAAAACTTGAATTGCACCGTCTCCATGCTTAACGATCTTAGTCCCAGAGATCAGGTTCTTCCTCATGTCTGGCATGTTGCCTGAAGTCATCTTCAACACCACATTGCCGATGCCTTTAATCTTGGATTGAGACACATTTCCCATCAGCAGGTGAGTATCAGTCTTGTTCTTTTGTAAGTGGAGAACTGGCATCTGTCAATGCAGATATGAGTGGTTGCACCAGTGTCATACCTAGGGGTGTCAATTAGGGCCAAAGCCCGAGGGCCGCCCCGACCCTGAAAAACAGTGGGCTCGAGCCTAGAAATATAAGCCCGAAAAAATCGGGCCTTTCGGGCTAAACCCATACAGGCTAGTGTATTTTTCGGGCTAGCCCGAAAAGCCCGAAACTTTACATTTTAATTAGTTAGAGATTTTATTTAAAAAACTATCTTTATAAAAATAATAATTCGACATATTTTTACCGGTTTGAAGTCTAAATTTAGTATTAGTGCGCATGTCTTGGATAAATATAGAAATCGTCTTTTACCAAGAAATGTTCAAGTACTGATTTTTACACGCACTTGGTTGGATGGGTTAACATTTCGTGATCCAGTTACCATTATCATTCATCCATATTTTAAAATCATTATCTATAGACTTTCAATGACATTTCTATATGATTTATACATGTCAAAACTTAATATTATATTACTTTTTTTTTATCTGTAGCTCTTGATAGTGATGAGGATTTAGAAGACGATGAAGGATATTATAATCTAAACTCTGCTACCTAGATTTGAAGTATTTTGATTTTATGTTTTATTTGGTAATACAATTTATTTGAATTATTTTTGTTTTTTTTTTTGTCAAACTTTTGCTTTTAAATTTAATTGGATTTGATATAATACATTTCAATTTAGATTTATTTTGATAAATATTTTGTTTTAATTATTTTTCATTTGAGAATTTTGAATTTTTGTGTTTGTAAAAAAAAGCCCAAAAAAGCCCGAAAAGCCCTAGAGCCCTGTCCGGGCCGGGCTTTAGAATATAGGCCCAAATTGTTTTTGGGCCGGGCCGGGCCGGACTCAAATATATGCGGGTTTTACGAGTTTCGGGCCAGGTTGGGCCGGGCCAGCCCGATTGACATCCCTATACCACCACGTCTTGGGATTCTCCTCAGCCATGTTTACTTCTGTGACCACCGCACACAGATCAGCTTCAGTCAGGTTGGCCTCGATTTTCTTTGGAGCTTTTTGATGCGACACTCAAAGGACTTATGGCCAGTCTTGCCACAGTTGTGACAGGTTCCAGTGAACTTTTGCGAGCTCTCACCACCAAATTTCTTCTTTTTGAACTTCTGAGAGTTCTTTGGTGGAACTTTGCCTTTTCCTTTGTCTTGGCGCCCTTTGTTTTGCCATTTTTTCTGCTTATTGTTTTGGTGTTCCACCGTATTCGCGTTGGGTTCGCGAATTACCACAATTGTTTATATAACAAAAAACGGATTCAAAGAGTTACGATTGTAGGAGCTAAAAATTAACACTACAAAAAATGCGATTAAAGTACGAGAAAAATATAAACGACATTATGGTAAGAGAGAACGAGTGAAGCCCAAGCCCGGCTCGGCGGCGGTGGTGCGCACGTGGAGCCTCCTTCCTTCTCTATCACACACACTTTGAACAAGGATATAAATTTTTCCTTATATATACTACTCCAAAGTTTTCCAAACTTCCAATGTGGGACAAATGACATATCCCTCGTTTAAATTACACTTGACCAATCATTTAGACTTTGCTCATTTCTCTTTACACTCAAATTTTAATAAGCCCCATTGGGCTTTATTAAAAATACGGTCCAACAATACTCACATTTAGAACAAAAAATCTCTAAACCCAAATTTCATACGAACCTTATTGATCTCGAACGATTAGAAAGGAGAAGCATTCGAAACAGAGAAACATGCCATACGATCGAATCAAAGGGTCCAAATAGTTGTCATGAGAGGAATATATAAAAATTATGACAGTGACAAATTAATGAGTGGAATATGGAAGTTAGAAGAAAATTTATATTCCACTCGTTCCTCTCCCATTTAGTAGAGGAACATGTTCCTTTTAATTTTGTTCTATTTTTTCATTTTCATCCAGCAAAATGAGTGAAATTTGTTTCCACCACTTTTATTTTAAATGATAATATTTGGAAGGAATATAGAATAACACACGATTTTCTCCAATTTTGTTACTCTAGAATAACAACCATTTACAGCCAAAGTCTAATTTTACACATTTGATTCTGAATCAAGCCATAGAAGATCGATTTTAAAGTAGTCGTCCAATCGAAGAGACAACCATAATAGAGAGAAGATTATGTGAATTTTAAGAATTTTGGTTTTCCAAAATATAAAATATGATTGTTTTTCATAGACACCACTCGCCACTTTTATTCTCTCACACTTCTTTCTTCTTGGTTAGGTAGCTTTGTTCCAAGTTGGTTACTGTTTTTTGTTGCGGCCGAGAAATTTTTGATGTAATTATTTTTAAATTTACAAAGAAAATCGTTTCTAAATTTGGCGAAATGTATTGATGTTGAGGGGGGAAAAAATCACAAATTTATCACCTCATTTTTTCTTTTCAAATTTGGTTCTACATATGGTTATTTATTTACTAATTAAGCCCTATATTTTTATAATTATAATGAAAACGCCTCCCTTTTGAACCCATTTTCACGGTACCAAATCAATAGGACCCATATGATTGGCAGATTTTGGATAACACAAAATCCACAAGTGTATCCTTTCACAAAACCCAAACACACACTCCACTTTCCTCCAGACTCTCTCTCTCTCTCTCTCTCTCTCATCAGAACCCAGAAATGGGAGGAGTTTCTTTCCTCTCCACTGTTCCTTCCTTCACCAACACAAACAATCTTCAACATCCCACACTCTCTTCTTCTCATCGCTCTGTGAGTTTCTACCATTTCACATTCTTTGCCTCTCCATTTCTTCTAACCCATTTACACTCTTATGCCTAATATGATGATCACCAGGGCCTCATTCGATGTTGCAAGATCGATCCCCAAGTTTCCGGCGATAGTTTAGCTTTCCACCGGCGGGATGTTCTCAAACTCGCCGGCACCGCCGTTGGAATGGTACCTTAACCTTGAATTTTGCAGAATTTCTTTCTCTGAATCTTGATGCATCTCTGAAATCTGGATTTTATACAATGAATAGCCCTCAAATGGCTGCATGTTATTCAAGTTGATGTCTTTGTGTCACATTTTGCTAAAGAAATAAGTTGAATTGTTGGTATAATGTGATTGATGAGTTCTTGGCAGTGATGATCTCTCTTGTTAGGAATTAATAGGTAACGGCTTGATTAACCATGTGGGTGATGCAAAAGCTGCTGATTTAAATCAGCGAAGGCAACGATCCGAGTTCCAATGTGAGTTCTCAAACAGATTCATGTAAACAAAAATGAAGTAGCAAGAGGTTGTTTGACACTAAAGGTTTCATTTTTACTATGCAGCAAAGATCAAGCTTACGCTTTCGAAAGCGGTTAAGGGTAAACCGGAGCTTGTACCTTCCATACTTACTCTAGCTCTCAATGATGCCATGACTTATGATAAGGTCAGGCTTCGTAATTTCTCTTATCCATCTCTCTGGTGATTGCAAAATTCTTGAGAAATAGCATTAATTTGTGTAGGCTACAAAATCCGGGGGAGCCAATGGATCCATACGATTCAGGTAGTTGTTGCTCTTCAAATGTTCTCTGCATTAGGCTTGGGGTTAAGAGAAATAAGAACATTATCAGAGTAGTCTTTACATGATGTCCTATGCAATCAAAAACCTTAGGCGTGATCTTATCTTTACGTGTAGCTCTGAGATAAGCAGACCAGAGAACGCAGGGCTTTCGGATGGGTTGGCTCTCATAGAGGAAGCGAAGAAGGAGTTTGACTCGTTCTCTAAGGGTGGACCTATTTCATATGCAGATCTCATTCAACTGGCAGGTGATGAGGATATAGCATATACTAAAACTTGTTCATGAACAGCATTTCTTATTGTGAAACTGAAATCTTTTTGGGTTTGGTTTTCTAGGACAAGCAGCGGTCAAGTCTACCTTTTTAGCATCGGCAATCCGTAAATGTGGTGGAAATGAAGAAAAAGGGAACTTACTCTACACAGCATATGGTTCAAGTGGTCAGGTACACAATGCTATCTCATGTTGATGCTCTGCGTTTTGAGTCGCGGCACATTTTTCAAATGAAAACTGACTTCTGTGAATCTTTAGTGGGCTTTGTTTGATAGGCAATTCGGAAGGAGCGATGCAACAGAGCCAGATCCAGAAGGCAGGATCCCACTGTGGGGCAAAGCAACTGTACAAGAGATGAAAGATAAGTTCATTGCCATCGGATTGGGTCCTCGTCAGGTACATGATTTTGGGTTTAAAGAAACAGTTATCGTATCAATCAAAGTTACTAACTTGTATTCGAATCGATGTTTGGGGATTTGTAGCTAGCTGTAATGTCTGCATTCTTGGGTCCTGATCAAGCCGCAACAGAACAGCTCCTAGCTAGCGATCCACAAGTTGCCCCATGGGTTCAAAAGTACCAACGTAGCCGCGAAACCGTATCTCAGACAGATTACGAGGTTTGTTTTTACTCGGTTTAGCTAATCATATATTCTTCTACTTTAAAGTACTCAAGCTCATCTTGAACATGTTTTCAGGTTGATCTGATAACTGCATTGACAAAGCTGAGTGGCCTAGGACAGCAAATCAACTATGAGGCATACACATATCCTATCGAGCGGATCAATCTAAACAAACTCAAGCTATGAGAATAGGCTTGATTCGAGTTTAAGCCACTGTACACTATATGTATAACTTGAGCAAACTTGAAATCATTCTGCAATTTACTGCTGAGATAAATCATAAATCCAAGATCTTTCTTGGCATTCAAATGAACAATTAGATAAAAGGCAAGCAATTGATAAGAAAGAAGGTGAATTCAATACAAACATAGAAACCAAATATAAAGTCAGATCACAAGAAAATTATAAGAATCCTCGATTTAAGAAGAGCAAACAAGGACAAGAATTAGACGGCCTCAGAAGCTTCGGGATTAGGAAAGAGGAAAATCAGAAACCAACACACAAAGAAACTTCTCCAAGGAAAAACATATTAATGGAGAAAGTTTAAGATACTGAAACAACAACGAAGTCGCAAGAAGACTTAGGATTGTTGCTGTTCTTCAGCAGGCTTTGGCGCTGCTGCTGCTGCGGTTTCTTTGATGACATCATCATCGTCCTGATTCAACATTTGACAATCATAAACTCAGAATCATAATGTTAAACTAAAGCATTCGATTTCCAAATCTAGTCTTTAACAATGGCTTAATTAGTCTCATGGTTTCAGAAACCAAGCAACAAAACAAGAGTCACTAATATGGATTCAGAAACCTAAACCATTTGAATAGAAGGAAAGTGGAAGCCATCAGGATGTAAACTAAACCATTTGACTTAAGGTCATGGTTTCAGAAATCAAGCAGCAAAACAAAAGGGTCGAAGTATAATCATACCTGCATATCAGAAGTCCAGAGAGTGAGGTTATCACGAAGAAGCTGCATGATCAAAGTACTGTCCTTATATGATTCTTCACCAAGAGTATCCAATTCAGCAATTGCTTCATCAAACGCCTAGTGAATCCAATTGATGAAACTCGTCAACACACACACACACACACACACACAAACAATCAGAATTATTATCAATCGAAAGAAGATGATAGAAGCAAACCTGCTTAGCGAGACTGCAAGCACGGTCTGGAGAATTGAGAATCTCGTAGTAAAACACAGAGAAATTCAACGCAAGACCGAGACGAATCGGATGTGTTGGAGCCAATTCAGAATTAGCAATATCCTACAAAAAAACCCAAAACAAATTTTTCAAACAAACCATACAGAATCATCAAGTCGAATCAACCAAATCGGAAAACGGAAAACAAACCTGAGCAGCTTTGTAAGCAGTGAGTGTATGCTCTGCAGCGTCTTTCCTCTCTTGGCTAGTTTTGAACTCAGCCAAGTATCTATGATAATCTCCTTTCATCTTAAGGTAGAAAACCTTCGAATCCCCAGAAGCAGCAGCGGGAATAAGCATAGTATCGAGCAATTTGAGGATACCGTCGCAGATGTCAGAGAGCTCGGTCTCGATTTTGCTTCTGTAGTCACGGATCAGGGAGACGTGGTCGTCGTTGCCGCGGCTCTCTTCCTTTTGCTCGATCGAGGAGATGATTCGCCACGAGGCACGGCGAGCTCCGATCACGTTTTTGTAGGCGACGGAGAGGAGGTTACGTTCTTCGACGGTGAGTTCTTCTTTGTCGACGGCTTTTGCGACTTTCTCCATGAATTCGACCATTTCTTCGTAACGCTCGGCTTGCTCAGCGAGTTTCGCCATGTAGACGAATTCTTCCCTGGCTGATGAGGATGCTGGTGGTTGTCTCGCCATTGTTGTTAGATCGAGAGCAACGGAGGAAGAAGAATGATTCAGATCTACGAGAGAACGAACGAAGAAGAGAGAAAGAGAAAGGGAAAGTTTTTTTTTGTGTGCTTTCTCGGCTCTGAAGATTTTTTTTGTTTTTATTTTAGAAGATTCTTGTTTTTTTTTTTTTTTTTTTTTGACCAATGAATGAGTGGGGAGCGACGATTACGTAGTGAGATGAAAGGAGAGCCGTTGGATGAATGTGAAAGGTTAAAAAGGGTAAAAGCTGGCAAAACACGGATTCGCGGATTCACCCAACAAAATAAAAGAAAAGGCGCTGGCTTTTCAGATACCTTTAAGGTCAGTTTGAATTTTTCAAAAGGTTTTCAAAAAGGTATTTTTGGAAATTCAATGGTCTCAAACCCATGTTTACGTTTTTAATTGGCCCATTTAATCAAATCATCTAATTTATAAAAGCATCTTTGAACCTCAACTTCTGCTTCTTCTCCAGACGAATTCGGCGGCGGAGAGAGAGCAAATGGGCTTGGAGGATAGAGTTAGGAATTGATGTTGATAAACGTTTGGAGGATAGTGCTAACAACTCTCTTGGAGGATCTGCACTTTCTATCGAGAGTCAACACAAGAATGCAGAATGTGATATCATTAGAATTGTATCACGATTTAACCAGAAAAATTAAAATTGTTACGATTACTTCCTTGAAAAGAGTCTACAAAAAAGCGCTCAACTATTCAAGAATATGAAGCCGGACCAAGCTGAACGGTTCATGCCGATGAAACTGCCTGAACTCGAGGCAGAACAAATAGTTGAGGCTGAAAAGATAGTTCAGTCGTCTGAGGCATCTGAAGCTATCTCTTATGTTAAAGATCTCGAGGCAGAAAAGATAGTTGAGGCTGAAAAGATAGTTCAGTCGTCTGAGACATCTGAAACTATCTCTTATGCTAAAGATCTCGAGGCAGAAAAGATAGTTGAGGCTCATGTTTCACATCGAAAAGTTAAACACCAAAAAGTTAAAACTAAATAGGCCAAGAAGAAAATAATCCAGTCGTCTGAGGCTGAGACAATATTAGAGCCATTAGATTGGTTAGAACTATCTGCATGCACTATGCATGTCACCTTCTTTTCGAGCCAAAAGAAAAGAGAGAAGAAGACAGTGTGTGCATGAAACACTTTAGGAATAACCCAAATAAAACACTGCAAGAGAAGAGTCTATCACAGTAATATAGATGGGATCGAATCCACAAGGAGCAATGTTACACTACAAATCTCACAAAGTGAAATAGAGCTAAGACGGAAATATGGTTTTAATTTGCAAGAATAAACTAAATAACTAATAACAATGAGAAAATCAATAAGGAAAAACGTTAGGCTAAGGGTTTTTTTGCAGGAATCTAGAGATTATTAATCAGATAATTATTTAGAGAATGATTTAGCACAAGTCTCAAACTCAAACATAAATGTTTAATCAATCCACTGTCGTGGTATTGATCACTAAATCTAAAAACCTAAGATTCTAAACTGTCGTTTGAACTTAGAATTCTATACCAGCATTAACGGATTGGTTTGATATGTTCACGACTCGCCTTAGCATCAGCTTTCGTTGGCTAAGGACGATTCGCTCGCCTATGTTCTTTCAAGCAATCTACAACACTTTTGATGAGTAGATTAAACCCTAGATCAGAGACTAAGTGATTAATTTAGCTTAAGCAATGAACACAACTGATATATCATGGTTTTTACCCCTTTTAAGCCATGATATAAGTCCGTTTTATAGAGTCTTTCTACTATTTTGGAGTCTTTTACAGGTTTTAGCACGTTTGGAGCATAATTGGAGATATTGGAGCTTTTTGGAGCATTTTGGAGCAAAACAGAAGCTTGTGTAGCTGAGTACCCGATTTAGAGTCTCAGTATCGATCGATACTACCCTAGTATCGGTCGATATTCATTGCAGCAAGACAGAAGTCGCGACTTTTATGAAGAGTTGAAGAATTGCAAAATCGCCCATAAGACTTTAATAATTGCAATAAGCCCCAAAACATGTTTTAGGTTATTAATTAGGTTTTTGAGCCACTTTGGTTAAAAAACGTTTTGATTAGACTTGATTTTGGATTCTGAGTTTTGTGAGAGAGCTTTCTGTGGGAGACAAGTCTGAGACTCTGTTCGTCTGAGAGAAGATTTCGAACCCTCTTGTTACTCTCCTTTTTATTATTTATTTGAGTATTATTTCAGTCATGTTTATTGTCTCAATTATCATGTCTGAGTAGTTCTCTTGTTAGGTTCAGGGTTCTCATAAGGGTTTTCTCTGAATGTTAGGTTAATTGAATAATTAGGATTCACCATCTGAATTAGTTCTTCGCCCTAGGTTGTTCTCAAAGCTAATTCTAGACTGATAACCTAGAACTTAGATCTTAGGATAATTGGTTAGGCACGAGAGTGCGATTAATTACCTGACAGAACCTAGAGTGAGCAAAATAACTATTCGCAAAGAGATTTGGTTTAGTTGTTTTGTGAACAAATCAAACTTGAACTAAAAGCTGGTTTAGACTTTAGGATTCGCAAAGAGATTTGGAATTCTAGGATTTAGACTTAGATAGTTTTCGCAACGAGAGTTGGTTACCTATACTTTAGTGATTTGAGTTCAAGAACCGCGCTAAATCTGAATCCTGTTAGTTAGTCTATCTACATTCATGGAATTCCTGAGAAATACCATGAGCCTATCTTCCTTCCAATTGACTTACAACACATTTAGTTTACGCATTGATTTCATTTACATCTGTTGGTTTAGCTTAATTCGAATCTACATAATCTATTGAGTGAATTCTGGAGTTCTTGTGTTCGACCCCTACTTATACTACAACACTGCTTTAGTACTTTTTAGGGTATTAATTTGAGCATATCAAATTTGGCGCCGTTGCCGGGGACTCAATTTCGCCATTAGATTTTAGTGAAGAATTTCGACTAAATCGTCGAGTATCGATCGACACCCTAGTGGTATCGGTCGACACTCGTCGCGTTTTTTTTTCCGGTTACTTACGTTCTTGATCTTTCGTGTTTCAGGTGTATGCCTACTCGAGAAACCAGAAGAAACAAGAACACTCAGCTAGTTGATCTGTCAAACGAGCAGCTAGCACATTTGGAACGCACACTCAGAAAAGCAAAGAAGCCAGCAAAGATGAACAACAACCCAGTGGTTTTGATTCAGGATGAGGCTGGTACTTTCAGAGACCGAGAGGGTCAATTGTGCAATGAGAGAGGGCAAAGACTTGATGGAGATGGGAACGTTATTGCCCCTCCAGCTGTTGTAAATGCTGAGAACGCTGCGGTTGAGCGTGGTAGAACAATTGGTGAATGCAACAGACCTGATCAGTTCTACGCAAACCGATCAGCGATTCGTCCTCCTGCCTTTCAGAGGAATGACTTCGAGCTGAAGCCTGCATACTACACTCTTGTAGGTCAGCACACTTTTCATGGTCTCTCTAATGAACACCCCATGGATCATATCGAGAAGTTCGAGGATTTGGTCTCTAGCATCAAATGCAATGGAGTGTCCTACGACTATTTGTTCTATAAGCTTTTCCCATACTCTCTTGGTGGGGATGCTTCTTATTGGCTCAAGCAACTACCAGCTGGGTCATTGACTACGTGGGATGAGACTAAGACTGCTTTCATCAATAATTTCTATGACGATGCGATATCAGAAGAGTTTAGGAATAAGATTTCCCAGTTTTCCCAGGGAATGACTGAGGCTTTCAAGGCTGCTTGGGGGAGATTCAGATCGTATCAGAGGGATTGTCCACATCATGTGTACACTATGGTCCAGTTGCTGAGTTTCTTTTTCAGAGGGATTGACTGGAGGTATCAGATGGCGCTGGACTCTGCGAACAATGGTAATTTCTTTACCAAATATCCTGATGATGCTTACCAGCTGATTGAGAATTTTGCGTCTAGCAATAGCACAAAGAGTGCTGACATGGAGCGTAAGAAGCTGGCTGGTGGTATGGAAGGTTCACAGATTGCTGAGGTGCATGTGAAGCTGGATTCGGCGCATAATTTGTTGATGGGCAAGCAGCAGAAGGCTGTTCACTTTGCTGATGATGTTGAGGTTTTCAATGAGGATGAGGTAGAGGATGTTAACTACATTGGTGGTTCTGGTTTTCAAGGTAAGAGGAATCAATACTACAACCGAAATTTCAACAACAACTTTCAGCAAGGGGGATTCAAATCTGAGGGTAATCAAGGTGGTTCTGGATCGAATCAGTTTAACCAGAAACCTTTTCAGAGTAGTGGTTACACAAGGAACTATGGGAATTCATCTTATCAGCAAGTACCTGCAAAGAATTCTAAGAGCAAGATCGAGGCTATGCTTGAACAGCTGGTTCAAGGGCAGGATAAGATGACGGTGGGCTTCAATGGGAAGTTGGATGATCTTTACACAACCTTGAATGGAAGGATCGAAGCGCTCAGTATGAGTCAAAAGAAGTTGGAAATTCAGGTTGCTCAAACTTCAGAAGCTGTGAAAAGGCAAGAGGGTGTTCTTCCAGGTAGAGAAGAGAACCCAAGGAGGGAGCACATCAATGCAATCACTCTAAGGAGTGGAAAAGAGGTGAATGCAGGAGTTAAAGATGCATCACCTGCAGAGATTTTCGTCGATCTCGACGATGAGGATTCTGAAATCCCGACGGTATCGATCGATACACCTCAGTGTCGATCGACACCAGTTAAAATCTTGCAACGGGACAACTCCAAAACCCAGTGTCGATCGACACCCCTCAAGCATCGGTCGATACTGAGACTACGGCAGAGAAGACACCTGAGATTTCAAATGTAGTTCCAGAACGAGTCTATATACCGAGGATACCTTATCCTAGAGCTGGTGGGAAGACTAAGAAGGAAGTGGAAGACTCTAGATGCAAGCAGATATTGGACATGTTGATTGTCGAACTTCCTTTCCTCGATGCTATTAAGACTTCCCCAGCTTTCAGAAGATATGTCAAGAAGATGGTGTCTAGCAACATGAACCTTGAAGAAGGATGTGTGATGCTTACTCAAAAGTGCAGTGCAATCTTAACCAACATAATTCCAAAGAAACTTCCGTATCCAAGGAGCTTTGTGTTGGACTGTACGATATTCACCGAAAGGTTCGAGCATTCTCTATGTGATCTTTGCTCAAGTGTGAACCTTATGCCGTATTCAGTGGCCTCCAGAGGGGCTACTCGAAGATGTTCCTATTAAGAGGGGCTACTCGAAGATGTTCCTATTAAGATCGGGAATTGCTTGATCCCTACTGATTTCATTGTCTTGGAGTACGATGCTGAGCCCAGAGACCCCCTTATCCTGGGTAGACCATTCCTTGCCACAGCTGGTGCATTGATTAATTGTAGAAATGGGAAGATAGCTTTTAACATAGGTGATTTGGTAATGACCTTTAACATGGATAAGATGATGAAGAGACCGACTATCGTTGAGCAGACTTTCTTCGTAGATACTTTCACGGATATTGCTGAAGAGTACTTCTTGGAGATGCATCCTGAGGATCCGTTGGAGAGGGCACTGGTTTGTTCAGCTGAATCTGAGGTGTTCTTGAGTGAAGACGCTGCTGGTTACTCGAAGATGCTCGACACTGCACCATCAGTGTCGATCGATACTCCCTTAGTATCGGTCGACACCCTACGGCCAGACAGGGAATTGGGCGAATGTTCCAAGCAAGCTGCTAAGCTTGGGGATTGGAGCGAGGAGAAAGCTCCTAAGGTGGAACTCAAGCCACTTCCAGCCAATCTGAGGTATGTTTTTCTTGGTCCTAATTCCACATACCCTGTAATTATTAATGCTTCTTTGAACAACGCAGAGGTTGCCTTACTGCTGAGCAAGCTGCGCATGTATCGCAAAGCTCTTGGCTATTCTCTTGATGACATTTAAGGTATATCATCGGATCTGTGCATGCATAGGATTCATCTTGAGGACGAGTCAAAGGCTACAATTGAGCATCAAAGAAGGCTGAATCCAAATCTGAAAGAAGTGGTTAAGAAGGAGGTTACCAAGTATCCTCCTCAGTGGCGTCAGAGTCATCGCCAGCAGTGCCAGATGGTCCAGCCTGATGTGGTGAGCGTGGTGAAATGGGGCGCTGAGACGCCATGCAGCTGCATCGAGACATAGCACTCCAAATGGTCTGAAGACTCTCGACAACGTAGCGCTGGAACGGGTCCATCTCCATCGCAGGGAGCGCAGGAAGAGTAGGTGTAGGAGCAGGTGTGTGGCGCGCATGTGATCGACCCCCAGCAGGGCCATAAGCAGGTGTGTGGCGCGCGTGTGATCGAGACATAGCTTCATAACCTCCTTCTTAACCACTTCTTTCAGATTTGGATTCAGCCTTCTTTGATGCTCAATTGTAGCCTTTGACTCGTCCTCAAGATGAATCTTATGCATACACAGATCCGATGATATACCTGAAATGTCATCAAGAGAATAGCCAAGAGCTTTGCGATACATGCGCAGCTTGCTCAGCAGTAAGGCAACCTCTGCGTTGTTCAAAGAAGCATTAATAATTACAGGGTATGTGGAATTAGGACCAAGAAAAACATACCTCAGATTGGCTGGAAGTGGCTTGAGTTCCACCTTAGGAGCTTTCTCCTCGCTCCAATCCCCAAGCTTAGCAGCTTGCTTGGAACATTCGCCCAATTCCCTGTCTGGCCGTAGGGTGTCGACCGATACTAAGGGAGTATCGATCGACACTGATGGTGCAGTGTCGAGCATCTTCGAGTAACCAGCAGCGTCTTCACTCAAGAACACCCCAGATTCAGCTGAACAAACCAGTGCCCTCTCCAACGGATCCTCAGGATGCATCTCCAAGAAGTACTCTTCAGCAATATCCGTGAAAGTATCTACGAAGAAAGTCTGCCCAACGATAGTCGGTCTCTTCATCATCTTATCCATGTTAAAGGTCATTACCAAATCACCTATGTTAAAAGCTATCTTCCCATTTCTACAATTAATCAATGCACCAGCTGTGGCAAGGAATGGTCTACCCAGGATAAGGGGGTCTCTGGGCTCAGCATCGTACTCCAAGACCATGAAATCAGTCGGGATCAAGAAATTCCCGATCTTAATAGGAACATCTTCGAGTAGTCATCTGTTTATCTGGTTTCACGTTTGTCTTTCTTTTCCCTTTTCTGTTTCTTTTCGTTTGAACTTTTGTTATTTTGGGTCTTATGTTAGCATTTTTATCATTGTGTACTTTGTGGAACTTATGCTTCTATGATTTTTGTTGCTTTTGACTTGTGTTTGAGTGATCTAACAGTGCTAACCATAACACATTTGGATCGTTTGACACACTTTTTGGGCACCATTATCGCTGTCAAGAGGAATTCTGTCGACCACCTACTGGTATCGATCGATACCAGTGCAGTGTCGGTCGACACTCATCACCATCTCGGGTAACCTCTTCGATTTTCACATTCCACTGGGTTCATTTGATTTCTTTCACCAAACTCAGGCTTGATAACACTGGGGACAGTGTTGTTTAAGTGTGGGGGAGGTAGTCGCTGACATTGTGTTTGTTTTTCTTAGAGTTAATCGTTTTTATTGAGTCAAAATTTTGTTGGAGATTATGATTGTGTTCTTGAATCTGCTGTTTTGATTTTGCTTATGAGTGTCCACTGTTACAGAATCAGCTACATATCGACTAATGAAAAATCCAAAGGCTGACCAGTTAACTAGAAGACACACATGTTTCCAGCAGTAAAGCCTGAGCCAAATTTTTGCACATCATCGATGTGGTTAGTATTCATAGAACTTGATTCATCATTCATATCTGACAAAGGAACCCATGTGTTTAAAGTAATAGTATCTCTCTCCCCTGTTATAAGTTAATAAATAAGAGCATAAAAGATGAAATGATTTTCTTCTGAGTAGAGGGCTAGGAAAATTTCCAGCGATCCCATTATTCTACTTGGTGAGGGATGATCACACAGAGGATTGGAAGCGAGGCTAGGATTTTCCTATGATGTCATTATTCGCCTACACCATTTGATACATTGAGAGAGAAGAACCGGGGATTCGGTGGCAAACACCATCAATACTCGCGTCTCATAGCTTGATGTGTATGTGCGAATCTTAAAAAAAAAAAAAATAAATAAATAAAAAAAAGAAGAAGAAGAAAATATGATAAGAAATAAGTCTGGGGGAGAGAAAGTGATACAAAAAGTGTGAAATCGGGTGGTTCCTTGTCATGATATTGTATGGGAAAGAATCTAGAAGGTTATTGGTATTAATCACAGCGATGAAACTGGCGATGAGGGGTTTAATTGAACGATGCTGCGAAATAATGTGTGTAGTCTAGGGAAGTTGCGAATGTCTACGGAGAAGTAGATGGTGGTTAGATTTGGATCTGGTTATGTGACATTTGGGTGCTTGGGAAAAGGGTCATTGCAGTGTTTCATGAACATGTGAATCTCCGTGTTTTCAAACTTCTTTCTCTGGT
The DNA here is from genome assembly GCA_002933915.1 of Eutrema heterophyllum. Classification (NCBI taxonomy): domain Eukaryota; kingdom Viridiplantae; phylum Streptophyta; class Magnoliopsida; order Brassicales; family Brassicaceae; genus Eutrema; species Eutrema heterophyllum. The sequence goes on from PKMM01023770.1 coordinate 111,842, forward strand.
TTAGTCTTCTATTTGCTTGAGGGCAAGCAAAGGCTAAGTCTGGGGGAGTTGATATATCATGGTTTTTACCCCTTTTAAGCCATGATATAAGTCCGTTTTATAGAGTCTTTCTAATATTTTGGAGTCTTTTAAAGTCTTTTACAGGTTTTAGCACGTTTGGAGCATAATTAGAGATATTGGAGCTTTTTGGAGCATTTTTGGAGCAAAACAGAAGCTTGTGTAGCTGAGTACCCGATTTAGAGTCTCAGTATCGATCGATACTATCCTAGTATCGGTCGATACTCATTGCAGCAAGACAGAAGTCGCGACTTTTATGAAGAGTTGAAGAATTGCAAAATTGCTTAGAAGACTTTAATAATTGCAATAAGCCCCAAAACGTGTTTTAGGTTATTAAGTAGGTTTTTGAGCCACTTTGGTTAAAAAACGTTTTGATTAGACTTGATTTTGGATTCTGAGTTTTGTGAGAGAGCTTTCTGAGGGAGACAAGTCTGAGACTCTGTTCGTCCGAGAGAAGATTTCGAACCCTCTTGTTACTCTCCTTTTTATTATTTATTTGAGTATTATTTCAGTCATGTTTATTGTCTCAATTATCATGTCTGAGTAGTTTTCTTGTTAGGTTCAGGGTTCTCATAAGGGTTTTTTCTGAATGTTAGGTTAATTGAATAATTATGATTCACCATCTAAATTAGTTCTTCGCCCTAGGTTGTTCTCAAAGCTAATTCTAGACTGATCACCTAGAACTTAGATCTTAGGATAATTGGTTAGGCCCGAGAGTGTGATTAATTACCTGACAGAACCTAGAGTGAGCAAAATAACTATTCGCAAAGAGATTTGGTTTAGTTGTTTTGTGAACAAATCAAACTTGAACTAAAAGCTGGTTTAGACTTTAAGATTCGCAAAAAGATTTGGGATTCTAAGATTTAGACTTAGATAGTTTTCGCAACGAGAGTTGGTTAGCTATACTTTAGTGATTTGAGTTCAAGAACCGCGCTAAATCTGAATCATGTTAGTTAGTTTATCTACATTCATTGAATTCCTGAGAAATACCCTGAGCCTATCTTTCTTCCAATCGACTTACAACACATTTAGTTTACGCATTGCTTTCATTTACATATGTTGGTTTAGCTTAATTCTAATCTATATAATCTATTGAGTGATATATGGAGTTCTTGTGTTCGACCCCTACTTATACTACAACACTGCTTTAGTACTTTTTAGGGTATTAATTTGAGCATATCAACAACGATAAGCGAAGATAACAAATGATAGATCCTTATCTATATCTAATTCAATGATTCATAGATCCCCTTGAAACCCTAAACCTAACTATGAAACTACTCAGACATGGAAGCAGAGAACAAGCAAAGAGATAAAGAAAAGCTCATAATCGATATAGTAGAAATTCAGAAAGGGTTCATAAATTCTTCTCAAAAGATGTAGAGATTCTTCTCCCCAAAGCTTACAAAGTTGCAAAGCCAAAAGTCTGAATGAAAAATAAAGCGTAACCTAAAAAGTGGCTAAAAATAGGTATAAATAGGTCTCCAGTCGTTCAGGGTCGAAATTGGGTGGATCTAGGCTGAAACAGGAAAAGTCGAATTTCCTTTTTGCCTACGGGACCAAATCTGTCGATCTGGGTTTCTTGAATCGGTTATTTTGGTGCCTGCGGATGGGTCATCTCTGCGCATGCTTCTTCTGCTCGCCAGGCTGGACCGTCTTCACAACAATTGGAATAACTCTTGATCGCACCGTTGGAATCACCTCAAACTACTTCCAAATGAAATCTAATTCATTTCTCTATCTTGTATCAGAATTTGAGCTTGATCCATCGGTGGAAAGTCCTTTAACGAATGTCAAACTTTTGACGTCTATGCATGATTATGCATCTCCATATGCTCATTTGCACCCAAACCGGCTCATTTTCTCTCAAGGTGACCTACAACCTGAAAAGACTCGATAAATGACTAAAAGACTCTAAAAATGAACTTTCACTCGATAAAATACACAAAACAAGGGTTAAAAACCGGTAAAAACACGGTTTATCAACTTCCCCAGACTTAGTCTTTTGCTTGCCCTCAAACAAACAGAAAACCAAGCAAGAAGAAGAGGTTTGAAAACGCGGAGACTCACCTTTTCTATAGAACACTGCAATGACCTTCCAACTTAGTAATCCACATATTGTCGAACCAACTCCAGATCGAACCACCATGTACTTCTCCGCATGCATCGCATCTTTCCCAGATTCAACTCATAATCTCACAGAATAATCCAAAAGCCATCATTGATGGGTCTTATCAAAAGATCATAGTGCTAAGAACCTTCTAGACTCTTTCCCTTTCGATACCATGACAAGCCAACCACACAACAATTGGTATTCTTTCCCTCCCCTAGACTTATTCTTTTCTCATTCTCTCTTCTTATCTTTTATTTTTTATTCAAATGTGTAAGCGAATAATGGTATCTCTGGAAATCTTCCTAGACCTCACTTCCAACCTTAGTGTGATCATTTCTTTCGAAGTAAAATAATTGGATCGATGGAAATTTTCCTAGCCCTTTACCCAAAAGAAAATCATTTCATCTTTTCTGCTTTACTTTAAACAAGGGAGAAGAGTACCACTACAAGAAAACAGCGATTTGGCGACTGCGGAAGGAGTCGCAAAATAGTCGCTAAAAGGAGGATTACGACTAATTAGCGACTAAACCATATAGTCGGTAATATTTAGTCGGTAAAGTATGTAGTCGTAAAAATAGTCGTTAAATGGCGACTACTTTACGACTACAACACATGAACAGGGTGTAGACGGTCAATCGTCGTAAAGTAGTCGCAAAATTGTGCGACTAATCGGCGACTATATTTGCGACTATTGAACGACTATAGAATGGGTATAGATGCAGCCGGATTGTTTTAGTCACTAAATAGTCGTCAAATTTAGTTACTATATACCAACTATTCTATGACTAATGGACCGACTATTTGGCGACTAATAGGAACATCAAGCTTCGAGGATTTAAATATTTTGCGACTACTTAGCTATTTTTCTGCGACTATTTGGCGACTAATAGGCGACTATTTGGCGACTATTTAGTGACTATATTCGTTGTCAAAATAAGAATATGGTATGCTCGATTGGTGTTTGTTTTGTTTCTCAAATGGTAACCTGTGTTACAAACTTAAAGTTACAAAACAACCGAAATTTGATTCAAAATAACATTTGATTAAAACTCCATAACAAATGCCAAAACATAAACAACATTAACAAGTTCACAAAACAGGTTCAAAAACAGGGATTAGTAAGCTAAGCTATTGTACTTGGATCTGGTCGAGGTTGAATGGTTGATTGAAGCAGATCGGTTTCGGTTGTTGCTGGAGCTGAATGAGAAGCCACGAAGTCTAGAAACCGCGGGTCAGTTTGTCGCAGGTATTTTTCCACCAAGGAGAAGTGCTCGAGCTTGTCCTTTTGCTCAGCTGCAGCTCGGGAGTGCTCTGCTTCACGGGCAGCAATCTCAGCATCACACCGTTCATTGTAAGCAGCCTGCTCTTCGATTTTCCGTTCAACTTCCTTCAGTTGCTCTTGCATTGCAACAAATGATGAAAAGTCTCCTGGTTGCTTGCGCTTGCCATTGAGAAGAGTCTCCTTCAGGCTTCCAACTCCATAAGGAGTTCCTCTTGAATCTATCTCAGTGGACTGTGAAAAGTCAGAGAAAAGCAGAATTCAAGACCATGACAAAACCAGAATTCAAGACTATAAATGTGGAATGTGAAAAATGTATATTCGTCTGTTGTATTACCTGAAGAAAGATGCTCGTATATTCATCTGTTGTTAGCTCTCGAGGTCGCAAAGCACCGTCCGAAACTTCTGAAGTCTCTGTCCCGAGCTCAGACAGCTTCTCTTGTAACTTCTTCTCATATGTTTGAACGATTTTCTCCGCCTTCCTATCGACATACGTACTATCTGGCCTTGTATGCGTCTTAATGAAAACCTCACCAAGACTAACCGATCTTCCCAATTCCTCTTCCTGCAATGTTACAAAATAAACAAGGATATCATGTAAAACCAGAAACAGAATTTAAAGTTGTTAAGGAGTAAGAAAAAGTAAAAGTTACTAACCATTTCTTGTTGGATTTGTTGATACGACTTTGGCCCTGATAAGTGGATGTGAGGACCGAGACCTTTACGGTCAGACATACGAGCATTGGAATAGGTGAGACTCCTTTGCTTTGCTTCTTTAGTGTTCCAGTAGTCGGTCATCGTTTTCCAGAGAGTGTCGCTGATCCAATTAGGTCGCTCTCGACTAGGCCTCGCGGTGCTAACCATGTCTTTCATCCGGCGTTGACAGATTTCCTCGAAATACCCTTGAACTGTCCCTGTTATCAAGGGATCCCATGTGTGGGTTTTCTACAATACATAGAGAATATAATGATGTTAGTGAAAACATCACAAGCAAACCTAAATGTGAAGGCTATAGGACAGAAAACTGTACCGCGAACTCGAGGAAGCATCTTTCTTGTCTATCCCGAGGCACACATGTCCAGCTATAGTAGAGAGCATCAAATTTGTTTGTAAACACTTTAGTTATTGCCCGAACCAGTTTCGATCCCTTGTCGCGAGTAAACTTGCAAACACACATGAAATAAAGAATGACAAAATACAAACCATAAGCATTTAAACCAGAAACATGAAACATGAAACCAGAAACATGAAACATAATTAACCTGCAAACCAGAAACATGAAACCAGAAGCATGTAAGAGATATCTCTTACATGCCTTGTGATCAATACTATACATTACAAGTTCTGACAAGACAAGTAAAGAAAGAATACAAATGAAACATGAAATCAGAAGCATGTTTCTACACTTAGACAACAAACTGACCCTAAGATTAACCAACCGCAACAAAAAGACAATGACTGGAAGCTAAGACAATAACTAAAGGCAACAGAAAGAGAAGCATTGTTCCCCCATTAAAACAAACCAAGAAACAAACACTTAGAATCCAACACTTAGCTAGAATCTAACACTTAGCAGAAACAAACCAAGAAACCAACATTGAGAATCTAACACTTAGCAGAATCCAACACTTAGCTACAATCTAACACTTAACTAGAATCTAACACTTAGAATCTAACACTTGGCAGAAACAAACCAAGAAACCAACATTGAGATGCGATAAACTTACCAAATATCAGTTAAAAAACAGCTAAAACAATACAAATAAGAGACAGCTAGAATCTAACACTTAGCAAGAGACGACTTCAAAAGACAGTAATCTTCCAAAAAACCTAGAACAATAATCTTCCAAAAGACAGTAATCTTCCAAAATCTAACAAGAGACAGTAATCTAACAAGAGACAATACACTTAGCAACCAATTGCTGGATTAACTGAACAATACAATCGCATTTACCAGATGCGATACACTTACCAAGTCGAGTTCGGCATCGGTGTGGGAGAGAGGACGGTGGTGAACTTATCCCGGTCTGGCACCATAAGCAGAGCATTCAGAGCCCGTAGCGTGTCCTCAAGAAGATCCGGCAACACTGGAGCAGATTTATCATGGAAGTTGTGTCCTTGAGAAGATGGATGACTCTGAACATGAGAGTCATGAAGTGGTGACGCAGGAGCGTCCTCTAGTGGAGCCGAAGCAGTCGCATGGAGTTCTTGTCCACGGTGTTGAGGCATGGAGTCCTGGAAAAGTTGTTGTGGCGGTGGAAAGCTCCGGGCATTTGGTGCTGATGTTGACGGTTGATCGTTCACAGGGAGTTGAGGTGGTGCTGGCGTGAAGTTGTACTGCGGCGGTAGAGGGTTCGGTGTTCGCGACGTGGAGCGATTGGACCCTTTGGCTCTCTAAGAAACGTCGGGAACGTTTTTTCTCTTTCGTCCTCGACCGCACTTCTCTGTAGGCATCGTGTGCGACCTTGAAAGGCGAAATGGAACTTGAAAGGAGAAGAGATTCGACAGGGGGATTCGAAGAAGAGATTGATATATGAAGAAGAGGAATCGAAGAAATGGAACCGAAGCATAATCGAAGAAGTTTAGAGCAAAAGGGGAATCGAAGGAGGGGAATCGAAGAGGAATCGAAGACGAAGGAGAAGAATCGAATGAGAAAAGGGGAAGAACTTGATTTCGTAAATCGAAGGGGGAATCGAAAGCAAAAGGGGAAAAGCTTCATTTAGGGTTTTCGAAAGGTAAAATCGAAGAAGATAGAGCAAAAGGGTTTAATCGCGTTTTTTTTTTTAATCTTTGCTGGTCGACTTAGTACTTTTTTGTGTGATAAATAACAATGAATGACTCTGGCCTACTGGTAATTCTCTCACTCTTGATTCAATCCCCCCNCGGTTTGAATCCTTGTGAGGATAATTTTATTTTTTTTAATCTTTGCTGGTCGACTTAATAATTTTTTGGTGTGATAAATACCAATAAATGACTATGGCCTACTAGTAATTCTCTCACTCTTGATTCAATCCCCCCAACAGTTCGAATCCTTGTGAGAACAAATTTTTTTTTTTTTACTCAAAACGACAAATAATGTAAAAGACAAATTACACCGAAATTGTGACATAAGTAACATAGTTAATTAGTAGGGTTCTTCGTCATCTGATTCTTCATTAGAAGACGACAAATTACACCGAAATTCATCTTCTTGTTCTGCATCACCGACATCGTAATCGAGGTTTATTGGGTCTCCTTGTACGAAATTGTTGAGTACGAGATCTTCAATTGTAGTCATCAATACAACATCATCATTTTCTGTTTGCAAAAGAGTCGGTTCTTTTTTTTTTTTTTTCATATTCCCCTGAAATGTTTCCCCTCGGATTCACTTTAAGAACATTGAGCCACAACTGCTTCGGTTTCTTTGTATAAGGGTACGGAATATAACAAACTTGATCCGCTTGCGAGGCTGTTTGCAATATCAACATGTATATATAAGTTATACATATGTATATATATATATATGATATTGAGATTAATAAAATGCTATATATAAATATATAAATAAGTATGTACCTAGAATAAATAATTCGTATTTATTGTATTTTCTTGATGAAAGAACGTCTACAACGCCACCATTGTTCCTCCGAGTGCCTCTACCGATAACAGGGTCATACCAATTACACTTAAAAAGTGTGATTCTCAAATTGACCATCCCCTCATACTCGAGTTCTATGATATCAGTTAAGGTCCCATAGAAATCCGCTTCATCGGATGCATCAGTGTAAATTTTACCTTTAACACAGACCCCATAGTTACATGTCTTTCGTCCAGCGCCGTGATTCTGCCTATGAAACAAATAGCCTCTTGTAATATACATTGGCCAGGTTTTGACCTTATTCAAAGGTCCATGCACTATCTCTTGAACCCAAGTAGGAAATGGATTCGTGGCGTTCCAGTAAGTAACCTGCATATATATAAAAAATAGCGTAAATATATATAAGTATAAATATATGCATAGTTATGAATATTTTTTAGACATACATATTCTTTCACCCATAAATGATATTCGTCAGCTCTTTTCGTGGAGAGTTATTTTTTGGAAAGTTCCTGGATATTTTGCAGAAATAAATTCCTCGAACATACTACACAAGACCAACACAAATATGAGAAATTAAACAAGGATTATATATATTAAAACGCAAGCTAGGAGAGATGCCAACTTATATACCTCTCAATTGGCTGAAAATAGTCACAATTTCGTAAAACATATGCATGTGCGCATTGGTAGTCTCTCTCTGAGAGCCATATTTCATGCATTTCTCCACTTGGACGGCCTACGTGAGTAAATATAGAAGGTACTCCAGGGACATGATATACGGGGACTTCACCTTCATCAAATCTTGTTAACCTGACCAAATGAGTGAAAAAGTAATTCACATTAAATACATAGCATGTGTATACAAATTAAATGGCAAAGTGGACATGATGTGATTGATTTTAGCATTTACCTTGATTTCGTTTGTATATTCGCGGCAAAGTAGTGCTCTGAGAAATAAGCAATCTCGTCATTGATATATGATTCAACAATCGATCCTGCCGCATATCTTTTGTTCTTTGCTTTCCCTTTCAACTTTTTGAAAAACGTTTCAAAAGGATACATCCACCTATACTGGACAAGGCCTCCTAATTCAGCTTCATAGGGGAGATGTATAGGCAGGTGCTCCATCACATTGAAAAAGGAAGGTGGAAATATCTTTTCCAAATTGCATAGGATTAAAACTATGTTCTTTTTCAGAATTTTAACGCGACTTTTATGCAAAGTTCTTGAACATAAGTCCTCCAACCCCTACAATATATATTCAAACTGCATGAGGTTACTATATACATTACTATAATAATATTTAAAGAAATAGTCGTAATTAGTACCTGATAACGCAAGGTGGACATTCCGGTCTAGGAGTTCTGTAAAGATAAATGGAAGTAACCGCTCCATAAAAACATGGCAGTCATGACTCTTCATGCCTGGAAACTTTTGGTTGTTCATATCAACACAAGTAGCTAAGTCTGAAGAATAACAATATGGGAATTTAACTGCATGTTTCACACATTCCAATAAACTTTTTCTGGCTTCTTCTGTCAATGTGAAGGCTGGGAAAGGAGCTTTACCCTCACTATCAATATGTAAATGTGGTCGAGAACAAAATTGTTCTATATCCATTCTTGACATGATGTTGTCTTTCAATTTACCCTTCACACTCATAAGAGTATTCATGATGTTGTCAAAACAATTCTTCTCTATATGCATCACATCAAGACTAAGTCGGAGATTGAGGTCTGATAAGCTTATAAGTAATACCCTAAAGTACTAACAGCTTTGTCGATTGTAGTATTTAGGGGTCGAATCCACATAGACTCAAGAATCACACAATAGATTTTAAAGGTTCGAATTAAGCTAAGTGATCAATGTAATTGAAAGCAATAACGTAAATTAAACGGTTGTAAATTCGATGGAGGAAAGATAGGTACATGATATTTCTCAGGAAATCAGAGAATGCAGATAAACTAACTGGTCAGGGTTCAGGTTAAGCCCGGTTCTTGAACTCAAATCACTAAGCTATAACTAACCAACTATCGTTGCGAGAGTTATCTAAGTCTAAATCTTAGAATTCCAAATCTCTTTGCAAATCCTAAAGACTAAACTAGCTTTAAGTCCATGTTTGATCTGTTCACAAAACAACTAAACCAAATCTCTTTGCAGATAGTTATTTTGCTCACCATAAATTCTATCAGATTATCAAGTGCACTGTCGTGCCTAATCGATTAACCTAAGATCTAAGTTCCAGGTAATCAATCTAGAATTAGCTTTAAGAACAATCTAAGGTGAAGAACTAATTCAGATTATGAATCCTAACCAACTAATTAACCTAGCATTCAATGAAATCCCTTATGAGAACCCTAAACCTAACAGGAGATCTACTTAGACATGGAGATTAAGTAAAACAACATGATTGAATAGAACTCAAGAGTAATAATGAAGAGAGTAAACAAAGGGTTTGAAATCTTCTCTCCGACGAACAGAGTTTCTGACTTGTCTCCCTCAAAAACTCTCTCAACCAGATCAAAAGTAGAATAAAGCTTAGGCAACAAAAGTGGCTGAAAAACCTAATTATAATCCTAAAACACGTTCTGGGGCTTCTTGTAATTATTAAAGTCTTCTGGGTCAAGGTGCAATTTCATCAGACTTGTAAAAAGTCGCGATCATTCTCTTCATGCGATGGGTATCGACCAACACCATAAGTGGTATCGATCGATACCAAGCTTCTGTGTCGATTCTTCAGGCTGGTGTCGGTCGACACCAGAACTTCAACTCGATCCTTCAGCTACATGATCCTTGCTTGGCTCCAAAATGCTCCAATATCTCCAATTCAGCTCCAAACGTACCTAAACCTGTAAAGACTCGCAAAGACTCCAAAATACTAGAAAGACTCTATAAATAAGACTTATATCATGGTTAAAAACGGGTAAAAACCATGATATATCAACTCCCCCAGACTTAGCATTTGCTTGCCCTCAAGCAAACAGAAAGCTAAACAAGAGAAAGAGGTTTGAAAAACACGGAGACTCACATGTTCTTGAAACATTACAATGACCCTTTTCCTTAGTGCTCCACATATCACGTAACCAGTTCCAAATCTAACCACCATGTACTTCTCCGTAGACATTCGCAGCTTCCCAGACTACACACATTATTTCTCAACATTATCCAAGAAAGCCCTCATCGCCAGTTTCATCGCTGTACCCAATACCAAGAACTTTCTAGATTCGTTTCCATACAATATCATGACAAAAGAACCAGCTTATTTTCACACTTTCGGTATTGTTTTCTCTCCCCCGGACTTGTTTCTCATCATGTTCTTTTTTTTTTTTTTTTAGATCCGCATATACACATTAAGGTCTGAAGCGTGAGTATTGAAGGTGTTTCCCACCGAATCCCCAGTTCTTCCCTCTCTATGTATTAAAGGCGTAGGCGAATAGTGGTATCACGGGAAATTTTCCTAACCTCGCTTCCAACCTTTGTGTGATCATTCCTTCACAAGTAGAATAATGGGATCGCTGGAAATTTTCCTAGCCCTCTACTCAGAAGAAAATCATTTCATCTTTTATGCTCTTATTTAATAACTTATAACAGGGGAGAGAGATACCATTACTTTAAACACATGGGTTCCTTTGTCAGATATGAATGAGGAATCAAGCTCTATGGACATCAACCACATCGATGAGGTGCAAAAATTTGGCTAAGGCTTTAATGGACTCTGCTGGAAACATGGGTGTCTTCTAGTTAACTGGCCAGCCTTTGGATTTTTCATTAGTCCGATCTAGAATTGATTCTGTAACAATGGTCACTTAGAAGCAAAGTCAGAACAATAGATTCAAGAAAAAGATCATCATCTCCAACAAATTTTGACTCAATAAAACAACTTTTGACTCAAAAACGACTGACTCTAAGAAAAACAAAAACATTGTCAGCAACTACCTCCCCCAGACTTGAACAACACTGTCCCCAGTGTTATTTAGCCTAGAGTTGGTAAAAGAAACCAAAAGAACTGAGTGGAATCGTGAAAAACAAGAAATTACTGGATTGGGGTAGGGGTGTCGACCGACACACAGCCTGGTATCGATCGATACTAAGCGTAGGTCGACACAGGTAACTCTTTTCATCAATTTTGTTGCTCTTAAGTGTCAGAAGGGATCCAATGGCACTCCAGATGCTCTACGCGTGGGGTATCGACCGATACCATTACTGGTATCGATCGATACTCGGATCGTGGGTCGATGCAATCTTTGTTCCTCCTGGTGTCGATCGATACCAGAATGGTATCGGTCGACACAGCACCTGTTCATCTGATTCACACAAAGACACAAGACACAAAAACGAAAAATGACAAAAATAAAAGATTTATATACAGACTCACCAGTGGGTTGCCTCCCACCAAGCGCTTGTTTTCAGTCATTAGCTTGACTTTGGCCATGTATTAGTCAGGAGAAGAATGAGAACTTGCTCCAAAACAAGCTCCACAACTAGACATCTCCAGCTTCAGAATTCTGCTCAACATACTCTACACAACATCCTTTCCTTTCTCTTTCAACTCTGAAGTGAGAATAGCTCTAACCTTAGAGAATGGTTTCAAAGTTCCCTAGCACTTTACCTCATATTCAATCGAATCTCCATCATACTTCTGAGGGGTTAAAGTCATATAGGCATCACCCTTGACTTTTTTGCTCTTCACCTTCTTCTTTGCCTTAGCCGTTTTGATGTCTCTCTTCATGATGATAGAAGGACCATCTAAAACGTCTATGACATTTGGCTCATCATAAGGCTCTTACAAAAGATCAATCATCAACGTCTCTCCTATGACAACGGTGATGCAAGAGACATGTTTGGGAGCTCCTCCAGAAGGAATGGCTTTGTAGGAGACCTCTTTGTCAATGTATGAGAACAAGATTCTCTTACTGGGCGTGTCTATAACTGCACCAACTGTAGCCATGAACGGTCTTCCAAGAATCAAAGGCGTACTAGAACGTTCACTCATCTCCACAACTTGAAAATCAGTAGGAACCAGACAATCTCCTACTTTAACAAGCAAATTGGGGATTGTACCATATGGAACTGAGGTGGAAGAGTTCGCGAATGTAAGAGACATCTTAGCAGATCTAATATCACCAATTCTCAACCTCTCAGCAATTGCCTTTGACATGATATTGACACTAGACCCTGAAACAACGAGAGATTCTTTGAATTCAACTCCAGAGATAGAGCATGGAACCGAAAAATTTCCTGGGTCTTCTCTCTTAGTGAACTGCTTCATTGGTGGTGATGTGCTTCTTGCCTTGATGAAGAGTGCATGGATCTCTTCTAGAGTTTCTCTGCAATCTCGGAAGTAACCAAGCAAAGGGCGATTTTCCAAAGCTTCTTCAAAAGACATCGTATGAGGAATCCTCCTTACCATCTTCTCAAAAGCGAGCAACTTCTCTACAGTAATGGGATCTCTGAGATGTCTAGGTGGTTTAGGATATGGCACCTTAGGCTTGAAAACATTCTCCTCAACAATCTTCGGTGTTTTCACATCTTCTAGCTCAGTCTGCGAGCGGTGTCGACCGATACCAGATTGGTGTCGATCGACAAAAGGCTTCTGTGTCGTCTCTTCAGGTTGGTGTCGATCGACACTAGTTGTGGTGTCGCTCGACACAGCCGTATCAGGCTCAAAATCACCTTCAACCTCTTCTAATTCCACGAATTTTTCTGCATTCAAACCCTTTTCTACCACTACAGTGACCTCTTTAGCACTTCTTATGGTGATTGCATTGACGTATTCATTATGTGAATGAACCATCTTTCCCTTGACAGCTACTGCAGTCTGAGCTATTTGAGTTTCCAGCATCTTCTGATGAGTGTTGAGAGACTCAATTTTCCCATTTAGGTATGTATACATGGCATCCATCTTCCCATTAAAGTCTACTGTCATCTTCTGCTGTCCCTCAAGAATCTGTTCCAGCATAGATTCAACTTTGCTTTCAGGAGTTTTGGGTGGTGGAGATTGGTAGGACGAATTTCTATAGGTTCTATTGTAGCCACTGCTCTGAATTGGTTTCTGTAGATACTGATTTGTTCCAAAACCAGCTGGGTTGACTTCATACTTGTACCGTCCTTGCTAAGCATTGTTGGTGAAGTTTCGGTTGTTGTTTTGCTGGTATTGATACCTTTGACCTTGAAACCTAGCTCCACCAATGTAGTTAACATCTTCCACTTCATCTTTTTCGAAATTCTTGACATCAGCAGCAAAGATGACATCCTTCTTTGTCTTTCCCATCAATAGATTGTGCATCGAATCCAACTTAGCCTTCACCTCTGCGATTTGACTGCCATCCAAGTTACCAGCTTGCTTCTTGCGCTCCATGTCTGCATTCTTGGTACTATTGCTAGAAGCCAAGTTTTCGATAAGCACATAAGCATCTTCAGGATATCTGGTGTTGAAATTCTCATTACTCGCAGCATCCAAAGCTATATGGTACCTCCAATCAATCTCTCTAAAGAAAATACCCAGCAACTGAACCTTAGTGAACCCGTGATGTGGAAAATCCCTCTGATACGACCTGAATCTCACCCAAGCAGCCTTAAATGCCTCAGTCGTTCCCTGAGAAAACTGAGAGATCTTGTTCCTAAGCTCCTCGGATCTTGCATCATCATAGAAATTGTTCAAGAACGCATTCTTAGTCTCTTCCCAGGTAGTCAGTGATCTAGGAGGTAACTGCTTAAGCCAATAAGCTGCATCTCCACCAAGAGAGTATGGAAAAAGCTTACAGAGGAGGTAATCGTTAGACACTCCATTGTACTTCATGCTAGTGACCAAGTCCTCAAACCTCTCAATGTGATCCACATGGTATTCATGAGAAAGACCATGAAAAGGGTGCTGACCCACAAGAGCGAAGTATGCATGTTTCAGCTCAAAGTCATTCATCTGAAAAGCAGGAAGGCGAATCGCTGATCGATTGGCATAGAACTGATCAGGCCTGTTGTACTCACCAATTGTCATACCACGATCTGGCGCGACAATCTCATCACAACAACTGGAGGGGGAATGATGTTTCCCTCTCCATCAAGTCGTTGCCCTCTCTCATTGCACAAATGTCCCTCTCGGTCTCTGAAAGCTCCAGCATCATCACGAACCAAAACCACTGGATTGTTCATCTCTGCTGGCCTATTTGCTTTCTTGTTTGTGCATTCCAAAAGTGCTAGTTTCTCGTTGGAAAGATTAACTAGCTGAGTGCTCTTGTTTCTTTTGGTTTCGCGATTAGGCATACACCGGAAACACAAAAGTCAAAGCACGTAAGTAACAAAAAAAAATAAAAAATACGACGAGTATCGACCGACACCAGTTAGGTATCGATCGACACCGTCGAACTTAGTCGAAATTCTTAAGCTGAAATCTAATGGCGAATTTAGAGTCCCCGGCAATGGCGCCAAATTTGGTAAGCTCAAAAGTAATACCCTAAAGTACTAACAGCTTTGTCGATTGTAGTATTTAGGGGTCGAATCCACATAGACTCAAGAATCACACAATAGATTTTAAAGGTTCGAATTAAGCTAAATGATCAATGTAATTGAAAGCAATAACGTAAATTAAACGGTTGTAAATTCGATGGAGGAAAGATAGGTTCAGGGTATTTCTCAGAAAATCAGAGAATGCAGATAAACTAACTGGTCAGGGTTCATATTAAGCCCGGTTCTTGAACTCAAATCACTAAGCTATAACTAACCAACTGTCGTTGCGAGAGTTATCTAAGTCTAAATCTTAGAATTCCAAATCTCTTTGCAAATCCAAAAGACTAAACTAGCTTTAAGTCCATGTTTGATCTGTTCACAAAACAACTAAACCAAATCTCTTTGCAGATAGTTATTTTGCTCACCCTAAATTCTATCAGATTATCAATTGCACTGTCATGCCTAATCGATTAACCTAAGATCTAAGTTCCAGGTGATCAATCTAGAATTAGCTTTAAGAACAACCTAAGGTGAATAACTAATTCAGATTATGAATCCTAACCAACTAATTAACCTAGCATTCAATGAAATCCCTTATGAGAACCCTAAACCTAACAGGAGATCTACTCAGACATGGAGATTAAGTAAAACAACATGATTGAATAGAACTCAAGAGTAATAATGAAGAGAGTAAACAAAGGGTTTGAAATCTTCTCTCCGACGAACAGAGTTTCTGACTTGTCTCCCTCAAAAGCTCTCTCAACCAGATCAAAAGTAGATTAAAGCTTAGGCAACAAAAGTGGCTGAAAAACCTAATTATAATCCTAAAACACGTTCTGGGGCTTCTTGTAATTATTAAAGTCTTCTGGGCCAAGGTGCAATTTCATCAGACTTGTAAAAAGTCGCGATCCTTCTCTTCATGCGATGGGTATTGACCGACACCATAACTGGTATCGATCGATACCAAGCTTCTGTGTCGATTCTTTAGGCTGGTGTCGGTCGACACAGACTTCAACTCGATCCTTCAGCTACATGATCTTGCTTTGCTCCAAAATGCTCAAATATCTCCAATTCAGCTCCAAACGTACATAAACCTGTAAAAACTCGAAAAGACTCCAAAATACTAGAAAGACTCTATAAATAAGACTTATATCATGGTTAAAAACGGGTAAAAACCATGTAATATCAAGGTCCCTCCAGTACGGCAACTCCCAGAATATGCTTTCCTTGTGCCAGTTATGTTGCTTCCCATAGCCCGGCTTCTTCTTTTCATGACCGTTTCCACCGACATCCTTTGTTTTCAATGGATTTACACCATCCAACCGCTCGCAATAAACTTGCTCACCGGTCAAAGACTGAGGTGGATACTCTCTCGTAGAGTCTTTTCCCTTCAGGAAGTCTTTTTTATTCCTCCTTAGTGGATGACCATGGGGAAGAAATCTTCGGTGACAATCAAACCAACACGTCTTCCTTCCATTAGGTAGATAAAAAGACTTTGTATTTTCCATGCAAAGTGGACAAGACAATTTACCATGGGTTGTCCATCCGGATAACATGTGATATGCTCAAATTAATACCCTATAAGTACTAAAGCAGTTGTTGTAGTATATGTAGGGGTCGAACACAAGAACTCAAGAAAGTCACACAATAGATTATATAGACTCGAATTAAGCTAAACCAAACAATGTAATTAAATGCGAGTGCGTAAATTAAACAAGTTGTAAGTCAATTGGAAAGAAGATAGGCTCAAGGTATTTCTCTGGAATTCAATGAATGTAGATAAACTAACTAACATGATTCAGATTTAGCGCGGTTCTTGAACTCAAATCACTAAAGTATAGCTAACCAACTCTCGTTGCGAAAACTATCTAAGTATAAATCCTAGAATTCCAAACCTCTTTGGGAATCCTAAAGTCTAAACCAGCTTTTAGTTCAAGTTTGATTTGTTCACAAAACAACTAAACCAAATCTCTTTGCGAATAGTTATTTTGCTCACCTTAAGTTCTATCAGGTAATTAATCGCACTCTTGTGCCTAATCAATTATCCTAAGATCTAAGTTCCAGATTCGTCAACCTAGAATTAGCTATGAGAACAACCTATGGTGAAGAACTAATTCAGATGGTGAATCCTAATTAACTAATTAACCTAACATTCAGAGAAAATCCTTATGAGAACCCTGAACCTAACAGTGGAT